>BFEA01000473.1:55142-114145 GCA_003427395.1 Chara braunii | reverse complement strand
CAGGTCCTCTATTGTGCTATGATATCAGTGCTAAAAAACAGCCTGCACCTGGACATCCAGTAACCATGTTCAGACCAATGGGAGCGAAGAGCAGTGCCAGCTGCATCAATATCCCGATATGCCATATAATTGGTTTAAATGGATCGTGCATCTCACTCACAGTATCTCGATACGCCATATAATTGGTTGAAATTGATTGCGCATCGCACACACAACATCAAGAAGGGCTGAGCAACGCCAAGTGAGCAGAAGGGATTTTGGAATGTGGTTGGGTGCCGTTTTGAATGGTATTGGCGGACTGGCCAAACTATCAAGCTAGGCCATGTGACAAAAGATGTGATTGGCAGACTGGCCAAACTATCAGGCTGAGCCATGTGACAAAAGTGAGAGGGGCCCATGACCTTTTCTGGAACCTTCAAATCTTTTTCCCTAAGCATAATGACTGCACAATGGAGGAGTGGTTTTCCCCCACATGAAATGGCACCCCAGCCCATTTCTGTTTGGAGGGGTACAATATTTTCTCCCTCACCTATCAGTAGTTTTTCCTGCTATTTGTGAGAAGAAGTCCATTGAAGCCCCCGTACAGTTGACTTTTTCCTCACCCACCAGTACATTTCCCGGCTACTTGCGGCTGGCTGTACACGCCCTTGTGTCTTGTGGAGCTCGACCTATGACATCTGTTCAGGTGGTGGTGCCAGCCCAAACAATTTTTTTTGCGCCTCGCCAGTTCTTTTTTTCGTTGGCAGCACAAATCCGTCTCAGGAAAAAAAGGCCTGGAAGTACTGTGTCTTTCAGGGCTCGGCCTACAGAACAGAAAAGGCTCGTGGCACCAGCCCAAAAAGATCAAAATTGGAGTGTGCACTTGTTCAGCAAAAAGCGGCATGCGGCATAAATTGCTGAGGATCTGAAGTACCGGTGGTTGTGAGAGCCTTGCTGCTGCACAAAGATCATTGATATCGCTCTCCATGGGTCCCCTTTTCGTTAAAAGGACCAGGCTCAAACATCATTATTATGTGGTCAACGGCTACATGCTTGGAGGCATGCTCACACAAGCACTTTCTTAAATGTCTCTGACTGCAATTCCGGTCAGACCTTGATGCATCTGGCCACAATCACGTCCCCAGCTCAGTCGAAGAAGTCGTAGTATGGGTATGGCTTGACCCTACCATTGAGCTACAAAGGCTGGGTGTATTCTCCTCTGCCAAGGTCATCCATGGTAAACATGTCCCTGACAGCTGTAAACTTGTGTAAAGCAGTCAATCCCTCTCAGCCCATACTAATGGGCAGACTTTCCTACATATATCCAGCTGCTTTTGGGGCCAGACCTCGGTGCACCTGGCCACAATTATGTCCAGAGAAGTGGAAAAAGTCCTAGTCTACGAGAGAGAGTCACGACTGCTCCCTGCCTTGAATGTTCAGTTCAGGGACAAGGTCTTACTCTTTGATGCATACCGTAACGGTGCAGACCAGAACAAGAACCGACCTCTCTCACGAAGTACAAGATAGCGTAGCGGAAGACTTAGATGCCAATGATCCGAACAATCAATGTTGCAATGCAGCCCCAAACATACATCATCATCATCATTCCATGGTGTGAAAGGGCCTGGCGCTCACACAGGAAGAATGCGTCAGTCCCCAACCATACATAGACGAAGAAGAGGGGGGTTAGACGAAGAAGAGGGAAAGATGGGAATAACGTCAACACCAAGTCTTTGGCACAGGCCCAAATAGTCCCTCGTCAAATGTCTGAATCCCAATATCGAGTCTGGATCCAATGTTGTCAAGTCCCAAAGTCACAACTCTCTCTCTCTCTCTCTCTCTCTCTCTCTCTCTCTCTCTCTCTCTCTCTCTCTCTCTCTCTCTCTCTCGTAGTCCGCAGATACTGAGATGTCAGGTAGCGAGAGGGTGAAGAAGAGATGGTGGACTTCGAAGAGGAAGAAGAAGAACTCTCTCTCTCTCTCTCTCAGTCTGGTACTAACCTGTGAAGTTGGCGCCTTGATGCAGGTACCTCGAAGATGAAGCTGGAGCTATGGCGCCACAGGTGAGTCCCCCTGGCCTCCGCCAGTCATCTCCCTCTCCAACGCTACTCTAACACTACCAGCGCCCAGCGCTGAAGACTACTTCTACAGCTATGAGCGCCCAGCACTGAAGACTACTGCTAGCGCTAGCGCTACTCCTGCAGCGCTCCTCCAGAGTGCTGCTGCCGAATCCTGAAGACTACTGCCTTCTGCCTACCCGTGAAGTGCGTGGGAACTCCCTATGTACTACCTCGGCCTGCCTCCTGACTGCCTGCAGTTGCAGGGCGGGGCAGTCCAGGAGGCTGCTCTTGCCAATGCCAACGTGAGCCAGGGCCTGGCGCTGCAGCTCCTGCTGAGGTTGTCGTGGGAACATGCGAGAAATAGCCTGTTCCTAAAACCCTGGTTTGGTGCCCGAGTGTTAGGGCAGGTCTATCTTATGAGGGCCCGGAAGTGGCCCTCTGTTTCAGGCTGAAAAGACTCAGGGCCTGAAAGGCCCTGTTTTAGGCTGAAACGAAATAGGGCCCGCAGGCCCTTGTTTTCAGGCTTTTAGGCTGAAACGACACAGGGCCTGTAAGCCCTTATTTTCAGGCTTTTAGGCTGCGGACGCTGGTCGGGCCCTGCAGGCCCGTGTGGCTGCGCAGTATGCCACATCCCCCCCTCCTTGAAAGACCGAGCTTACCTGCGAGGGCGAAGCTGTCTGTCGGAGGGAGGGACCACAGTCCGGGTGGGAGGGGCAGGTTGTGTCGTTCCCTTAGCTAACCTTTGTCGCTCGTAGTCAGCGTAGATCAGCGGTGCAGATGTTTTTAAATCTGCTCCTGAAATCCATCGAGTGTCATCGGGATCGCATGCTTTGAATGTAACCTTGTACTGTCGAGGCTTGCTGCCGTACTTGCGATCCGTGATGACGCGGTCCTGATGACCATCCATAGATGGAGGATCTTGCGATCTTCGGCCCGGGAAGTCGTCGCTCTTAGCTGGTGTATATGTCGCCAGCTTTGAGGCGTGGAAGACAGGATGGACCGTCAGATGCGGGGGGATGTTGATCACAAATGAGGGGCCATCGGGCTCGTCGCCCGCGGCTGATGTTACGGGCCATAGTCCAAACCACTTGGGAAGCAGTTTGTGTGAAACATACCGCTCAAGTGCAAACTCTTCCGCGGAGACCCACACCAGATCACCGGCGCGTATGGGACATGGCACGCAACGCCTGTTGGCTTGCTGCTGCATGCGGACTTGAGCCGTTTGCATGTTTGCACGGGCTTGAGCCAGCAATTCCCTGTACTTCCGGGCGGAAGCGGGGGAGCAAGCAGCCTCTATGTCGGTTGTTCGTGGAAGGAGAAGATCAACGAAGATACGGCCTTTCCGGCCACCGTGGTGCAACTCGAATGGAGTCACGCCGATTGCCATATGCAACACAGTGTTGTACGCGAATTCGATGTCGGGGAGGCGGTCAACCCAATCCTTCTGATCCGGACGGATGAGCGTTCGAAGCATCATTTGAGCGGTTTGATGTGCCCGCTCCGTTTGCTTGTCCGTTTGTGGATGCCGAGCCGAACTTGGTTTCATCTTCGTGCCGGATTCCTGCATGAGAGAAGTCCAAAATGCCGACATGAAGCGAGTGTCGTGGTCGTCGATGATGTCTTCCGGCACGCCGTGGCTGCAAATCCAGCCGGTGTGTAAGAGTCGCGCAAGTTCGGGAGCCGTGGCGTAGTACTTGCAAGGAAGAAATCGCGCATACTTACTGAAACGGTCAACTACCGTGAGGATGTCGTCGTGCCTGAGGCGAGCGTGGGGAAACGGACCGGTGACGTCCATGGCAATGGAGAGGCCGGGTTCCCGTGGGATAGGCATCGGGTGCAACTCGTCGTAGGGATTGCGGTTGCGGGGCTTGCTTCGTCGGCAAACTTCGCAAGAGTCGCAATACCGAGTGACATCGGTAATGAGGTCAGGCCATCGGAATTGTTGCCGAAGTCGTGCAATAGTGCGATTGACTCCGAAATGGCCGGTGAGTCGCGAGTCATGGTACTCACCGGGAAGGCGATTCTGAAGACGACGGTCTCATGGGACACTAATAAGTCCTTCCCTCTCGAGTGGAGGAGCAAGTACCCGTCGACGATGCGATAGTGGCTGGCCGGCGCGCGATCCGAAGATAGTTGTGCATACAACGTGGCGAAATACGGATCAGACTCATAGGCCCGGATGAAGTGTCGCTGGAGTTCCTCGTCGAATGCGAAGGCATGATGTGTCATAGCGCAAAGATCGGGTCTTTGCGAGAGTGCATCTGCTGCGCGATAGTAGGTCAATGGGTTGTTGTCCGTGACCCATGTGAACCTACGACGCCCAAGGAGGAAGTGCCGCCATCGCTTGAGAGCCATCACAAACGCGAGCAGCTCCTTCTTCCTTGCATCATCAAGTGAATTGGTGGGAGGCACTTCTTGGGGTCTTCCTTGCATCATCAAGTGAATTGGGTGGCTCCTTCAGCTCCTTCTTCCTTGCATCATCAAGTGAATTGGGTGGTTCCTTCTTCCTTGCATCATCAAGTGAATTGGGTCGCATGTGTCTCAGATGTGATTGTGTCAGCAATGGTCGCGCAGCTCGCGCTTGCCTGTTGGAATTCAAAAGACTGTTGTTTTCTTTCATGTGCCCGGCCCTAAGTGAAAGCCGCTGCAGAAGGATGTATGCCAGGTTTGAGTGAAGGCCAGAGTGATACAGTTGGGAAGGAAGGCTGGGTGCAACCTCTCCACCTAACCTCTTGGTTGCAGAGGCTGGGACCGTGCAACTCAGTCTGGACGGTTCTCAGTCTGGAAAGATCCCAGTCCAGTCCAGGCAGCCGCGACCTCCAGAAAGTGACAAAAGGGAGATGGACGCATTCGAAGGCACTGGCTGCCACAGCCTTGCAGCACAAGCACACATCAATGGAAGCGTTGTTCAGCAAAAGAAAAGCCGAATCCTCCCGTGCCTCCTACTCCCGTTCCTCTTCCTCCTGATTCGTTGTGCTTCTGCTCCCGCTCATCTTCTTCCCCCTCCTCGTTCCACTCCCGATCCTCCTCCTGCTTTTCATCCCCATCATGCCCCTCCTCCTCCCGCTCCTCCTCGTGGCGCTCCTCCATTCACTGGGCTTCACTCCGATATACTCACCAAACATGCAAAGTGAGAATGGGGAGATACACGACCATAATTTTGTCTTTCCTCCTGCTTCTCCTAGCGCTCGTTGTCCATTCATCATCCTTTTCCTCGCTCTCATAGTCTTCCCCCTCCTCCTTCCACTCCTTTTCCTCCCACTGGATCTCCTCCTATTCGTCGTCCTACCCCTCCTACTGCTTCCCCTCCCATCCCCTCGTCATCCCACCGCTCCTCCTGATGGCTCTCCTCCCATTCAATGGGCTTCGCTCCACTACTCACCAAATGTGCAAAATGAGAATGAATCTTCCGCTAGAACATGGGGAGATACACTGCCATATTTTTGGACTTTTGTGGATGTGGTGAGTAACTGGGAATGAATCTCCCGCTAGGACGTGCGAAGATGCACGGCAAAAAAAAGGAGAGAGAAAGATACATGGTTCGTCGCCCGTCATCAACTCCTGTCTGTGCTCGTTTCGCTGTCCTCCCCCTCATCTTTCCCCTCCTCCTCCCACTCGTCATCTCGCCCCGCACCCATCTCCTGGGGGGATGTGTGTTTACACTGTATAGATGAAAGACACGAAGATGACGAACCCGCTCTTCCTCCTCCCGCCCCCCCTCCACTCGTGTTGTGTCCTCTCCCTCCTCACCTCGCTCCTCCTTCCGCCTGTCCTCCTCCTTCCGCCTCTCCTCCTGTTTGTGTTAGTCGTCCCACCTGTGATGTGTCCTCTCCCTCCTCGCTGCACTCCTCCTCCCACTTGTCCTCCTGTTTGTGTCAATTGTCCCCCCCTTCCTCATCCTTCCCCATCCTCCTGCTCCCGCAGTTATGTTGTCCTTTCTCCTCCCATCCGTCCTCCCAATCGTGCCGTGTCCTCTCCCTCCTCCCTCGGCTTCTCCTCCTCTTCGTGTTTGTCATCCTCCCTGCTCTCATCCTGCCCTGCCTGCCTACCATGTACTTGCACTCGAACATTAGTGCGGTCATCCTGTTGCGTACTCATGACACACAGTCATAAGTATGGCGCAGATTCCCAGAATCGACCATATAATACAGAGTGAGTACAATAACAGCGGAAGACTTGATAAGTTGATACACATGGACTGACTCAAACCTGACTCGGACTTCAATCGATCTCTCACGAACATGCATCGGTGGTGTGAAAGCCCTGGCCTTGGACATGGAAGAAAAGGCCAGGGCCTACTCTCATACACAAATGAATGGAGGGGGGGAGAGACAAAGGGAGGAGGAGAGGGAAGATGACGTCAGCTCAATGTTTCCAAAAATAGTATCTTGAAATGCCAGAAGTAGCGAAAATCCGAAATGTCGCGAATACAGAGTCTCACAGTGTCTCAGATATTGATCTCACAATGTCAAATGTCACAGTCTCTCAGATATCGATCTCACAATGTCAAGATACATATCCAGAGGTAGATGAAATCAGATCCCAAAAGTAGTCCTCAACCTGCAGTCTCAATGTTGCTATCTCCATTATCATCAGAATTCGTAACCATCCTTCATACTGATAGTAGTCTAGTAGGAATAACCCAAGACTTGACTTAGACGTGGAGGGTAGGAGGAGAGAGAGAGAGAGAGAGAGAGAGAGAGAGAGAGAGAGAGAGAGAGAGAGAGAGAGAGGAGGAGGAAGAAGAGGGAGGAAAGGTGAAGCCTCTCCCGGGCACTTGGCGATGCAGCTATGGTGCTGCAGGGCTGGGCGCTGGGCCGCGGGCTGGGCCAGAGGGCTGGCGCTACTCCGCTGCTGCTCTAAATCGTTGTTGCGCTATTCCTCCGCGCTGCTGCGCTAAGTATGCCACACACTCCCCCCCTTGAAGACCGAGCCAACTGCGAGGGCGAAGCTGTCTGTCCGATGTCCGTATGGGGCGGGCGGGTTGGGCAGCTTCGTTAGCAAGTCGCTGTTTTTCGTAATGCGCGAAGATGAGGGGTGTTGTCGCCTTCAGGTCAGCTCGTGAAATCCAGCGTGTGTCGTCGGGATCGCATTGCTTGAATGTAACTTTGGACTGCATTGGCTTGTTCCCGTGCTTGTGATGAGTGAGGACGCGGTCAACCTCCTGGTGACCGGCCATCGAAGGAGGGTCCTGGGACCGTCTGGCTGGGAATTTCGTTTGTGAGGTTGGAGTGTAGACCGCCAACTTCGAAGCGTGAAATACAGGGTGGACCGTCGAATGCGGGGGAATCTCGATTATGAAAGAGGGACCCGCGGGGTCATCGCCAGCTGCTGAGGTGACCTTCCATGGCCCAAACCACTTAGGGAGGAGGTTGCGCATGACGTGCTGCTTGAGCACGAATTCCTTGGAGGTGACCCAAACAAGGTCCCCAACGCGGATTGGACATGGGATGCGACGCCGGTTCGCTTGTTGCTGCATACAGACCTAAGCCTTTTGCATATTTGCGCGGGCTTTTGCCAGCAGATCCCTATACTTATGTGTGGAAGCGGGGGAGCAAGCGACGTCGATATCGGCAGCCCGTGGAAGCAAAATATCTGCGAAGATACGGCCTTTCCGTCCACTGTGATGCAACTTGAATGGAGTCATGCCGATCACCGGGTGCACCGAAGTGTTGTAGGCGAACTCGATGTCGGGAAGATGGTCAACCCAGTCCTTTTGATCCGGGCGGATGAGTGTGCGGAGCATCATCTGCGCAGTCTGGTGCTCACGTTCCGTTTGCCCATCCGTTTGAGGATGCCGTGCGGAACTCGGTTTCATGCTGGTGCTGGATTCCACCATGGGTGCCGTCCCAAAGGCTGACATGAAACGAGTGTCGCGGTCGCTGACGATGTCTTCCGGAACGCCGTGGCTGCAAAACCAGCCGGTATGCAAAAGTCATGCGAGCTCGGGAGTCGTCGCATGATACTTGCATGGAAGAAATCAAGTGTACTTGCTCAAACGGTCGACGACCGTGAGAATACCATCATGGCCGAGGCAATTGCGAGGGAAAGGACCGATCACATCCATAGCAATGGAGAGACCTGGTTCCCGAGGAATCGGCAATGGTTTCAGTTCGGCGTACGGGAGCTGATGGCGCCCTTTGTTCCGGTGGCAAACTGCACATGACTGAATGTACCGGTTGACGTCGCTGATGATGTCCGACCAGTGAAATCGTTGGCGGAGTCGTGCAAGTGTGTGTGGGACACCAAGGTGTCCCGCCAGCGGCGTATCGTGGTATTCGCCAAGGAGGCGAGTGCGCAAGATGCAGTCTTGGGGAACACACAACAATCCTTGCCTCGCGTATGGAGAAGCAAGTAGTCGTCGACAATGCGATAATTGCTTGCCGGCGGGTGATCCGATGATAAGTCCGCGTAGAGCGTGGAGAATCCCGGATCCGACTTGTAGCCGTTTACGAAATGCTGTTGCAGGTCCTCGTCGAGGCCGAATGTGGAGTGCACCAAGGCGCAAAGATCGGGTCTTCGCGAGAGAGCATCCGCTGCCTTGTTCGCGGGGCCTGGAATATGCTTGGACAACGCTCAAGTACTGTGACGAAAGCTAGCAGTTCCTTCTTCCTCACATCATCAAGGGAATTGATGGGCGACACCTTTTGGCTGAAGTATTTAACCGGGTGCCAATATGTGCCGTCATGCTGTTCCACAACCGCGCCAATGCCGTAGCCAGAAGCATTCGTAGTTACTTTGGTTGGCAAGGTCGAGTCATAGATGCTCAAGACAGGAGCTTGAAGCAAGGCCGTCTTCAGTGTATGGAACACGTGTCGGGCTTCGTCGTTGAACTCGAAGGGCACCAAGGGGGACTGAAATCGCGACAATGGTGCAGCGATCCATTGGAAGCTCTTGACGAAGCGCATGTAGTATGATGCTAAGCCTCGAAAGGAGCGGACGTCGGTAGTACACGCGAGGTCCGGCCAATCTTGAATGGCTTGTACTTTGTCTGCGAGCAGACGAATGCCTTGCGGCGTAACGTAATGGCCCAAGTACTCCATCTCTTGCTGAGCAAACTCGCACTTGTCACGGTTTGCCTTGTATACGGAGCCGCTCCAAAACGACACGAAGGTGCTCGTCCTGCGACCGGCTATAAACCAAGATATCATGAAGGTAAATGAGTACGGTGTGGTCGAGCAGGTCGCGAAATTTCATCGTCCTAGCCGGTCGGAAAGTAGTCGGGGCATTGGTGAGACAAAGGCATGACGATCCACTCAAAGTGCCCATACCCCATCTTGAACGCGGTCTTGTACTGATCTCTTGGCTGGATCTGAATCTGGTGGTAGCCGGATTTGAGGTCAAGCTTCGAGAAGTACTTGGCGCCGCCTAGTCGCTCGAGGAGATCATCGATCCGCGGGAGAGGGTCGGCATTCTTGATCGTTTGCGCGTTAAGTTTTCGATAGTCGATACACAAACGAAGGTCCTTCTTCTTCTGGACGAAGAGAAAGGGAGCACCGTATGGCGAACAGCTAGGGCGAATCCAGCCCTTGGCCAAGAGGTCGTCTAGTTGTGCCCGAAGCACTTGAAGCTCCTCTTCGCTCATTCGGTAAATGCATCCGCGCTGAGGTACGGCGCCGTCCTCGAGAGTGATCCCGTGGCGTATGGGCCGATCCGGTACTACTCCGGCGGGAGCTTGGAAGGCATCCTCATAGCTGTCCAAAAGCTCAATGATGCGTCGGTCCGATGTGTCCGTCTTGGGGTGATCAACGGGTGGGAGGGTGTGAAGAAAATAGATGTCCATCTCCTCGATGTCGTGCCGGCTGATGGATTGGCGAATGCTCACCGCGGAGACCATGTGACAACCAATCGAAGGATGAGGAAGCGGCACCGTACACGGGACTAGTTCGGCACGCCGATCACGCACATGAACAGTGCGTGGGAAAAAGTTTATTGGATGGTCTTCGCGTTGCAGCCACGACATGCCTAAGATCATATCGAACTTAGTGTCCAAGATGTCGAATGACACGGCCTCGCATGTTAGCGGGGCAAAGTACATGGGCACGGAGTCAACGCAGCGGTCTTATGGACTTTTGCGTGTGACTATCGACCAATGTGGTGTGCATAGGCTGACTTTTCCTTCGAACGTGCGGGCCAAGCCCGACGCGTGCTATAAAGTCTTGGCTGATGTAGTTGCGAGTCGCTCCACAATCGATCAAGGCACTACAGACCGCCGTTCCGATTTGAATGCGGATGTGGAGGAGCGGCGCATCGCTGTCGACGTACCGTTGCGTTGCGTGCTTGTGGTCGATCTTCACGAGATAACTGCAAAGGTCAACGACTGCTACTCCGTCGTCCGTCGACGGAGGTGGTACTGCAGCGTGCAAGTATTCGCGCAAATGTGCCATCAGGGTGTTGCAATGCGGTGTTGGCAAAGAACCGGTGGAGGGAAGAGGCAACCATTGGAAGTCCTCAACCGTCAACGGGTCGAGTTCCTCAAGACTCGCCCAAGTTGACGGATCCTCCGATAGAAGGGCTGGCGAAGCAACCGGTCCGTTGTCCGACGACGGTAACACCGCGCATGCGCTCGAATCTTGCACGTGGAGAGGCTGGTTCAACAGCGGGACCAGCTGGACAGCATAGTTCTCGAAGTCAATCCGAGAACTTGCGACTACCGCGATGTCCCCGGACGTGAGAGAGACTTCTAGCAAGGCAGGGGGTCCGGCAGACTGGGAATTGATGTCGCTGCACTTCCCGCGGTGCTTAGTTTGCCGAGCCTGGACGCTTGACATTTTCTTTGTCTTGGTCAAGGCACGTACTAGTGATGTGTTTGGTGCTGTTGCACCATAAACAACACCCCCATTTCTGTTGTAACTTGAACATGTCTTCGGTGATTTCGAACTTGCTCCATGGTGGCTGTCTCGCTCCATCCGCCGACGCTGTTTTCGCCTTATGTTTTCCCCCACGGGGTATTGAGTGTTGCGGTGGTATCGCTGCTGCCACATCTCCGTCACTTGATGTTGAAGCGGCTGCATGGTCTTCACTAGATCGTTGGAGGATCGTTGCTACTTGCGGCATCCGCTGACCTTTGCCTTTCTCCACGTAACCGGGCTGTTGGCGGGCCTCATTGGCCGCTCGCCGGTTACCTTGTATGAGTTCCCTTGCCTTTGAGATCATCTCATCAAAGGTCTCATACTGGAATTCGCTGCCAAAAGCAGTTGTCAAGGCGTCGCAAGACCGGGCGACGAACTCGGCCCGGATTGAGTCGAACGACAAGTTCAACTCCGGGGCGGCGACGAGTCCTTGCCACCTCGTCAGCCATTCCCGTGATGGTTGCTGGCCTTGAAACATGTGGAAGATCTTGTTCAATGTGTGACGTTTGTCGTTGTTGACCATGAACCGGGTCTTCCACTTCTTCTCGAAGCCCTCCCAAGATATCTTGGTGTGGAGGGTGGCGATGGTGCATTCCAACGTGACGGCCATGTGAGTCATGAATGCTTGTGCCCCTCCGATGAGCTGGAGGTAGAGCGCGTCAAGCCGCCGCAGTGGTGGGACGTGATGTACGTCCGCCTCTGCGTTGAATGTCATCCACCATTGCAGCGGATCGGTCTTGTGGTAGTCGTCGAATTTCTCTATCTTGAAGTTCGGCATTTTCCATTCCTTGATGACGGCGGCTTTGTTGTTGAACGTGGTAGGTGAGCGTCTGCAGCTGATTGCTGACCGTAGACGTCCCGACAAACTTGCTGATGTCGCCAAGGGATGCGACTACGTGGTTGATCCGTTCTTCGAGTTGCTTGGCTTGGGCGGCCAAAGCTGGGCTGCAAACTGCACTGCCCGTCGACTCAACTGCAGATAAGGGTGCCAACCCTGTGCTGACCTTGGTCTGCAGTTGATCGTTGACGGTCTGCTGGTGATTGTTGGCGGCCTGCAGTGTACTGTTCTCGGCCTGCAAGTCAACGATCTTCTGATCCAGCGTCCGAAAAGTTTCTTCGTAGCGGATGAAGATCTGCCGCATGGCCATCAGTTCGCGTTGCTGCCAATTGCACGTGTACAACAACTTTTCCATCAGTACGACTATGGCCTCCTTGCTTCTCTCTTCCTTGGTCGGCTCCTCTTGTTTTTCAATTGCTTGAAAGTGCTGTCGAAATAATCTGTCGTACATAGGTTCGTCGTTGGCGAGCTCCATTGTGGCCTGGTAACGAACTTGATGCTGACTTGCCTACATCTGTTGTTGCTGTAACCGTGCGGCTGCTGCAGCTTCTGCTGTGGCCTGCTGACGCGCTGCCTCGGCCTCTGCCAGCTGGCGTTGAGCCGCCTGCCGGCAGGCAGCGTCCTCCTGTTCCCATTTGCGAAGTTCAGCTGCAGCAGTCTCCGTGTACAGTTGGAGACGTTCGAGAAATGCTAGTTGCGTTTCGTCTGCCTGCTGAACTGGCATGGGAGGAGTAACCAGCCTCTTGTCTTGCGTATTGGCGTCAGTGGCCCCAATCATGGTCGTGCATCTTTTCCGCGGGATCCGAGGTGACTTGGGACCCTGTTGGGGCTGAGTTCCCTTGGATCCGCGCCCAGCAAGTCGTTGACTGAGGCGCATCTAGCAGTTCTGGCTCTGTGTTGCAGCTAACCACTGCTGTACAATGCTGACGTGGCCGGAGGCTGAAGTCCGTCCCTTGGATCCGTGCTCAGCAAGTCGTTGACTGCGGCGCATATAGCAGTTTTGGCTCCGTGTTGCAGCTAACATGCCACTGTTGCACAATGCTGACGTGGCCGAAGGCTGAAGTCCGCTTTACCGAGAGGAGGGGAGAGAAGGCAGGGGTGGGAAGAAGGGAGGGAGGCAAGCAAATGCACAGACAGTCCCTTCTGCCCTGACCTCGGACCTGACACTCAATCAAAAGAAAAAAATTCTCCCCCCCCAAAAAAAATTGAAATTAAAATTTTTAATTAAATATTTATTATTTAATGAAAATAAAACTTAATTAAATAAAATTTGTAATTTGGCAAACATTAAATAATTAATTAAAGAATGCTTGAAGTTTGCAACATCAAATTGAATAAAGTTTAAATGAGATTAAACATTTAATCGGAATATTTAATTAAATAATTTTATGAAACTTAATCGGGAGAATTCAGCATCATTACGAGGTCATGAGGTAAGTAGAAGATCAATGGTAGTACGAAGATACACAATTTGCTGTTGTTACGATCCTGGTCATTTCCAAAGTGCAAATTCACAATGAAAGACAATGCCACCCAATTGCGAAAGAAATGAAAGCACTTGCAACGAGATAGAGACCAAAGGAGAGAGAAAGAAGAAGAAGAAGAAGAAGATATGCACCAGCAAGACCAATGGCAATTCCCCCTTCTCTCTCCACCTTCCTCTTCCTCCTTCACTTCGCCAATCTTATTCTTCTCCCAATAATAATAATAATAATAACAATGGATGGATGAACCAGAATCACTATCAGAAGTTCCCCCTTACTGTTGACTCAACAATAATAACAACAACAAGTCCACCATAGCTATGGCTTCCCTCCTTCTGCCTCCTCTCTCATGCATAGGCTATGGTGGACTACTGAGGGCCCTGCCCTCCTGTCCAAAGGACAACCCAAAGCAACAATGGCACTGCACTCCTGTCCAAAGGACAACCCAAAGCAGCTATGATGCTGCTGACTGGTCCGCCATGCCTGACTCTGCCTCGAGCTTCCTTGGTGCGGCACTACCCCAACTCGGGCCTTCCAGATGCAACGCCCAACAAGGTGATGAAGACGGTGTCCACCATAGCCAGGTAGGTGCCTCGCGACTCTCCTCCTTAGTCCCTTCTTCCTCCTCCTCAAGCTGGCTGCTCGCCATAGCCAGGTTGAGCGCAAGCTGCCCTTCACCTCCAAGCAGCGCTGTATCAGCCAGCGCTGTGCTCCAGCAGCATGTCGCCAATCCTTGCATACCGCAAATGAGGAGGAGCTACTTGCTCCTCCGAAAGATATAGCGGCCTACTGGCCTCCTGGGCGGTGACTTCCTAGGCCTCCCGGCCTCCGGGCTACCGGTACCTCCTCCCTTTCGGAGGGAAACATCATTGCAGGCTCTGCTAACCTTCGGACAGGCCCTAGACCCAGGCTACTTGGACTGGTACCGGCCTACCTCTAACCTGCCGCTACTGGGCCTCTAAAAATGCCAACTTTTTGTCTTCTGCTCGGCCTCCAATACCCGACACTTCTACCACTACTTCAATGGTACCGGCCTACCTGCTACTCGAGTGTTTTTCCCCTCTGCTCTAAGTGTCGTGGGCCTACCCCCGCTACTAGAGTGTTTTCCCCCGCTGCAACCCTCACAGTCACGGCCACAGGTAAGTACCGCCCCTGCCTGGCCTTGCACCCAACAAGTACCCTTGCGGGTCACACACACACTCAACCGACAAGCACTCAGACAAGCATGCAAACCAGCAGGCACGCACACACACACAGACATGGAAATCACAGCAGAATGCGGGAATTTCAGCAAGGCATTCATTCCAGCGGCAAATCCCAGAAAATCAGCAGTGTTCTCAGTCTGTGTTTTTGGCGGGTCATTACGCTACCCCACTCTCAAGAGCGAGGTCCCTTCGAGCGAGTAACTCATGCAGAGTTGGCACAAAAAGCATCGTAGGCATAGATCAAAAAGAGAGACTTAGTAATACCGTAAGGGGTGAGTCTTGCAGAAAACTTAACAGTCTGTCCACCAATGATATGTCGTTCACAAGCGTTCACAACACGTGGAGCATTCTTTAGCAACTCTTTCCGGTCGATCCAAAAAAAACTCGTTCAACGGGTGATAGAGGAAGTGAACCTTATACTGTTTGTTCCTCCCTCTGCCTTCATGGGAAACAATTATGTCTATCTCATGGCCGTCGTCGATAGGACGAGGTATCATAGGATCTCGGAAGGGAAAAGTTTCATCATCGATGTGTGGAAACAGTTTGGATGCATGAAAGACCGGATATATGCGTAGATGAGGAGGCACGTCAATCACATATGAAGGACCAAATTCATCCCCAATCACCTTCAGAACCTGCCAAGGGCCATATACAATGGAAGAAGCTTTCGTGATACGCCCTCTTCATCAGAAAACTCAAACATTTTGACCCAGACATAATCCCCTACTTTGAAGTTCGGTTCTTTGCGCGACTTGTTAGCATGTTTGATCATGGCATGCTGACGCTTGTTCATTGCTGCGATAGCAGCTTTGAGCAGGCGTGCATACTTGGCATTGTAGCCAGGCATGCCGGGCGTCAGACCAGGGGACCGTTCGGGAAACAAATAGGAGAGAGGATTGCGCAACTGCCAACCATATTGTAGCTGATTTGGTGTCACGCCAGTTGCGGAGTGAATGGAGTTGTTGTACAATCCCTTCACTTTGTAGAACTCCTTATCCCATGTGTTTTGATCTGGAACAATTAACGCGCGTAGTAGTTGAATGACAGTTTGGTTGATTTCCTCGGCCAATCCACTGGCTTCGGGGTGTCTACCAGAAGTCTTGTCGAGTTTAATGTCATAGATCTGTGAAGTGAAGTCCTTCCAATCTGCACTAATGAACCGGGTCTCCTGATCACTCACAAGAGTTTTCGGGGGTCCATACTGCAGAATGTACTACTGGTGAAATTCTTCGATCACAAGCTCAGTTGGTGCATGAGGAGGTAGAGGAATCAAGTTCGAAAATTTGGAAAAGCGATCCACAATGACCATGACTTGTGAATGTCCTCCCTCACTCACCTTCCCCATGTCCGTGAAATCGATAGAGACTGACTCACCGGGCCCATTAGGAATTGGGTGGGGTTTCAGCAGGTCATACGGCTTATGCCTATGGACCTTGGTTCTTTGACAAACTTGACATTCAACAATGAATTTTTTAGTAGATCCTTTCATTCCCGACCAATCAAACTGCTGCAGAAGACTTCCATAAGTCTTCTCAAAGCCGAAATGTCCACTCTGGCCATGTGCCAAGTCCAAGAAATGAGGCTGGAGAGGCGCATGGTTGGGTACACACAAACGATCAAACTTCCCATACCGGCGGAATACAAGACCTTCGCACTCATGAAACTCAGGCTGACTGCTAGGGTCAGCCTTGCTGCTCAAGGATGGGACTAAGGTCCGGATCCTTGGCGGTGTGTTTGACCAGATCCTCCTTCAGTTTCCTTCGGAGGTCATACGAACTGACAAGGCAAGTCAAAAACTCAGGGTGACGCGACAAAGCATCAGCAACACGATTATAACAGCCTTTCTTATGTTTCAGTTCAAAATTGTACACATCAATGTCATGCAACCAGCGGGTCAGCGTTGGGGAGAGATCAGTTTGAGTCTTAATCCATTGCAAGGTCTGATGATCTGAGTAGACCTTGAAGTGACGACCCAAGAGGCTGTGCTTCCAATGTGTGAGCGCCTCGCGCAAGGCGTAGAGCTCACGCATGTATGTGGAGGTAGCTACCTTGTGGTTGGGCATGCGTTTGCTGTAATATTCGAGCGGACGTAGGCCATCACTATCATCTTGTTGCAACACTGCACCAATCCCAAACTGGCTCGCTTCCGTAGTAACCACGAACGTGAGGTTGGGATCCGCAATGCGGAGCACATGATGACTCACCAATGGCTCTTTCAAGGCTTGGAACGCAGTCTCACATTTCTCACACCACGCATAGGCAACATTCTTACTTGTTAGTCTCGAGAGTGGGTGAGCAATGACAGAAAATTTGAGCACAAACTTCCGATAATACGAGGCCAAACCCTGAAAAGAATGCAGTTCGCGTACGTTTGTCAGTTGAGGCGACTTTCGTATGACCTCAACCTTGGTTGCCTCCGGCTCAAGGCCGTTTGCAGACAACCGGTGCCCAAGATAGATGACGTTGTCCCTTCCAAACTCAGATTTCTCTGAGTTGAGGTGCAGCTGTGCCTCCTTGAGGACCTGCAAAACCTCCTCAAGGTGCTTGACGTGCTCTTCCATGGACTTGCTGAAAATCAGGATGTCATCGAGGTAAACAACAACAAACCTGTTAAGTTGATGGCGGAGAACCTTGTCCATGAGGCACTGAAATGTGGCTGGTGCATTCGTAAGACCGAAGGGCATAACGATGAATTCGTACAACCCATCGCGTGTTTTGAATGCAGTTTTGTGCGGGTCACTCGGATCAACTTCAATCTGGTGGTAGCCAGACTTGAGGTCGATCTTGGAGAAGACCTTGCACCCACCTGCCGCATCTAGCAGATCATCTATGCGAGGCAAAGGATAAGCATTCTTTCTGGTGATCCGATTCAGGCCACGATAGTCAATACGCATCCGGAGTTTGCCTCCTTTCTTCGGTACAAACAAGACAGGTGCACCGAACTCAGACTCACTAGGCCTAATCCATCCACGATCGATCATGTCATCTATTTGTCTCCTCAACTCCTCCAACTCGCCTTGTCCAATACGGTAGACGCAGCCTTTTGGAGGAACACTCCCTTCTATTATCTCGATCTTGTGTTTGACCGGGCGTTCGGAAACTCCACGAGGTTCGGCCAGAACTTCAGGGAATCAATCTAATAGACGACGAATGTTTGTTGGGATTTCCGGTGGAGGATCATCCTCATCGGGAGAAAGAAAATCAGATCGAAAATTTACAGCAATTACAACTGGATTCGAAGTGCTTGGATCAGAAGTAGAGTGATTATTCACAGTAGAAGTAGATGGAATAGAAGAAGAGGTGGTAGAAGTAGATTTACTTTCCGAGGTAGAAAATGCAGCAAAAGTAGAAGGCACATGGAGAGGCTTTACAAGAGCTACATATACATGCTCAACTTCCTTGCGCCTGCGCACTGATTTGCAGAATTTGTTTGCACTCAAAAGAGTCACAGGGGACTCGCGCGTCTCATCCAATAGAATGGTACGCTCGTTCCCGTTGGCGTAACGCACCACGAACTGATTATCCGCCCACGTGGTCCTTAGGCAATGAGCCTTTAACCAACCCAAACCAATGACCGCGTCGAACGGACACCTGTCCATGACATAAAAGTTCAGCTCATGTGTGACAGTGCGATCCTTGTCAAAAGTGACGCGCACACCTTTGACAACATGTGTTGAGGTGACAACCTCTTGGCTGCCCACCTGGGTCTGACAAGGGTTCTGCAACTCCACTTGCTTCATTCCCAGGCCCGCGTTACGAATCCCGTTAGGAGAAAAGAAATTAGTCGTTGAGCCACTATCAATCAGCACATGGATGTATCGGCGGTTAATGAGTAACTTAAAGAAGGTTAGCTGCAGCCAATGTTCCAGGTGAGAGTGGAAGTCAACTTCCTTAGTGTCTTCCCAAGGCTCAGTGTAAAGTACTGGGACTGCGCCAGCCTTGGATGCAACATCAGTTCGGGCTTCAAGAGCAAGCTGTTGATCAGATTCAGGCTCCTTGGAAGGGCCTGCAACTTGTTCAGCTTCCCTTGCTGTAGAGAGTGCCGATGACTCCTCGACGCCCTTTGCATGTTTCCCTGCAGACGATAACAATCCTGCACAGCATGCCCAGGCTTTTGACAATGCAAACACACGCGCAGTTTGGATCTTCTTTCCCATTCCTTTTGACTGATGCGGAGGGCTTCCCAAGGTTTGGTAGAAGCGTCCTCCGGTTTCTCAGGGATCTTCGCATTCTTGGGGAGGTGTGCTATAGGCCCCTTGCTTGAAGCAGTCTTTTTGAATGCATTAAAGTTTTCTTCTTCATTCACGTCAGACTCAATGGCTGATGTAGAACAACCCATATCGGAGTCCGACTCTAGATCGTCATCTAGAGACAGATCATCCGCGTAGGACTGATCTTCAGCCTCCCGATGTTCATGCAGGGCAAGCTGGTGGCTGCTTCCATACCGCTTGCGTTGTGATTTTCTACCTGCAGCGGGTGCCTTTGTATGCCTGGCGAGATCCTTGGCCTCTAGGTTGACTAGATCCGTCATTAGCTCTCGCCAAGTGGTCTGGTCTTTGAGTCCTAGCAGGGAGAGGTATTCTTTAGGGGCCACTCCCATGACTACATCCATGCAAGACACGTCGGTCATTCCCAGGTTTGGAGTGGTGAACAGACCAGTCAAGTGCTGTTCCAAAGCCTGCATGGAGGTCCTCCACGCTTGGCCCTTGAGGGCCTCAAGCTTCAACCTTGCCTTGAGCGCAGCGTGCTTATCTTGGTACCGTATGATGAGAAGGTCCTCAAGAGTGCGTACAGAGTTACCTTCAGCCACTCAGTCAGGTCAATCCTCTCATAACCTACTGTAACAGCTTGGAGTTCTATGAAACTCCGTACGGCGGGTTCAGTATTTGTGCCCATGATCATGCTTCGGTCTTCCTGCGGTGTTCGCAGTACCTCGAAGTATGAGCACATGCTTCGGTCTTCCTGCGGTGTTCGCAGTACCTCGAAGTATGAGCACATGGAGCGAATCCAAGAGGTGATGTCCCCTTTCCCGTCGTACTTGGACGGCAGAGTGGCCCCCCGCTTGTCCACTACGGGACCGCTGTACTGTACGCACGTAAGAACTGTGGTGTTTTGGGCTGAAGTTCCTCCATTTGGGACATGACCAGTGCAGAACTGCCCGCGCTGCCGCTTGAGGAGTTGGCACCGGTTCCTGCGCTCGTCACAGTTCCACTTGCTCTCGTCATGAGGACTGTGTTAGGTTGAGAGACTGAGACTGCAGCAGGTCAAGGGTTAGGAGGACGGGGGGCAGACAGTTGGGACTGTTTGAGGCTGACTATCTCAGCCTGCAGCTCTTGATTCGGCTGCTCCAAGGCTGTCACACGGGACTCAAGGTCTTCCAGGGTCCGCAGTCGAACCAAGGCTGCTACGGCAGCAGCTATCTTCTCTCGGAAACGGTCATCATTCCATTCCGGAACCACAAGGAGGGCCACCTGTTCAGCAATGCTTGTGGCTCTGCCTGCTGCCTCTGCCTCCCTTTCCCTCTGTACGGCATCGTCATGAAGTTTTTGAAAGAACGGTTTCTCGTTCTCGTCCGCTGCGTCCAGCATGGCCTTCCATTGGGCAGATGAGATGTCTGCCATGTTAGAGGAAGGGGTGTTAGTAGATCTCTCAAGAGGGGTCCGCTCTCTCCTCATGTTTCGACGAACACTCCTCTTGCCCTTCCTCACGTTCCCAAAGAGAACACCTTCTCTCTCCCTTCTCTCTCTTTCCGCTTCCTGCGCACGCGTCTCAATGCCAGACATAGATAGTTCAGATAAAAGAAACAAACAGTAAATCACAAAGAGTAGAAGGTAGAACTCCTAGCCGGAGCGGCAATTCATTTGGACTTAGAGAATGGCACGCAGCAGAATACAGGAAAGAATAAAAAATAAAACGGAAGAGAGGACTGACTAATCGAACGGGCCCGATCAGATTAGTTGGAGATCCCCTCTTGTCTAACCTGACAGGGTACATGTACCACAATAAATCAGCCAAAGAAAACTAACTGCAGCAATGGAGATTTCGAGGGGTGCAGACGGTCGCCGAGCCAGACGCGGGGCAGTGTGTGATAACATGCAGTAAGACCACTCAAGATCCCCTTGAAAGGATTGCCCTTGCTAGCCGTATGTCCCCCAAGTTCAGCACAACAAACAGATGCATTGACCGCAACAGATTTGGGCCCGAAAGGTCCTGTCCCGTTGGGCCTGGTCCCACTGAGTCCCGAAGGTCCCAAGTAGGTTGTGGACCAGGACCAACGAGATAGGTGTACCAAGTCAGTCCCAAACTGCCTCTACCGTAGTGAAAAGGAAAAGACAACTTTCAGCAAGAACTCACCCCTACAGCCGTTCAGAAATGAAAAGACCTTGCACCGTAGAAAGATATGTCATTTAGAACAGATACATYATCCATCCATCCATCAGGTGAGAAAGCAATCCACATGCTCACACACACAACCAGGACCGCAGAGAAGAGGAAGAGAGCCCAGCACCCCAACAGGCCATGAAGCACCAAGCAACCTCCCACGGGCATAGCCAGCTCACACGGCACTTACCTGTGAGGCCTGGCCTCCAAAGATGGATAACGACTCACCCCCCTCTCTTATAAGTCCTCCTGACGCCTAGCTACCACTACACGAAGTGTCCTAGCATGACTAAGAGGGCCTTCCTACACCCTTGTTTCAACGCCGGATCCCCCGCCGATGTCTGAAGACCAAAGTAGCAACTTGCAGCTCTCCGATGTAGATATGGCAGCCTCCGATCAAGTCTCCCTCTCGAGGGGAAGCCCAAAAGTCACTCAATGTCTTCTTGAACTGCAGATTCCAGGTGCGAGTACCTCTCACTCTCTACTCCCTCCTCGCTTACTCCAATCAGCCTCCTTTGTGTCTCGCCACCCCATCCAATCACTCAAGCAACCTAGTCAGGTCTGATGTCGACCCTACATGACCTAACCAGGTGTGGGCAGTATCCACATACATCACTACCCCTATTAACCCTAACTTCCTAACCCTAGTCCGAGATTAGGTTAGCCCTAACCTAATTCGGAAGTAGGTTTAGGGTGGCTAACACCTCTCGCCAGCATGTAAGTCCGCTCCGATACCAGTTGTTACGATCCTGGTCATTTCCAAAGTGCAAATGCACAATGAAAGACAATGCCTGTCAATAGCGAAAGAAATGAAAGCACTTGCAAAGAGATAGAGACCAGAGGAGACAGAAAGAAGAAGAAAAAAAAGAAAAAGAAGAAGAAGAAGAAGAAGAAGAAGATATGCACCAGCAAGACCATGGCAATTCCCCCTTCTCTTTCCACCTTCCTCCTCCTCCTTCACTTCACCACTCTTATTCTTCTCCCAATAATCATAATAACAATGAACGGATGAACCAGAATCAATATCCGAAGTTCCCTCTTACTGCTGACTCAACAATAACAACAACAACAAGTCCACCATAGTTATGGCTTCCCTCCTTCTGCCTCCTCTCTCATGCATAGGCTATGGCGGACTACTGAGGGCCCTGCCCTCCTGCCCAAAGGACAACCCAAAGCAGCTATGGCGCTGCACTCCTGTCCAAAGGACAACCCAAAGCAGCTATGATGCTGCTCACTGGTCCACCATGCCTGACTCTGCCTCGAGCTTCCTTGGTGCGGCACTACCCCAACTAGGGCCTTCCAGATGGAGCGCCCAACAAGGTGATGAAGACAGTGTCCACCATAGCCAGGTAGGTGCCTCGCCACTCTTCTCCTTAGCCCCCTTCTTCCTCCTCCTCAAGCTGGGCTGCTCGCCATAGCCAGGCTGAGCGCCAGTTGCCCTTCACCTCCAAGCAGCGTTGTATCAGCCAGCAACATGTCGCCAATCCTTGCGTACCGCAAATGAGGAGGAGCTACTTGCTCCTCCGAAAGATATAGCGGCCTCCTGGCCTCCTGGGCGGTGACTTCCTAGGCCGAGCGGCCTCCCGGCTACCGGTACCGCCTCCCTTTCGGAGGGAAACATCATTGCAGGCTCTGCTAACCTCCAGTCAGGACCTAGACCCGGGCTACTTGGACTGGTACCGGCCTACCTCTAACCTACCGCTACTGGGCCTCTAAAAATGCCAACTTTTTGTCTTCTTCTGTTCGGCCTCCAATACCCGACACTTCTACCACTACTTCAGTGGTACCGGCCTACCTGCTACTTGAGTGTTTTTCCCCTCTGCTCTAAGTGTCGTGGGCCTACCCCCGCTACTCGAGTGTTTTCCCCCACTGCAACCCTCACAGTCACGGCCACAGGTAAGTACCGGCCCTGCGGGGCCTTGCAACCAACAAGTACCCTTGCGGGTCACACACACACTCAACCGACAAGCACTCAGACAGGCATGCAAACCAGCAGGCACGCACACACACACACAGACATGGAAATCACATCAGAATGCGAGAATTTCAGCAAGGCATTCATTCGAGCGGCAAATCCCTGAAATCAGCAGTGTTCTCAGTTTGTGTTTTTTTGGCGGGTCATTACACTGTAAAGATTCAAACTTTAATCGCCAAAAAGATGCGATTTGCAAAAAGTGAAAGTTAAGTTGCAGTTGAATGTGGCCGTGCTCAGGCCCGATCTGCCTTAATTGGGCGAGGTGCCTGGCTGGCGCTTCCCGTAGCCCGATAGGTCGTTAGATCTTTAGATTAGGTTAGCAGTAGCCCTAATAAGCGCTAGTTAGGTTAATCGCGATTGCGGGATTACCTAATTGCGCGCATTTTGGAGAGAGCCGCCAAACCTTAAAATAGATTTCAACTGACCTACTCAACTATGTAAGAAGAAAAATAATTATTTTTTTTGCAACTTGCGAATAATAATAACAGAGTACAGGTGTAAATAATCAATCAATCAATCAACCGATTGGTTGATCAAGCGCTAGTTGAGCAGCTTGATACATCAATCGATCAATTGATGATGAGTCATCCAATGCTGGTCTGCTCCGATACCAAACTGTTGCATACTCGTGAAACACAGTCATAAGTATGGTGCAGATTCCCAGAACCAACCAGATAATACAGAGTAAGACTCAGTAAGTACAATTACAGCGGAAGACTTGATACACATGGACTGACGCAAACCTGACTCGGACTGCAATCAATCTCTCACAAACATGCATCGGTGGTGTGAAAGCCCTGGCCTTGGACATGGAAGAAAAGGCCAGGGCCTACTTTCATACACATATGAATGGAGGGGAGGAGAGACGAAGGGAGGAGGAGAGGGAAGATGACTTCAACTCAATGCTTCCAAAAATAGTATCTCGAAATGTCAGAAGTAGCGAAATTCCGAAATGTCACGAATACAGAGTCTCACAGTGTCTCAGATATCGATCTCACAATGTCAAGATACATCTCCAGAGGTAGATGAAATCAGATCCCAAAAGTAGTCCTCAACCTGCAGTCTCAATGTTGCTATCTCCAATATCATCAGAACTCGTAACCATCCTTCATACTCGTAGTAGTCCAGTAGGAGTAACCCAAGAGTCGACTTAGACTTAAGAGGGTAGGAGAAGAGAGAGAGAGAGAGAGCGGAGGAGGAAGAAGAGGGAGGAAAGGCGAAGCCTTTCTCCCTGGTACCTGGCGATGCAGCTATGGTGTTGCAGGGCTGGGCGCTGGGCCGTGGGCTGGGCCAGAGGGCTGGCGCTACTCCGCTGCTGCGCTAAATCGCTGCTGCACTATTCCTCCTCGCTGCTGCGCTAATTCTCTCCGCTGCTCTGCTCATGCTAACGCCGAAACACTGCGCTAACCTGTAGATTAACCCCCCCACTGAGGCTGGTACCCAGCTGATATAGTGCTGGGCCGGCCTCGGTACTACTGGTGCCTCCGGGTCTGGACCGTTGATCAGCGATCAGCCCCAACGGTTCAGATCCGATTCCGGAATTTGAAAGTCCTCGCTGCTGCGCTAATTCTCTCCGCTGCTCTGCTCATGCTAACGTCGAAACACTGCGCTCACCCTGTCTCTTATACACATCTAGATGTGTATAAGAGACAGGCCGAAACACTGCGCTGACCTGTAGATCAACCCCCCCACTGAGGCTGGTACCCAGCTGATATAGTGCTGGGCCGGCCTCGGTACTACTGGTGCCTCCGGGTCTGGACCGTTGATCAGCGATCAGCCCCAACGGATCAGATTCGATTCCGGAATTTGAAAGTGAAGTGGCGCGTAAATTGCGCCGCCAGCCGGTCCTACCGATGGACCTGTACCTGGCGTAACCCAACTAGCCATTGGGTCTGGTGGGGTCTAACTAGGCCTACCGGACTATAATCTGAACCGACGGTTCCTAGGCCTACCTCGACCTGGTTGGGACCATCGTGACCCGGTGTCGGGCAGCTAAATACTACGCCGCCCTTTACTTCCTTTCCAAGGGCACGCGACGACAACCCCACTCGACAATATTCTACCTGGCCGGGCTTCATCGACCATGAGACGGGCCAACACAGGGACCAACGCGGTTACCAACATTTACCAACCATGCGGTGGGACGACACGACCAAGAACGGGGCGACGGTATCCGTGATCGACGTTATTTCGCTTTACCAGGACACACCGACCACGAGGCTGGCCGACGCTGCGATCAAGGAGCCTACTTTATCCGGCCGCAACTCACCAACCATGACGCAGGCCGACACTGCGGACAAGGGGCCCATTGGGCCGGTTGAGTCTTCCTCTGAAGGGACGATCCCGATAGGACGCGGGGCCCGGCTAGGCCAATTGAATGATGGGTCCAATTTTCACTTGCGGGGCCCGCCTGGATTTTTCCCTAAGAGCGGCACCGCTGCTGCGTGGGGACCGCCTAGGCCCGGGCAGGCTTGGGACAGGCTCGGGATTAGCCATGGTACCAGGCCGCTGCAGAGGGCCCAGTTCCCTACGAGAAGGCCCTCTCCGTCGGTGGCTTTTCAGGGGCCCAATCAGGCCCGGGCGCAGGCACGGTACCGAGGCGCTGCAAGTGTTTCGCAGCTTCGATGCACCTGAGGCCGTGGCACACACACAAGCACTTGTGGGAAGGGCCCGACGCAGTACTTAAGCCCAACCGGGCCCGGGCATTGGGCATTCGGGGTTTGCACGCACAGGCGCCAGGGACTTGAGGCGCTCGACACAGACGATCGGGACAGGCGGAGCTAGACGCACAGGACTCCGATCACGCACGCGGGGGAGCGGGCAGACTTGGACAATGCACGAGCAGGGGCGCACGGACTTCGACCAGATGCACAACGGAGCACGCACGAACCAGCCGCGCGGGACCAGGTGGGGCAAGTACGGACGGACCGGGACATCAGCACGTACGAGCACACACGCGCGCAATCGCGCGCGACCTTCTGCGCACCAGTGGGTACGTACACGCGAGTGCCCCACTGCGCACCTGCAGGGAGGGACGGTGAGCTTGCGCACCAGCACACACGCGGCACACCTCTGGGATTGGGCGGAGAGCACAGCGGAGCTGCGCACACCTGTGCACGTCCGCGCACAGGAAGGGAGAGCGCAGCGGAGCTGCACACACCTGCGCGCATCCTCGCACGGGAAGGGAGAGCGCAGCGGAGCTGCGCACATCCGCCCGAACCCTCGCACAAGACTACAGCGGAGCTGCACACACCTGCGCGCATCCGCGCACGGGAAGGGAGAGCGCAGCGGAGCAGCGCACGCCTGCACGCATTCGCACACGGGGAGAGAGGACGTAGCGGAGACGTGCACGCCTGTGCGCATCCGCGTACAGAGAGAGAGGGTGGAACCGCGCACACGCGGAGAGAGAACCGCCAGGGGAGCTGCACAAGTGAGCACGCACTTGCGCGCCAGGAGAGGGAGTTGTGCGGCTTTGCTAACACATCCGGGCACCTGAGCACCACTGCGCGGGAACCCGGGCGAGACAACAGGGGGGGGGGGGATTCGCGCACGGGTACATATCCGTGTGGAACAGTGCACTAGCGCATGCCTGTGCAGAGCAGCGGGGGAGACTTACGCATGTGCACACATCAGATCAGGGATACAGGGAAGGCGCGTGAACTCGTGCGCCCCCACGCGCGCGCACACAGAGGACGAGCAGCGGAGAGCTAGGGAACTACAACACGTTATCGAGCTCGAGCTCATACCGGATTGGGGATCACGCAAGGTGGCGCCTTTGGGGCCCCTTTTCGGGCCGTTGGGCGGAATGGGCTTTCTGAACAGGCAGCAGATCATCGAGCCGATCGGCCCATTTCGAGCGAGGTTAGACTACTAAGGGCGAGGGTCATCAGGACACGGTCAGACTGTCAAGCGACCGAACAGGGCCATAGGGGACCAGATTGGGTCACCGGACTGAGTCGGGGCCGTGAAGGGGCACTCTCTGAGCCAGGCCCGACGAAGGAGATATTTCACCGAAGGGGCGACTTACCGGGGACACTTCGCCGAAGGGGCGTTTTACCGGGGACACTTCACGAGGAGGCATTTTACCGGGGGCACTCCACCGAAGAGGCGCTTACCGGAGGGGTATTTTTTCGTAGGGGTATTCTACCGAAGGGGGCACTTGCACCGAGCGCACCTTTACCGAGCGGATACTTTACCAAGCGGATACTTCACCGAGCGGTTACTTTACCGAGCGGAGACTTCGCCGAGCGGACACTTTCACCGAGCAGGCGTTTTACCGACCGGGTACTTTTCCGGGCGAGCACTTTACTGAACGGACACCTTCACCGAGAGGGTATTTTACCGAGCGGGCATTTTTCATCGAGCAGGTACTTTACCGAGGGGATACTATCCCGAAGGGGGACTTTCGCGAAGCAGGCTTTCTGAAGAAGTACGACCGAAGAGGACTTCTCGACATGGTACTTTCGTGAGGCAGGCTTTCCGAAGGGGTATGTTCGTGAAGTGGGCTTTCCGAAGAGGTACGACCGAAGAGCGCTTCGCGAACTGGTACTTTCGTGAAGCAGGCTTTCCGAAGGGGTAGCTTCGTGAAGCGGGCCTTCCGAAGAGGTGCGACCGTGAAGCGGGCTTTCCGAGGAGGCACATCTGAACCGAGCCTTTCCGAAGGGGTACATCCGAACCATGGTCACGGTCGATTTGGAGCTGTGGCCCCGATGGGCGAGAGAGGCTACATCTGACACTTAGAGTTCGAGCACCGTTCCTTGGGATCAACGGGCGCGTTACAGGCGCCACCCAATCGGGAGGAGGATAAGGCGACGTCTGTTGACTAGGTCTGTGGGGACTCAGACGGACTTTCCAGACACAGGGGCGAGATGTATGGCCAAGGCCGGAACTAGTGTTTCACATCCCATTGTTTTGGACTGAATGCAACCACTTCGTTTATTTCTTCCAAACTGTGTTTCATGAGTTTCGTCTCGCATTGGTCACTGTCTGCTACGGTCCTTGTTTTCGTGGATGTGGACTGACATGTTTTGTGCAGGTTACAGGAGCCCCGACCGATCCTCTCGCGGGTGACAGACGTGACGCGAGGCATAGGGTTCGGACGGCGTGCCGGCAGACCCCTTCTACCGGTCGACAGTGGCGCCGTTGCCGGGTAAGCCTGCCTCTCGGGACTTCGGTCCGCCTGTAACCGCGGGGATGAGAGAGGATCAGGACAGGGATATGACTGGAACGGGACAGACGAGAGGAGGCTAGTCAGCTGGTCAAGTGATCGGAGTGCACGGGTGAGACGTTGGACAGTACGAGCACGAGCGGGCAGACGACACCCCCATCGACTCATGATCGATATCCTCTGGTGAGATTGTGATTTCTGCATCTTGTGATCTTGCTGATTCCTGCTTTTCTCTCGTCTTTCATGCAATTCATTCATGTTGTTTTCCTTGTGATCGAGAGATGTTATTCTGATTTTCCCTACCCTTTGGTCAGTCCACCCAGATATTGATTCTAAGAGAGAATCGTGAGCAGGGGATGACTTGAAGGGACTGAAGGGGAGGGGAAGATTGCCCCGGATTGCAAGGAGTTGGGCAGGGACTAGACAGGCTAGTCGATTCTGATGGATAGCAGGGGGGATTGATTCACAGCACGAGTTGGGATGTGAGACCATGCCTAAGGTGGGCCGAGTAGAGGCATGGATAGGAGTAAGGATGCACGAGTGAGACACCGCCTCCCTATTCGCGAGTGACTTCGGTCCACCCTAGAGGACATGAGTTGGCCGGCTCGTGCTCAGGTCGCGACAGGGAAGGTAGGCCAGCGATGATGGCACATTGATCCGACCTCCTTCTTGACACGAGGGTAGGGAGAGATACGCCAGAGGGCGGTTCTCTTCTAGGCTTGTTGACGTCTTGAAGGGATACAGGGGTGATCAGAGGAGGCCTGTCGTGAGGGTCCGTGAGCTCAACAGTCTGAGAGTGGCACAGGGAGTGATATACTGAGAGAGAACTGTTTTATTTTGATTAGGAATGGTCTACATCGAATCGGAGTCACAAATGCATCTAGTCAAGCGGGACGGTCCCTGTGATGTCATCAGTCTTCCGTTGGAAGGATCAAGCAAGTATAGACCGTCTGAGCAGCGAGGTCTAGTAATACGCGAAGGCGTCTTCCTGTGGGTGAGAATTGAGGCGGAGCCTAGAGTGTGGGTTAGAAGGGACAGGGCTAGCGAAACTCTTCGCGCGGAAGTGAACGTTAGATTGTATCTGTCAGAGGAGGAGTGGACGTATCTAGTGATAGAGACTGCCCCTCGTTGTCACACTCTCTTATGCCCGACGTCATTAGCACGAAGATTTGGTGCAAGAGTGTTTAGTGAGTTTTGAGAGGAGCGGAGCCGATTCAGTAGCCTTCTACACGGTACGGTTTGCGTACGACTGGGAGCTCCCTAGAGCTACGTCCGTGAGAGCAGTGACCGTTCCTAGATTCCTCACGGGAGTAGTCTTTGGCGACGAGGAGAGACATCGGAGGCTTCTCGCTGTAGTGCAGAGGGCAATACAGTTTAGGACGGTTGCTGTCGAGCTAGCCTGGTTACTTACTGTCTAGACAGAGCGATTCCCACACGTAAACAGTTGCGCAGAATCGTGTTCAGAGTCATAGACGAAGTAAGGAGAGCCGAGACAAGTGGGGAGATAGAAAGGGCCAGGATTTTGGACGGGACTTCTGAGGAGGTCTAGATGCCTCGCAATGAGATAGAGCACCCGGTGGGGTTGAGGCAGTTCACATACGAAGAGCCTGAATTTATAGGTGAAGACTGGGTAGAGATCACGTTACCAGGCAGATTGACTCTGATACCCAACAGAGGGGGAACAGACGGGACCTGGAGGTCGATATTATTGAGTCCGGGGGTTTGGCTGTTGGTAGTGTCTCGTACTGGATTCGACCGCGATAGTAGAGGGAGGGTCGTTCCGACTTCGGTAGAGTTGTTAGTGAACGACTTCCTTTACTATCAGGCTACAATACTCGCAGACGTTGTACGAAGAGCGGTAGAGCAAGGCCAACGCGACCAGCACCTAGGGATAATACCGAGTCTCGATCACCATACGTGGGAGGACGAGGCACCGGCGGTGGAAGTGCTGCGCGGGGAGGTTGAGAGACACCAGGAACGACAACGTCAGGTGGATAGAAAATTTAGATCCATACAAGTCTCACTCCGCGTCGCTAAGGAGGGATTTCTGTCACACTCGGAAGAAGCGATAAGGCTTCCCATCCCCTTGTTTGTCTTAGAGGCATTCCTAGGAGGGTTTGACAGGCTAATTCAGATACATTTAGACTTTCAGGAGATTCAAACCCTCTTACGGTCCAGTGACGAGCACCACGCTTATTACGCTTTGTGGAAGGAGGGGCCTAGGTTTGGGAACGAAGCCTTGGAGTTAGTGGATTAGCAGAGTTGTTTGACGAACAAGGGTTCGATCCTTCTGTTAGGGAAAAGTCCCTTATAGGTTTCTTTGAGTTAAGGGCTTACTACCAAGGTACTAGGGCTTTCGAGGACGAGGAAGAGCCACCAGAAGACGATTGGGTTGAAGAAGAGTTGTTCGCCGACGAGGAAGAGATGTGGGAGGCACAGTGGCCGAGGTTAGGGGCCTAGAGTGGCCGCAATGAGAACTGCCTATGGGGAGGAAGCCACAAACGGGTAACGATAAGGAGTTAGGTAATGAAGAATGTCAGGTTACTGCCCTAGGATTACAGCAGCCCTAGACGCCTTAGTTCCAATTTACTATTGGGGGGGCTTTCCCTTACAAAATAGAAAGTTGTATATCTCTGGAAGAACGCCATGCCCCTGGGAAAGCCTATGTCCTCGTGGTAAAACACCTTGACACAGGGGAGTACGACATCCGGCCCTACATACCTCTATTGAGAGAGAGGGGGACTGATCGAGAGTCTCTTAGAAATTGGATTAAAGACATAGTCGGACAGGAAAAGAAGGAACTAGAGAAGAAAGGGGAGAAAGTGATTAGTAACTCATCACCAATCCTATTTTATGGGGTCCTAGAGCCTTGTCTACCGGAAAGTTTTGTTGATGGTAGGGATTGGGAACCTTTAATTAACATGGTACTCAAGGAGTTGGAACCAGCAGGATGGAGAGAGGAAAGAGTGACCGGGCACTAGAGGAAGAATGGTTGAGTATGTAACTGACAAGATTAACTGGGAAATAGGGGTCACCTGGGGATTACCTAAATTTTACGAACCAAATCTAGAGGTTCTGTTGAGCAATTGGACGTCCTTTACAAAAGGGGGAGTCTTTCCCTACGTCATCGAATACTACACTGCTTTAGTGAACGTCGAGCTAAGAGAGAAGGTCTATATACTAGTAGTTAGGTTTGAGGAAACGAGAAAGTACGATATTGGGTTCTACAGCAAGAAGGAAAGGGAACTAACGTATGCACTTTGGGGTTGTCGGCACTGGGCTGAAAGTATAGTCTGGGAATACAGGAAGAAATTAGAAAAGAAGGTAATTGAGTGGGAGCATGGGCCCAAGGTCAGGGAGTACGACGACTTCCCTACACCTCCGGTGCCAAACAACTACGTTGACGGTAGTAACTGGGAACCTATAATTAACATGGTACTTAGAGCGAGATCCTGGAAGAACTAACTGATGAGAAAAGGGAAAGGGATCTCGGCTGAAGAATTAGAAGTAAGGAGAGAAAGGTTCCTATTCGGTAACAAGTCAGCGAAGGAGAAAGTAAAAACGCTATGTGCAGCACTTAGTCGATTAGGGAGAAGAGCGTCGATTCCTTACGAGGTCGACACATACGAGACAGTTGATAGCGGATGGGAACAAATACGCCTTTATGTCATTAGCGTACGCTTCCTGGGAACGGACGTATGTGACGTACGAATTTGCCTACCAATAGAAAGGGACGTTGACCGAATCTACGGTCGATGTTGGGAGAGGGCAAAAAAGACAGTGGAAGATGAAAGGGACAGGTTGCTTTCGGAAGGTAAACCAGTCATATGGAGTACAAGGATAGTAACCTATGAACGTATACCTAAACCTCCGGTCCCTATGGAAGCATTGAAGGATGAGAAGGACGAGGTGATAGTAGAGTTCGTACTCAGAAACTGGAGATCCTGATTAAAGCACAGATGAGTCGTCGCATGGTGCCTTAACAGTATATCTAAGAGAGTTGTAGTCCCCTATGAAATCGTCAGGTATAAAAGCTTAAACAGTCAAGGGTGGAAACTGGATGGTACGTATGTCCTTACCTGCTACTTCACTGACCTCGATGAGTATGATGTTGGAATATACGTACCACACCATAGATTTGTAGAAGACGAAAAAGGTCCGTGTTGGCAAAGGGCATCGAATCCAGTACATGACGAAAAAAGAAGACTTCAACAAAAAGGAAGAATTTCTCTTGGAGTACTTACGTTAGGTCCTTCATTTGGATACCATCACCACCTGTCGAAGGACTCATGTTCTCTGAAAACAATTGGTCGGTCGTGATAAACCTCACATGGAAGGTTAAGAGGGTGCAACAGGAATACTACCAGCTACAGGAGTGATTGCTGAATCATTGGTGTACGAATGGCCAAAGGCGGTCTTCGTGGGTCGGGCAACGATAATGTAGTTCAAAGCATACTGGCTCAAAATCGCGATAGGAGGATGTGAGCTGATCTACTCCGACTTCTACGGTCATGGACTCACGAGGACTTATGCACAATGGGAACGTCAATCTGTAGAAGGGTAACATGTCCAAGAACTCAGAGAGTGGAAATCAGGAGAGGAGCCGCTTGCCTAAACGACGAAGAAGGGGAATTGTACCTTGATACAAGACTTTTCGGAGTGGAGGGTGAGCATAAGATAAGAGATGACAGAGGCTGGTTGATGGGGGTCTTGAGGGCAGTGAAGAATTAGACTGTAAATGAAGAAATCAATCGTTAGTGAAACTCTTAAGATTGAAAAGCAGCAAGCAGAAATGCCAGGAGCGGTGACTGATGAAGAGGAAGTGAATCGGGTATCCTTCGCGGGGACTATAACTTTAATTATTCGGATTTGAACCACTAAAGCGTTAGAAACACTAGGTTGCCGACAATTGGCACAAGAAGCTATAGAGCGCGAAAGACCAAGGGCACTGACACAAGTTAGAACAGAGAATCGCATAGCCTACAGTGTGATGATATGGACCGAGGGACGAGATAGAGAAAGACGAGACAATCCGCGAAGCACGAACCCGCGTGTAAGAGGAAGAGATGCAAAAATTGATGCCATCCTAGAAGTAATACTTAGACCTTATTGTGAGGAAGGTGGAAGAGTTGCTAGCGAAATACCAAGAGTGGTGTGGCTCTACGGACGAAGCCGGTTTAGATAGACTGGAAAAAAGCGTGGAACGTCTAGTTGCAATCTATAGACAGGAAAGGGAGAACATTATAGGATGGCGAAATGATTTCATTGCTAGATTCCTAAAGCAAGACCGAGAAGAATCTAACAAACAAAGGGATGACTAATGTCGAACCTAGAAGGCAAAAGTTTAGTCTTTCGCGCAAAGCAGAAAGAGAAGGGTCTTGATTACGAGTCCTAGTGGAAGCAGTACATAATGAGCAACTAAGCCAAGAAGAGGAAACCGAGTGCGCCACAAAAGCAGTAATAGAAGCCAGGAAGTGTGTCGTCTGGAAAGCTGCGGGAGAACTCTTTTTAGTAAGAATACAAATCCTCACTGTCAACTCTAGTGGACAAACAATTCCACGCACCTGGAGAGAGACGATAGCTACATCCATAGAAAAGTTGAGACAGGACGCTCGAGCTCTAGGAGAACTCTCGAACGTAGTAGTCGACGGGATATCTTTAAATACATTGGAGGCAAACTCACGCTACCTGCAAACCGCTTTAGCTACCGCCTTAGTCGTGAAAACTGAAGGAAAAAATGAGGACTTCAATACACTGCAAGAGCTACTAGAAGAATCGACGGAAAGGGTTAAAGTCGCCTTGGATCAACTTGTGGAAGAGTAAGGAAAAAATATGGATGCGGAAGGAGTCTATCTATCTTCGATAGGGGGTGAAGTCAAAACACAAGAATCAAGGATGAGTACCCCAGTTAGAAAAATGACAACGGATGCCACAAAGGACGCCGAAAAATTAAGGAAGGCCCTAAAAGAGTTAGAAACAACAGCCACAGAACTCGAGGAGCGTACTTCCAAGAGTGAAGGGTGGAGGAAAGACGATTTAAGCAGGAATAGAGTAGCCCGATTCTCAGATCCCGATAGAAGGGAACCATACAGAGAAACCACGAGCCACCCTTACAGAATGGCGTATGCACCAGACTCTTACGTATCCCCCTTCCTAGGAACCCAAGCCTTCCAATTACCGGCACTATCCGGAATCCAAACAATCTTCACAGAGAATAATGTTTCAGAATTCTTAGACGATTGGGAGGTACTGGGGATGAGAGCGGAATGGAGCGATCAGGAAATGATTATAAATCTACTCCACCACACAACCCCCAAGATAGATCGCGAAGTGAGAGAAGTCATTCAGGACAGTTGGCGTTGGCTAATATTCAGGGAAAGGATTACGAGAATCTTCGCATGTGATGAAACATCCTATTCAATAGAAGATCTCAAATAAATGAAAAAACAGGAGGACGAGAGTCTAGTGGCGTTCCCAAGGAGATATGAGAAGGCTTCGAACCCGCTAGTAGAAGGCAGATTTATGGGCGGAATAGAAAGATGTAAAATATTCCTAGGATTTTTGTCTCGAGAAAAGCGAGAAAAGATTGTGAGGGATCTTCCCTCAAAGGTGACGTTTAGTCAAGTCAAAGCTTTAGCCCATGACACCGAAGGCCAAAGCGCGAAAACACACCTCGCGAGAGTTCTTGACAACCTAGGAAAAGGAGTAACTACAGAAAAAGGGGGAGGAAAATCACAATTCGAGGATAGGAGACCCAAAACCGAAGGCAGGGACACCTACGCGAGCTCACCTAGAAGAGGGGACACAGCCAAAAGCGAGAGCGAATGGAGGAAAGGAAACAGGAGCGACTGGAAAAGAAACGATGCGGAATGGGGAACCTCCAAGTGGTCAAATACAAAGGATAACAGGTGGAAGCCAAAAGATGAAATATAAGGAAAAAGACCAGACAGACGAGAAGAGGAGATGACAAAACAGATAGAAGTACTAAAGGCGGCAGTAGAGAGACTGCGAAGTAATAACCAGAGAAAGGAGGAAACCCTGGTCCGGACCACGCGCGAGAAAACCGACCCTAGCCCAAAACGAACGTGGAATGATAAGGCTTGTATGTACTGTGGAGACGAAGACCACCGCAAAAGAGATTGCCAAGCGATGTTAGATGCACTAAAAGAAGGGATCATTGAACTCGACGATCGAAAGTACGTCATGTGGGCTAATGAAGGCAAACCGGTACCCTTCCTACCCTCGATGAAGATTAATGTGGACATCCGAAGGAGGAGGATGAATGAAGCAAAGGGGAAGCAATCCCAGGATCAATTACCAGCCAAGATCTCCCGGGTAACCTTCGAGGATGATTTCGACGAACCACCAGAAAGTCCAGGTATAAGAATTTCATCCATTAAGTTTGAAGAGACAGTAAATAACGGAGAAGTTCACGTACGTACCCAAGGCATCGGCAAGGTCGACGAGTCAAGCGAGACGAAGAAAGAGGATCAGGATCAACCTATGACGGATGACCAAATTGAATCGCCTAAGTCACAACAATCCCCTAGGAAAAGAGCGGCCAAGAAGTTTCACCTAAAAAACTCGTTAGACGAAGTCGATTTACGGGAACCCTTGAGAAGGGTCATGGATATGCCAATCCCTATTACTCTCAAGGAATTCATAGCAGGCTGTGGCCCGACAAGGAATAAATTAATATGTATGATGAAGAAAACTAAAGTACCACTACCAGAGACAACCCGGGGACAACAGAAGGAGGAGGTGAAAACCTCAGTCCTAGCAGCACAAAATGAGAAGACGAACGACTACAAACCAATGAAGGCGGAAGCAACTACTTTTACGTCCTTGCCAGTGGAAAGCTCAACGTGACCGTCAATGGTATAGGGATGGAGGCTGAAGTCGACGACGGATCCGAATCCACCGTTTGTGAGCACAAGGTGGCCAGAAACCTCGGCTTAGAGGGAGGCAGGAGCGTAGCTATGACCATGATATCCGCTAACAAACTCAAGCAACCCGCGCTTGGGGTAATGCCACAAAGCCAAGATTGTAGTCGCGGGAGTTGAGGTCACTGTACCAGTTTTTACAGTTGAGCATTGTTCGTCAGAAATAATCCTTGGAAGGACATGGCTAACAAGGGTCAACGCCACAACTGAAAACAAGCGGGACGGACGCCAGACGGTTACCATAGACGGACCTCAAGGTAGCAGGCTTACCTTGAAGACCGTCAACGAATTTGACAACCGTCATAAGATTTCATTGCAAAATAGAGGACGACTGAACACGAGAAGTTGCCAAATGATATCTGAAGACCTTACACTAGGACCGCATAAAGTGAGAGGAAAAAAAATTGACGTTGAGGACCTAGAAACTAAGTATGTGGTGGACGGAACAGTCTATGAGAAAGAGGCTGACGACGAGGAATTTGGTGGATGTATAAACCTTTCTTTTTTGGAGGAATTCCCCCACATGGCGGGGGAAAGAGATACAAAACTGTAGCCCAAAAAGTCAAGCGAACCGCGGTCAGCCGTGATAGGACCGGGAAAATAGAGATCACTGAAGAAGAAATTACTCAGATGATCCGAGAACAAAAGGTCACTGAAGGGCAGAGAATCACTGAGGATAGGTTAAAGGAAATGGATATAGGCGATGGAAACATAACGGAAAAAGAGAGAGAACTCATAATAGAAACATTAAGAGCATGCAACAAGGCAGTAGCCTTTTGTGACGCAGAAAGAGGGCGAATAGATCCACGATATGTTAAACCTGCGAGAATCTATACGGTCCCTCACACTCCATGGAACGCTGCGGGATGAAAGTGTGCGCAAAAGGAAAAGGAGATGATAGTAGACTTCCTGAAGGAGAAGATAAGGACATTCGTAGCGGAACCCTATGAGAGCGCCTACGCCAATCGGTGGTTCTTCATAAGGAAATCAAAAGGGAAATTACGATGGATACAGGACTTGCAGAAGACAAATAAGGTCACAGTGAGGGGCGTTGGGTCCATCCCAAACGCGGATTTCCTATCTGAAGGCTTAGCAGGACGTTCAATTTAATCAGTCTGCGACCTTTTTTCGGGATATGATGAGATACCGCTAGACTACGGAGACCGACATCTAACTGCGATGCATACACTGTTAGGCTTAGTTCAAATGATGGTGGTGCCGATGGGGTGGACTAACGGTGTCGCAGTCTTTCGGAGAGCGATGGTCGCCATTCTAGGGGAATTCATACCAAGTCTGGTAGAGGTTTTTCTGGATGACTTCCCGATCAAAGGACCATACGAGAAGGATGAGACAGAAGTGAGACCTGGAGTGAGGAAGTTCGTAGCCACTCATGCAGAGGATATCAAGAAAGTACTAGTGAAGTTAGAGGATGCAAACCTTACGGTCAGTGGAGCAAAAAGCAGATGGGCAGTATCCTCTATAAAGTTATTAGGTTATATTTGCGACAAGGATGGCAGACGCCCAGATCCGGCAAAGTTAGAAAAACTTATGAAATGACCAACTCCCCTCAGACATATTACTAACATACGCCAGTTTCTAGGAGTGGTCGAATTCTGGAGGAATTTCATAAAAGGCTATGCTGCAAAGGGCGAACCCCTACGAAAGCTCTTGCGCAAGGGAGTAGAATGGCAATGGACGAGTGAACGAGAGGATACAGTAAGAATGTTAAAAAATGAGTTTAAGGAAGGAGGTGAAGTCCTTGGAGTACCTTACTTCGAAAACGAGGAAAATCGGTCATTCGTCGTATGTACAGATGCGGGACCTGCCTCTGTAGGTGGAGTCTTGGCTCAAAAGGATCAGGCCGGCAATGAGAGGCCTCTCATATTCGAGAGTAAAACCTTAAACGCCACCGAAAGGAACTACTCACAATTTAAGAAAGAAGTTATAGGAGTGTTACATTGTTTAAATATTTTTCGACATTATATTTACGAGCGAAGGTTCGTACTGCGGGTCGATCCGACGGCGGTGGCAGCTGTCTTACAAAAAGACTTCTCATTAATAGATCCAACGGTCACCAGATGGCTCATGCATATAAGGATGTTTGACTACGTAGTCGAGCGAATATCCGGAGTTAAGAACTCAGTTGCTGATGGTCTCTCGCGAATTCCACAAGAAGAGGGAGACCTAGGGTCGCCTAGTGGTATTGACAAATTTTTACAAATGGACATCAGCTCCTTAAAAATAGAGCCTACTCCAGGAGGAACTTCTCTGTTTCTTGAGAATCTATACATTGGCAAGTATCATAAGATAAGTCGTTATCTTATAGGGGAAATCGAATTAGATGACAAGCTTAGGAAGGAAGCTCAACGGTATTGCCTCAAGGCGGGGCACCTCTTTAAAAGACCACCTAAAAACGGAATGCCAATGAGAGTGGTCTGTAATGAGGAAGAGCGTCGGGAGATAATAGCGGAAATTCACGATGGCATCGTCGGAGGACATAGAGCAATAAAAGGAACTTTTGAAAAAATTAGGAACCTTCACTAGTGGGATGGCTTATATAAGGACGTAGAATCATACTGTCTGACATGCGTAGAATGCCAGAAGAGAGCGATAGTCAAATATAAGAACCCTTGTTTCCTTCCTATCCCACAGCAGTACGCCAGAAAGTGCACATAGACTTAGTTAAGATGCCCAAGGGAGAAGGAGGAATGAACTACATCATGGACATGAGAGACGATTTGACTGGATTCGTGGAGGCATGGCCACTACGTCAAAAAACAGGTAAAGCAGTTAGTTAATATTTGACTGAATATATCACCCGGTATGGCTGCGTAGGGAAGATCGTCATGGATAGAGGATCGAAGTTCATGGCTAGAGAAGTCCAAGAGTTGCTCCAGAGATCGGGAATACGAGTATCATTATCCACGACATATCATCCTCAAACTAATTCTCCTGTAGATAGAGGGCACCAATCTCTAGTCAACGCACTCGCCAAATGGTGCGAAGGGAAGGAAAAGAACTGGCCGAAGTATCTAAGATTCGCCGTCTGGGCAGACAACATTACGGTTCGCTCAACTACCGGATACCCGCCGTACACCCTATGGTTCGGACGACATTGTCCCTTACCTATAAAATTCCATATCGACTCTTGGCAGACGATTGACTGGCAAGACATCTCGACCAGGGAGCAGTTGCTGGCCGCAAGAATCAAACAAATAGCTGAAACCCTTGAGACTAACATCGTAGACACCATAGACAGGCTAAAAATCCAGAGAGGAAAAGAGAAAGAAAGATGGGATAAGAATCTTCGCGTCAGACAAGAAGGGATACCTACGCGGAGCCTAGTCGTGCTCTATGACTCCTCATTAGAGAGAACAGGACAGGGAAGCTAGCAAACAGATGGATGGGGCCCTACAGAGTGGTTAAAAGACTAGAAGGCGGAGCCTACTTGATAGAGGAATTAGATGGCACAAGATGGAAGGAACCAGTGTCTGGAGCCCGCCTTAAAAGTATTTAAGACCGAAAAGAGGTCATCCCACGTACGGAAAAACTCAAGCAGACCAATGACGTACATAGTCAACCAGAAAAAGGTAAGAAGAAGGGTGAGTCCTTAGAAGAAACCACGGCACCAACCACCTCCGAAGTTGGGGAGTCCTCAAATCGGCACGCAGAACAGTCCACGGCACAAACCACTCCTCAAATAGCGGAGTCCTCTACATGATCTTCAAAACCGAGACAAGACAAACTGTTAGGGGTCCGACATATACAACGCAAACACACCAAGAAAAGGAAGTCCGAGATCGAGAAATTGGCGGCAACAAAAAAGGAAAAAAAAAGGAAGGGTAAACAAGTCATCAGAAATACCTTAACAGTAGAAAAAACAAAAAACAAGCACAACCGACATGTTAGACGTACTCCAGCAGAAAAAACGTTTAGGGGTCAAAAAGAAGGCAACTAAACGAGAATCAGGCAAGAAGGAAAAACGAAAAAAAGGCGTCCGAGCACGACAAAGAGGATGAGCTTGGGTTGATGGGTAGAGATTAGGAGTCATCGATCTTCCACATTCCTTTTTCCCTCAACTGCCAAGATTCGCTTGCCGAGGACGTCGAGAATGGGGGGGGGGGGCTGCTGTCGGGCGGCTATAATACTACGCCGCCGTTTACTTTCTTTCCAAGGGCACGCGACGAAAACCCCACTCGACAGTATTCTACCTGGCCGGGCTTCATCGACCATGAGACGGGCCAACACTGGGACCGACGAGGTTACCAACATTTACCAACCATGTGGTGGGACGACACGACGAAGAACGGGGCGGCGGTATCCGTGCTCGACGTTATTTCGCGTTACCAGGACACACCGACCACGAGGCTGGCCGACGCTGCGATCAAGGAGCCTACTTTATCCGGCCGTGACTCACCAACCATGACGCAGGCCGACACTGCGGGCAAGGGGCCCATTGGGCCGGTTGAGTCTTCCTCCGAAGGGGCGGTCCCGCTAGGACGCGGGGCCCGGCTAGGCCAATTGAATGATGGGTCCAATTTTCACTTGCGGGGCCCACATGGATTTTTCCCTAAGAGCAGCACCGCTGCTGCGTGGGGACCGCCTAGGCCCGGGCAGGCCTAGGACAGGCTCGGGACTAGCCATGGTACCAGGCCGCTGCACAAGGCCCAGTTCCCTACAAGAAGGCCCTCTCCGTCGATGGCTTTTTGGTGGCCCAATCAGGCCCGGGCACAGGCACGGTACCGAGGCGCTGCAAGTGTTTCGCAGCCTCGATGCACCTGAGGCCGTGGCACACACACAAGCACTTGTGGGAAGGGCCCGGCGGAGTACTTAAGCCCAACCGGGCCCGGGCATTGGGCATTCGGGGTTTGCATGAACAGGCGCCAGGGACTTGAGGCGCTCGACACAGCCGATCGGGACAGGCGAAGCTAGACGCACGGGACTTCGACCACACACGCGGGGGAGCAGGAAGACTTAGACAACGCACGAGCAGGGGCGCACGGACTTCGACCAGACGCACAACGGAGCACGCACGGACCAGCCGCGCGGGACCAGGTGGGGCAAGTACGGACGGACCGGGACATCAGCACGTACGAGCACACGGACGCGCAATCGCACGCGACCTTTTGCGCACCAGCGGGTACGTACACGCGAGTGCCCCACTGCGCACCTGCAGGGAGGGACGGGGAGCTTGCGCACCAGCACACACACGGCACACCTCTGGGATTGGGCGGAGAGCGCAGCGGAGCTGCGCACACCTGTGCACGTCCGCGCACAGGAAGGGAGAGCGCAGCGGAGCTGCGCACACCTGCGCGCATCCGCGCACGGGAAGGGAGAGCGCAGCGGAGCTGCGCACATCCGCGCGCACCCGCGCATGAGAGTGTTGCGGAGCTGCGCACACCTGCGCGCGTCCGCGCACGGGAAGGGAGAGTGCGGTGGAGCAGCGCACGCCTGCACGCATTCGCACACGGGGAGAGAGGACGTAGCGGAGCCGTGCACGCCTGTGCGCATCCGCGTACGGAGAGAGAGGGTGGAACCGCGCACACGCGGAGAGAGAACCGCCAGGGGAGCTGCGCACGTGAGCGCGCACTTGCGCGCGGGAAGAGGGAGTTGTGCGGCTTTGCTAACGCATCCGGGCACCTGAGCACCACTGCGCGGGAGCCCGGGCGAGACAGTGGGGGGGGGGGAGATTCGCGCACGGGCACACATCCGTGCGAAACAGTGCACGCGCGCATGCCTGTGCAGGGCAGCGGGGGAGACTTACGCACGTGCACACATCAGATCAGGGGTACAGGGAAGGCGCGTGCACTCGTGCGCCCCAACGCGCGCGCACTCAGAGGACGAGCAGCGGATAGCTGGGGAACTACAACACGTCATCGAGCGCGAGCTCATACCGGATTGGGGACCACGCAAGGTGGCGCCTTTGGGGCCCCTTTTCGGGCCGCTGGGAGGAATGGGCTTTCTGAACAGGCAGCAGTTCATCTGACTGAGCGGAATACTTAGGGGCTGTCAGATCACCGAGCCGACTGGCCCCTTTCGAGCGAGGTTAGACTGCTAAGGGCTAGGGTCATCAGGACACGGTCAGACTGTCAAGCGACCGAACAGGGCTATAGGGGAGCAGATTGGGTCACCGGACTGAGTCGGGGCCGTGAAGGGGCACTCTCCGAGCCAGGCTCGACGAGGAGACATTTCACCGAAGGGGCGACTTACCGGGGACACTTCGCCGAAGGGGCGTTTTACCGGGGACACTTCACGAGGAGGCATTTTACCGGGGGCACTCCACCGAAGAGGCGCTTACCGGAGGGGTATTTTTTCGTAGGGGTATTCTACCGAAGGGGGCACTTGCACCGAGCGCACCTTTACCGAGCGGATACTTTACCAAGCGGATACTTCACCGAGCGGTTACTTTACCGAGCGGAGACTTCGCCGAGCGGACACTTTCACCGAGCAGGCGTTTTACCGACCGGGTACTTTTCCGGGCGAGCACTTTACTGAACGGACACCTTCACCGAGAGGGTATTTTACCGAGCGGGCATTTTTCATCGAGCAGGTACTTTACCGAGGGGATACTATCCCGAAGGGGGACTTTCGCGAAGCAGGCTTTCTGAAGAAGTACGACCGAAGAGGACTTCTCGACATGGTACTTTCGTGAGGCAGGCTTTCCGAAGGGGTATGTTCGTGAAGTGGGCTTTCCGAAGAGGTACGACCGAAGAGCGCTTCGCGAACTGGTACTTTCGTGAAGCAGGCTTTCCGAAGGGGTAGCTTCGTGAAGCGGGCCTTCCGAAGAGGTGCGACCGTGAAGCGGGCTTTCCGAGGAGGCACATCTGAACCGAGCCTTTCCGAAGGGGTACATCCGAACCATGGTCACGGTCGATTTGGAGCTGTGGCCCCGATGGGCGAGAGAGGCTACATCTGACACTTAGAGTTCGAGCACCGTTCCTTGGGATCAACGGGCGCGTTACAGGCGCCACCCAATCGGGAGGAGGATAAGGCGACGTCTGTTGACTAGGTCTGTGGGGACTCAGACGGACTTTCCAGACACAGGGGCGAGATGTACAGCCGAGGCCGGAACTAGTGTTTCACATCCCATTGTTTTGGACTGAATGCAACCACTTCTTTTATTTCTTCCAGACTGTGTTTCATGATTCGTCTCGCATTGGTCACGGTCTACTACGGTCCTTGTTTTCGTGGATGTGGACTGACATGTTTTGTGCAAGTTACAGGAGCCCCGACCGACCCTCCCGCGGGTGACAGACGCGGCGCGAGGCATAAGGTTCGGACGGTGTGCCGGCAGACCCCTTCTACCGGTCGACACCTAACCCCTGCCTACTACAGAACTGGGCCCTAACTGGGGCCCATGTGGTATCAGTATGCCACACATCCCCTGCCCGTGTTGTTCATCCTCTCCCGAAACGCCCCCACGAAATAAGAACCCCATGCAAACAAACTTTCGCGAAGCGGGACCACCAAAGAAAAACAGTTGCGCACCCGGACTGTCCGGGGGGGGGGGGGCGCAAAACAGGGGTCGCGGCCCATTGTCCGACGCTCCTCCGGTACTGATGTTGTTCGCGATCTTTGCTAGGCCTGCCGGGGGGGAGGCGTTACGCGGGTACGGGAGTGCCCCTTAATATTAAGGATAAACGTGGATGTTGGCTTAAACGGCCAGTACAGATGAGGTTCACATACAAAGGTGTGTTAATGAGATGAAAAAGAAATATGGTCAATTCCAAAAACAGATGTACGCCCTCAACTCAGATTCAGAAAACACTTATGCACAAGTGTACACGACGAAGTGCACAACTGTACAGGAACAATAAAAAACAGTGTGTTCGGCGAGTATGGCAACCCCGGCCTTTTGGCCACAACCACGTGGTCATCCTCAGGGGGGCTTCTCCCTCCGCAATCTTCCCCCAAAGTCCTCGTGCAACGCGCATCCTCAGTACTCCCACCTACCCTCCACCGTCTTTGATATTCGGACCATCTCTGGAAGTGGCAGCATTTGATCAGACGTAGGACCCGAGACGTCACATTGAAATTCTTCTGAACCTCTGAAGCTTAAGCTTCTGCCTCAGAGTCGCATCAGATTTCTTTACCAAATTTATTTATGAAACAAGTACAGCCGTGAGTTCATAAAGGCAAAGAAAACATGCACGGCCAAAAAAATGAGTTGCCGAACCTAAAAGGGCAATTGCAGTTGAAATAGATTCGTTGGGCCTTTTTTTTGTTCCCCTTTCCGGTCTAACACCACGCCAGACCCCTGTAATTATGAAACCTGGCGTGCCACCACGACAGTACTTTCATTGCCCTTTTTTAAGTTGGGCGGCTGCTCTTTTGCCCGTGCATGTTTTTTTTGCCCATTTGAAACTCTGTCGTGACATAAACACACTTGTCCCTTTATTTATTTATTTATTTATGGGAGAATTGTATGCGAGGCTGTTGCCTCTATGAGCCCCATAAGGCCCCATTTTTGCAGCCCGTCGGCCGCCCTAAGTGAAGGCAGGCTCGACGAGGCCCTCAGGGCCCTTTTCTGGCCACCACGCAACTCAGGGAAATTCAGGCAGTTGCGCAGCGCCAGTTGGTTGAGTGAACCCAGGCCCTGGGCCGCTTGTGTGAATGTATGTGAAGCAGGCCCTCGGCTGGATACGGGTACCGGGCCAAACACATCCCGAAGGCAGTTGGGCACATGCAACCACTACAGGCCCAAGGCCTGCTCTCGTCGTGTTGGGCCTCAGGCTACCGGGGCCTACTGGAAGCTTCCTGGGACTGGACGCAGGCAGGCCACTTGGATATAGGAAAGGGCCTGCCTCCTCATTCGGCATTCGGGTGCTGGCTGCATGCTGCGCAAGCGCTGCTGCTGCTCTATTTGCTGGATGGCGCCTACGCTCTCACGGGCGAGCAGGGAGGAGCACGCAGCCATAGCCAAGCTGTGCTGCTGTAAGCTGGGTGAGGCGCAGGGTGGTCGTTGGGTGCTAGTGGCATCTGTGAGTTGGGGAACGAGGTTGTGAGTGTAGCGCGAGACATACCTGGTGCTGGAAGCGTGCGACATTGGTCGCCATATGCTCGTACTTCGGGAATGCTGTTGACGTCATSTTTYGGCTTYGTAGTATAGKCYAGATAGGATCTGCCACATGTAGTCTGGGCGCCGAGCGCCAGATAGGATATCAACTCTGGTTCTTCGTTGATGATGATGGGACTATTTCAGCATTGTCAATTATGAACTCTTGGTGTGTTCTTATTTGGTGAATCTCGTGATGCAATTTTGTTGTTGGTTCGAGGTCAAGACTAGCTGGACTCATATGTATGATGTTGTTTGATCGCTGAAGTTCGCTATTGCTCATCTTCCTTGCATGTACCTATATCCCACTTAAAGATGGGAACACCCGCTAAACCCAGTCCCAGCACCCGACTTGCATCTATACCCGGACCCCATTCAACTTTGCATAGTACCCAACTTTCCCTGTGCGAAATTGTAGGCATACCCAGTCCCGCAGGCCCTTGTGCAAGGAATATGAGTGTGAGCGATATACATAAAACCAAGTTGCGAAATCACACAGCTGAGCAAGTAGTAGTATCCCAAGTAGACAGTACAAATGCACCGAGAAAAACATCCATAAAGAGCAATACAATGAAGTATTAAGCCAATGTCCAAGCCCGTAGACCACACCAACACAGTATCCAGAGTCGCTGTCTATGTCTGGCGCACAGCGCCCAGCCTACTCTACGATACTATCCTATGCTAAAGCTGGTTCACACAACAGGATCACTTCGGCTCACGAAGACCAATGTACATGACTGTCCACACCATCGGCGACCTCTCCATGTACCAGGTACGTATCTCGTCACCCTCAATCAAACCTTGATTATCCCACACAGCGCCTCACTCCCTGAAGACCACCCGATCATCCGCTGTACCCGCTGGCGCCTAGCAGCCCGGCTATGGCCGCAAGCGCCCCGCTGCCCTGCAGCGCCCCACTTCACCTCTCGCGCCCCGTCAGCGCCCTTGGTAGCAGCGCAGCATTAAGCGAGACCGCAGCAGCACTTCCGCATTGCCAGGGCTGGCCAGAATGCCTGGCCTGGGCTGCCTCACTTCCTTTATGGAAGTGGCAGCCTGCTGCATACTGCGTGTGGCCTGGCTGGAAGCTTCCAGTTGCTTACGGTTGGGTCTCAGACCCTGTGCCCAGGCCGAGACTTACAGTTGAGGGCCTGGGCCCTTTATAGTTGGGCGCGGCCTAAGTCTCCGGACTTGGGCTGTTAGCTGCATCTGCGCAGGGCCCCCAGGTAGGTTCGTCGGCTGTACTGCTTTTCCAGAGGCTGACGGCCTGCTTCTCGATGTATCGGCCCTGCTTTATGTGTAGGTGCCTAGGCACAACTTTCGTGGCTTGGGCCAACTGTACGGCGCAGCTTAGTGAGGCTCGCGCGTTCACTCAACCAACTGACGCGCTGCAAGAGCCTGAATACCCAGATACGGAAATGCCGAATTTGGCCTGTGACGAATATTCAGGCCTTCCTTCACTTAGGGCGGGCACCTGGCTTGCTGGGGCCTTGGCCCAGAACAATGTGATGTTTGAAAGGGCCACTTGAGGGCTTGTTCCTCACATTTCATCCCCCTTAGCTTCGAGAGTCCGCTGAGATGCTTCATGCTGGTGCCTTCCCCTTCAGTCTTTTCTCATAATCGGCCACGATCTGAGGAGTTGTCTTGACAAGTTCCTCCCTTGAAATCCATCGATCTTCCTTCGGATCTGTATGATGCCTGAAATGTACTCTGTATTCCCTCGCAGGTTTGGGAGGTCTTTCCCTGCCAGGTGGCTTAGGAATAGGCGTATCTCTGTGATCCAGGCTGTCGTGGACGTCCACGTGGCCATCCATGGTTGGGGGCAGCATAGATCTCCGTGATGGGAACTGTGCTGGTTCAGCGAAAGGTGCAAGTTTGGAAGCGTGAAAAACAGGGTAAGTGTGTAAGTGACCAGGGATACGAATAACGTACAAGGGACCATCCAAATCATTCCCCACGATATCTAGGACTTCCCAGGGACCGAAATATTGAGGCATTAGTTTCCTAGAGATGCCAAACTCCTGTCCCAGTTCACTAGCCTTGGCCCAGACACGTTCCCCTACCTGAAATGTGGACTGTCGAAGACGCTTGTTCTCAGAAGCAATCATGACCTCCTGAGATTTCTTAATGTGTTCGACAATCTGCTGCAACAGTTTCTCATACTGGACACCAAATTCGATGGTTCCAAGGGTTGCAGCAGTTCGATTTTCAGGCAGGAGGAAGTCTAGAGCATATCCAGGCTTCCATCCCAGATGTAGTTGGTTAGGACTGACTCCGATGGTGTTGTGTACAGCGTTGTTGTACAGACTGGCGATGAGAGGTAACTTCTCATCTGAGTCATCTTGGATGGGCTTGATGTAATGCCTCAGCAGATGCTGCACCACTCGGTTCATTTGTTCAGCCTGTCCATTTGCTTCGGGATGATTCCCATAAGTCATTTGAAGCTGGCTGCCCATCTGTTCAGCGGCCTTCTTCCACATCTCACTAGTGAAACGGACGTCTTTATCACTAACGATAGTCTTAGGCAATCCAAAATCATGCACCCAGTTGTCCAACAACTTGATGACGTGCTCAGTCCTAGCAGTCTTTGGCATGGCGATTAGTCTAGCGTACTTAGTGAACCTATCCACTATGACGAAGATGTGCCTCTTGCCATTCTTGCTGGTCACAAGAATATCCATGAAGTCCATGGAGATACTCTGCCCTGGGCCAGCAGGAATGGGTAAAGGCTTGAGTAACCCAAGCGGAGCTTGAGTCCGCGGCTTGTCCCGCTGACAGACCTGACAGGTCTCCACGTACTTCTTCACGTCGTCAAGCATGTTGGGCCACCAGAATCGCTGTACTAAATTAACACTCGTCTTCTTATAGCCGAGGTGTCCCATTGCGTCGTGGCACTCACCTAAAAATAAACTACGCAAAGTCTCTCCAGATGGAACAACTAACCTCTTGAACCCTGCCTTCTCAAGGAAGAGCAACCCATCCACCATCACAAACTCATCAGTGGTGGCCTTACTTCAGCCTGTAGTTTGTTGATGATGTCCATTGTGATGGGATCTTCCTTGTAGGCTTCATCCAACAATCGAGTCACATCCTCAGACAAACCAAACTCAGAAATCAGCGCACCTAGGTAGTCTGCCCTCCTAGACAACGCATGTGCAACCTTGTTGTACTCTCCCTTCAAATAGTCTAGTTTGAAATCATATTGATCTATGACTTCAATCCAGCGTTTGAGTGCATCAGAGAGAACTGGTTGAGTCTTGATCCACTTGAGTGTCTGATGGTCAGTTCTCAAGTAAAAGAACCTTCCTAACAGGTAGTGCCTCCAGTGGACAAGTGCCTTGTAAAGAGTGTAGAGTTCCCTCTCGTAGGTGGACTTTGCCAACTTCTTTGAAGGCATCTTTTTGCTCATGTACTCGATCTGTCTCAACTTCTTCCCTTCCTGTTGAGCCAGCACTGCGCCAATCCCATATTGGCTTGCGTCAGTGGTTACGACGAACGGCCTTTGCGGGTCGGGTACCATGAGAACCTCATGATGCGTGAGAGCATGCTTCAAACGCTTGAAAGCTGCCTCACACTCGTCGGTCCAGTCCCATGGTGTGTCGAGTCGAGTTAGATTAGTCAAGGGAGATGTAATCGTGCTATAATTCTTTACGAAATTGCGGTAATAACCACACATTCCCAAGAATGATCTGACCTCAGTCACAGACTGGGTCGTGGCCAGTCACGAATGCTAGCCACCTTCGCATCTTCGGGCCTAATTCCATCCGCGGATACCTCATGACCCAAGTACAAGATTCGAGTGCGACCAAACTCGCATTTCTCAGAGTTTATCTTATACTTGTGCTGCCGAAGGAGTGAAAGTACTTTGTCTACATGCTCAGCATGCTCCTCGGCAGATCTACTAAAGATAAGTATGTCGTCGAGGTACACGACAACAAACTTGTCTAAGTAGTCATGGATGATCCTATTCATGGCGTGCTGGAATGTACTCGGCGCATTGCAAAGGCCAAAAGGCATCACCACAAACTCGTACAGACCGTACCTGGTCTGAAATGCGGTTTTGTTCTGGTCCTCTGGTCTTATGGCGATCTGATGGTAGCCGGATTTTAAGTCTATCTTTGTATAGTACTTACACCTYTGCACCGTATCCAATAGGTCGTCGATGCGTGGTAGAGGCTCTGCGTTCTTAACGGTGATGGCATTGAGGCCTCTATAATCAATGCACATCCTTAGTGTTCCCCCTTTCTTTGGAACAAACAATACTGGTAAGCCAAAGGGGGAAGTGCTAGGCCGAATCCAACCCTTCTCTGTGAGCTCTTTCAGTTGCCGCCGAAGTTCGTCCAACTCGGCTGGAGCCATCCTATAGATTCTACCCTTAGGTGTTTTACTTCCTGGGATAATCTCTATGGCGTGGACAATCTCCCTGTCTACAACTCCTGTAGGCTCCTCGAACAGATCTGGGTACTTAGCGACGATGGTCTCTATCTCTAGGGGTGTTTTAACGGCCTCCCCTTTTGCAGAGACATAGACTAAATACATTCCTTCCTCTTGGTTCTGTTTATAATAATTATAAAAGGCAGATGCACATAAGCACCCATAGGAGTCTACTAACCTACTGGCTTTGTACTTGGCCAGTCTCACGGTTCTCCCACTAGGCGACTCATGCTTCAACACCTTCTTGTCCCAGTCAATTTGGGGCTTGGCAACCTCGAGGTAGTACATGCCCAATAACATGTAAAAGGGCAACTCGTCGCTCACCAGGAATGATATCTTGTGGTTTATCTCTCCTCCTGGGTAGGAGAAGGTGCAGACTACATCTTTAATGTAGTCCTCCACCATGATGCGCTCTTTGTTGGCCAAAGTAGATGCTACCGGTCTACTAAGGCGCTGCACCCGGTCCTTTAGGCACAGTCTGTCAACGCAGTCGTGACTTATGAAATTTCGTGTGGAGCCAATGTTTACGAAGGTGCCGCACTTGCGACCGCCCACATCAACTTCCACAACGAAGTGCTCCCCTCTAGGACCTCTACTCAGTGCCACCCAGGACTCACGAGGGTCCCTTGCCGGCCACTCACCTTGAAGGTCCTCTAAGGCCTCTGACACATCCAACGTACAAAGTATAGTTGGGTCCGGGTGTAAGCGCCCCAGATAAGGCATCCGCCCCAGATACGGGGTGACTAAGGAGTCAATAGCTTTGGCCATCTCTTGAAACGGGGATGGTACATCACCCGCTTCAACGAGAGTAGAAGCAGCTACAACTTCTACTGGCCCTAAGTGTTTTCCGAGCTGGAGCTCGTAGAGGCCCCAGATTGAGAAGAAGAGAACCCACCCTTGGGAGGGATCTTCTACGAGACCTTCGGGTTCTTGCTTTTAAACTGTGTGTGACCATACTCACCGCAGTTAATACAAGCACCACGAGACCAACGGTCCCGCCACACTTCTTGATCCAGAGCTGCTCTAACCCAAGCAGCTATTTTGTTTGGGTTAGCGGCCCGCCCCTGACTCCTTTGTTGACCGCCCTTGCCGCGGCCAGCTGCCTTAGTCTTAACTACGGCGGCGAGGTTGCTACCCTCAGCACTCTCCTCGCCGTCAAACTCTGAACCCTCCACAAGGTCGAAAACATCATCGATCTTGGTTTGATTTCCATAGGAATCAACCATCATCAATCGACTACCCTTCTTCTTTCACTCTTGTGGAGTCTTCTTTCTCCCGTCCATAGAAGGGGTTTGAGCTCCACAAAGCGTAGCCTCTAAATCTAGGGCCTTCTTGTTGAATGACTCAAAGGTGTAATGCTCTCTGCAAGCCTCGCTGGCTAATAAATTCCTAATGTCTGTGGGAAGACATCTCAGGAACATGGTCAGCAAGACCTGTAGATTGTACTCCACTCCCGAGACGACGATCAGGCGCTCTACGACTGTGTGAGTTCCCGCACAGACTTGTACTTTTTAGTATCAAGTTTCAAGAGCCCATCAGTGGCAATTTGTGCCTGATGAGGGTTGTGCCAACGAGCCTCCACTAAGTCCATAAAGCTTTCTAATGTGTGGGTCTGCGCCCAATCATGCATATTCTTGCCGAAGCCCTTTGAAGCTACCAATCCGTTTAGCCAACGGGCTGCTGAACCCTCTGAGTAGGATGCAACAGTAATCACCTCCTCTTCTACCCATGTCCTTTTGGCCCTCACCCACACTGGCACCGTTCTCAACCATGTGTCGAGAGCCTCATCCTTCTTGTCTCTTGAGAAGTTTGCAGGTGGGTTCAGTGGGGTCTTGGGATACCGAGGATATTGCTGTCCCGTTTGCGAGACAGGTGGCGACTGTGGTGTAGCAACAGTCGCTGGACCTGAAGATGAAGAAGCAACAGTCTGAGATAGTGCTACTATTGATGAAACACTTGGTGGTGGTCCTGACTGAGTGGCATAGAGGCCTGTCATCGCTGAGAGTGGCAGCGATGGTAAAGCTGCTGGCCGGATCCCTGGCTTATGTAGCGCTTGTAGGATCTGGTCTAGAGTATCCTGCATGGCGTCCATCTTGCTGTCTATGTACGCATGCATGGAGAGGACGTTTGCCTTCAGGATCTTTCCTGTAGTGTTTAGGGCAGTGTCATCTAATGCCTCTAGTGCAGCCATGTCTGCCTCCCTACTCTCTAGTCTGACACTTCCCTCTTTGATCTCTTTCTCTCTCTTAGTAGCTTGTCTAAGTTCCTCCTCTAACCTTAAGCGGATCCTCTCTACTTGTTGGAGCTCCATCTGCTCCCGGGTGCGTGGAGGCGGCGAGTTGAACTGCGAGCCCGCCATTTGACTAGTGCCAACCCTTGACGTACTGGAGATTGACTGTGAACAGATCGGCATGCCTAGCCCTTGACCAATTGAGTTCGCAGCGGTTGCTGCGGAAGTAGCATTACTCATTGCTACCGCTCAAGTTGCTGCTGCTTCTCTTGCAGCCTCAAGATTACGGGCCCTAGCTTCAGCCCTTGTTAACCTGGAACACTGGAACACTTTAGGAATTCTAAGGGATTCCTAAAGATTACGGGCTCTCTCTTCTCCCGGTTGTAGGGTCTGGAACACTTTAGGAATTCTAAGGGATGATAGCCTTGTTAACCTCCTATCGTCATCTGTACCCTCACCACCCTCTGATCCACTCATAGGTTAGGCAGACACTGTCTGCACTAATGTCCTCCTGGAACCTATCGCAGCATGCGTCTGACCGGATCTAAAAATAAATAATTAAATAAATGCCCGACGAGTTACCTAGTCTACTAGTCAAGCGGCATCAACAGCATGTACACAAACTGTACACATTGTCTAATTCTTATTCTGATTAGTCTGCACAGAAGATTCGAGAGGAACTGACTATGGTAGATTACAGTCCTACTCTAGTCTGTCTGTTAGGTGTCAGCAGTCGGTCAACCAACTAATCAAAATAAAAACTTAAACAAGTGTGAGCAGATGTATGCACAATGGATATGTCAGTGATGTACAGTTGAGTTCACAATTGGAATCCCCTTCCCCTGTATCCAACGTACCTGTGAGCATCAAGTATGCTTATGACCAGCCTGCCCCTTTGTTTACCCTCGTGTGCAACGAGCCTTACGTCTGACTGATCTGGCTGATCAGGAGGGATTTAAGGAGAGCCCCCATCTCCTCAGGAATTATTTAACGTCGCAATCAGGACGACGATCACAGCCAGTGGACAGATCAGACCCCAACCAGAAATGTTTATAGACGGTCTGGGAGCGTCTCAATAGGACTGGTCAGTCCGCACACCCCTTCTATCAGCGCACCAAAGAGCCTCAATGGACAAAGCAGCCATAACATGCGTGTACTAATCCCATTGGGTTGGCATGGTGACCGTGACCCACGTGCTTCGACCGGGGCCCTTCAGAGGCACCGCCCTCTCCTGCCAGATGCGCCACCGGGAAGAATGTCGTCTCTCGCACACGACTCCTCACCAAAGAGAGGACACTCAAGTTGGAGTCACTTCCTCACGGTAAGAAGAGATTGAGAGGGTAGATAAGGAATGGGAACAACGTACCTGAAGATAGCTGCCCCCAACCACAGATTTCTCACCAATTGGGCTGATGTGCATTTCGATGACCGGTCAAGAGCCTCGGTACCACTCACAACGCAATGTAGTGCCATCTCATCCAAAATGCCACGTCAGCATACTATCATCATCATGTATACATCCGCTGTCGCCACAGCTCCCACGCTGTCGCCACAGCCTTCCAGCGGCTGGCCTCTCTACCTAGGTCCCGCTATTCAACCAGCGGCAAAGTATACTCACTGCACATGAAGCATCCTCAGCGCACCAAGTTACAATGTCACCGGTGTCAGGTAAGCGGTGATCATCAACCAGCTCCGATACCAAGTTGCAAGGAATATGAGTGTGAGCGATATACATAAAACCAAGTTGTGAAATCACACAGCTGAGCAAGTAGTTGTATCCCAAGTAGAGAGTACAAATGCACCGAGAAAACCATCCATAAAGAGCAATGCAATGAAGTATTGAGCCAATGTCCATGCCCGTAGGCCACACCAACACAGTATCCGGAGTCGCTCTCTCTGCCTGGCGCACAGCGCCCAGCCTACTCTACCATACTATCCTACGCTACAGTTGGTTCACACAACAGGATCACTTCGGCTCACGAAGACCAATGTACATGACTGTCCACACCATCGGCGACCTCTCCATGTACCAGGTACGTATCTCGTCACCCTCAATCAGACCTTGATTATCCCACACAGCGCCTCACCCCCTGAAGACCACCCGATCATCCGCTGTACCCCCTGGCGCCTAGCAGCCCGGCTATGGCCGCCTGCGCCCCGCTGCCCTGCAGCGCCCCACTTCACCTCTCGCGCCCCGTCAGCGCCCTTGGCAGCAGCGCAGCATTAAGCGAGAGTGCAGCAGCACTTCCGCATTGCCAGCACTGGCCAGAATGTCTGGCCTGGGCTGCCTCACTTCCTTTATGGAAGTGGCAGCCTGCTGCATGCTGCGTGTGGCCTGGCTGGAAGCTTCCAGTAGCTTCCGGTTGGGCCTCAGACCCTGTGCCCAGGCCGAGACTTACAGTTGAGGGCCTGGGCCCCTTACAGTTGGGCGCGGCCTGAGTCTCCGGACTTGGGCTGTTAGCTGCATCTGCACAGGGCCCCCAGGTAGGTGCGTCGGCTGTACTGCTTTTCCAGAGGCCGACGGCCTGCTTCTCAATGTATCGGCCCTGCTTTATGTGTAGGTGCCCAGGCACAACTTTCGTGGCCTGGGCCAACTGTACAGCGCAGCTTAGTGAGGCTCGCGCGTTCACTCAACCAACTGACGCGCTGCAAGAGCCTGAATACCCACATATGGAAATGTCGAATTTGGCCTGTGACGAATATTCAGGCCCGCCTTCACTTAGGGCGGGCACTTGGCTTGCTAGGGCCTTGGCCCAGTACAATGTGATGTCTGAAAGGACCACTTGAGGGCTTGTTCCTCACACTTGGTTCCCAACCGTGAAATTATGCTCATGCCCGGAAACGGGCTGGCAAAATTGTGGTTGCACCCACAGCCACTGCCGGGCCTAGGATGGTGCACCGCACAAGTATGCTCATGCCCACCACCTGGACGGTTATGGCCCAACGACTGATGGGTATGTGAATAATTTTAGCCATCTGGTAGTGTAGGGTATATTAATAATTTGTTTGGTCCACCTTGGGCACAATTATGCTCATGCCCACCACCTGGACGGTTGTGGCCCAACGACTGATGGGTATGTGCATAATTTCAGCCATCTGGGAGTAGGCTAAGTAGGGTATATTATTAATTTGGCTGGTCCACCTCAGTCTCGGGTAAGCCCATAATTTTGCCTGGGTATGTCCATAATTTGTGCAGGCCAGTGGTTGGTTATAACTGCAATTTTGTGGTACCAACCTGGGTCCACCTCATTCCTGGGCATGCAAATAATGCCCACTGGCCGTTCTCTGGGTATAGGTGCAAGTTCGTACTGGGACTAGGTACAGCGGGTATTCCCATCTTTAAGTGGGGTACGGATGGAATTTTCCCTTTATCTATTTATTTTTTGGCCCGGTTGGGCAAGTGGTGCCGGGCCACTCTGGTAGCTTAAATAAATAGAAAACAGAATTATGGTTTTGCCACTGTGTGGTACGATACATAGATCCCAAGTTTGAATCCTTCTATGTGATTCGAACGAGTTCAAAGTTCAAACAAGGAACTGTAGCAGCGGTATACGCTCACTGATGTGTTGTACATTACACACCAACTGTTTGTAGCATACCTGCGGCGCATAGGTCAGGTGCGCGCTGATCGCAGATGTGTAAAAAAAAAAAGACGAAGGCGCCATGAACCCAGTCTGGAGAGAAACTCGTCAATATCGAAGTACAAGATCTCTCAGCGCATGTCAATGTCTCCAATAAGCATGAATCTGATCCCAAGTACAATGTCTCGTAACCAAAGGACGAAGCTGATAGGGGGAGATAAGACTTAGAGGGTGGAAGAGAGAGTATCCATCCATGTCATCGAAGATAGATCTCCCTCATGTCCCATCCTCCTTCAGGCATCTCCCCTCTGTCCATGTCAGCATACAGTATCCCAAAGACGAGCCTGGCGAGAATTGATCACAACATAGTGCCACGTAGGCACAGATCTCCCATGAAGACATCACAGCAGTGCGCAATGTCGACAGCAGTAATCCGGTAAGCTTCTCTCTCTCACACAACCAATCTCACAGCCCTGATCTCCCTCCTCATCGATACCCCAATCTGAGTCAAAGACAATGTCTCCAGCTGGCGCCAAGAGCAGAGGGGCGCGAGCAATGCAGCAGTCTTGCGTCGTCGTCACACACAATGCCAGCGTAATCGTGCCTGCGTCGAGCAGCAAGTGCAAGACTAATGTCAATGAGCAGGGGCTGGGTCAATATGTAGTGTTGACGCAGATTGATGAGCCTCTGGTCTCTCGGATACGAGGGTTCAGATTGACCGGTAGTCAAAGGCCTGGATCACATACAGTTGCCAACTTCCACTCGGACCAGATTCTGCCTGTATACCTGATTACAGCCAAATGTGTGTGTCTGATCGGTGGCCTGGACTGGGTCCGCGGACTTCGACTCATGAGCCTCAATTTCCGAGCTACAGTTGACTATTGACCTTCTTTGCTCAACTGTCGGGCGCAGGGCCTCTGAGTCCTCATTTCGGGCCTTGTTTAAATACGGTCTGGCGCAGGGCCTTGCTGTGGCCTGTGGGCGGCCCCTGACCGATGACAATAGCATATTTCGAGCGGGTTATTGCAACGGAAGCTACCGGGATGTGCGTATGCCCCTGTCTCTTATACACATCTAGATGTGTATAAGAGACAGGAGAGAGAGAGAGAGAGAGAGAGAGAGAGAGAGAGAGAGAGAGAGAGAGAGAGAGAGGAAGCAAAGAGCCCTTTCACAGAGAGAGAGAGAGAGAGAGAGAGAGGAAGCAAAGAGCCCTTTCACATTATTCAGAAAGCCCCTGCCGGTACTTTTTAGCAGGGGTCTCGTCGGAAGGAGAAGGGTAGTCATTGGACTTGTAGTAAGGCGGGAGCAGGCCAGCTATATATGGTGTAGCTTCGAATTCAGGTCCGTGTTTCAGCAGTTATGGGTTACGGATTTACTAACGCGGCATGTGATTTTCAGGGCTTCACTCCACTACTCGCCAAATGTGCACAACTAGAAAGAATCTTCTCCTAGAAACTGGAACCATACAAGCCATATGTTTTTTCTTTTGTCAATGAGTGGAGCAAGGCCCTTATGGCCACTTCACGTAAGAAAAGGAAAAACAAAAAAACGAGACAGCCGCTGTAGTGTTTGTAGTAATGCGTAACCCAACTCTTGGAACACAGACCTGAATCCAAATCCAGAATGTATTGCTGGCCTGCTCGTGTTCCTGCAGTAGTTCGATGACTGTCCTTCCAAATGCGTGGGATCCCTGCTAATTCTTTGCACGGGACCCTTTGGAAAAGAGACTAGATTTAATGAGGACGACAACGTGGCCCCAATTTTTTTTGTTTTTTTCTGTGCACTTACAATGTTCAAAAGGGAGGGACACATTCGGTTACCACAGCCTGCCCTTTTTTTTCTTTTTTTTTTTTCTTTTTGTAAATGCACCGCATCATGCACACACACGCACGTGTGCTTGCGCTATGTGGCGTATGTGCGCAACTTGCGTGCACGTGATGCCCCACATGTATGGTTTGTAGCTTTATGCAAAGATTTCAGGGTTTGAAATTTTAAATCCTTCCATGTGATGACTGGAATGCATTTCTTTTCCGTCCCTCCCCTTTTTTTTCAAGTGGTGACGGCCTTGTCACTGCAGGTCATGAGCCATTTCTTTCCTTTTTTCGTGTGTTTTACAGAGTTGTTTCTGCATACGTAGGTGGTTGTGATTTTGCTGTCTGATGTGTGTTATGCATTCCCGGGATTGTGTAATATGTGTAACCCATGCATAGGCAATTATCGGAAAGAGAGATTTGGATATACTGCACGGGCCGTCAGCCTCAGTCCTTGAGGAAACAAAGAAGAAGGCCCTTAGCTCCGGCAAAAGGGTGATGCGTGAATGTGAACTAACGTTCCCGTCTGGTGCTGAAGATGGGAGCACGGTGATGAGACGGTACATTATATCTGTGGAGCCAGTGTTTTCAATGAATGGGGAGATCGTTGGCGTGAATGTGGCAGGACTCGACGTCACAGACAGTGTAAGTTAAGTGCGCCATGAGTAAGGGGACAAAAAGTGTCATGCGAATTCTCGCCCTTCCTTTCTTCCTGTGTATTGTTTGCTATTATATAAACGAGAAACGGAGACCTGAATGTGAGTGGATAACCCCAGCTCTGGGGCCAAGTCCCACTAGCAGCGTAGAGTTTCCTCAAAGTCCAAAACTGGCCGTGTTTGTGGAGATGTGCAGAAATCGCAGTTTCCTCAACCGCGCCTCTGGCTAGTGAGACTTGGCCCCTGGTATGGCAAACACAATTTAATGAAGACAACTATTGCAGTATGATTGTATTTTTTATCATTTTGAAACCAAAAACCCACTATCCTGTCCCCTCGAGAGAACAGTATTTCCTGCACCTATTCATGTTCCTCTTTTTTCTTTTTTTTTCTTTTTTTTTCATGAGAACAACCTGAGTGAATGCTAGGGGTGCTGATAAGAGCAGGCACCACTAGCACTGCCGGGAAGGATCCATCTATTGGTGGGGACAGCACGTGCTGGAAAGCGGGTCCAGTGTCCCTAAACATTGTAGTTGTTTGTGTGAACAGACATGCAATTGTAATGATAGCAGGCAACTGGACTCATCCCCAAAGAATGAAAGTTTGGCAGGTAGAACTGCACAGTTGCTTGCCTACATGACAGCCTATGGTAACTGATAGTATAAACAGATCTCTTGGCAGCTTGTCGGAGAATTGGCGACCTATTGTAATTAATGCTGTGCTACACCCCATTCCTCCAGCAGACAGCCTGTTGTTATCAGATTCTTTGTTCGAACAGAGATGTACTTGTAATAACAGCAAGCTGCCTGGACATCCTATGAAGATCAAAATTTGGGAGGTATCAGTACCCGGCAGCCTGAATTGCCCGCCTACATGGCAGCCTACTGTAAGTGATAGTGTACTTAGAACCCATGGCTGTTGCTAAGAGAATTGGAGACCGTTTGATTGTTCTGCTTCACGCCCAGCTAACAACCCCTCGTTGTCTGTGTTGGCGCCTGGTTCTATCACCTATGCTTAACTTGCACTAGCAGTAGGAAAGTGTGTCTCCCGTTCCCCTACCCCCTCCCTTCACTTGTGGGTAGCTGTAGTCTTTGGGTAGCTGTAGTCTTAAAAGTTAAAACAGCATGAATATCCCTACAGATCTGTAATGCCACCAAAAGTGGTCCCAGTTGAAGCTTGTTGCGTCCGAACTTCGTGGACGGAGTTGAGCCGGATTTGCTGTGTGACTCTTGTTCGGTTGTTGCCTGGGAGGGACCTCTGCTTCCGAAGTGTTTGTCTCTTCGTTGGCGGCCCTTGTCTAAGATGTCGCCTGGCCAGGACTTGTTGACATCTTTTAACAGGGGCTTAGGCTAGGGG
>BFEA01000473.1:28580-45563 GCA_003427395.1 Chara braunii | reverse complement strand
AGGGGGGAGGGGAGGAGGGTGGCGGAAGGAGGTGGGGGGGGGGGGATGGGACCCCCCAATCCCAACCCTCGGCTGCCCCTTGGCGACTCTGCACGCCCACAATGCTCTCATATCTTACCTCCCCAAAATACTGTGCATGTGAAAAGAATACGCATCTTCTTCCCGCCCCTCTCAAGGAAAAAAAGAAAGTAAAGAAATCATGTCGTCGATACTGCCTGACTTTTCCCTTTGGCCAAGGGAATGCCTTCAATCTGCACTGCAAGTAAACCACCACCTCCTCCGTGCCTCCTTTTCCCGAGACGGATTCCCCGAATGCCAATAAAAAACATACCGACACAACAACACATTTTAGCCTTCTTTTGGCTGGCGCCACAAGCCATTTTGCTCCGGTAGCAGTGTTCATCCAATGTCTTCGGGATGCCGCATTTTCGGTTTTCGACCTTGCCTGGGAAAGGTAGGGTGTACATGGGGCCCAGGCAACTTGAGAACAATGATTTTTTTATTTTTATTTTTTTAATTTATTTATTTTAAAAAGCTCAGGGTGTTGTAGAGGCCAAGGACCAGCCCGTGGTGATTGCTCGCAGTGGCAGCCAATGGTTGTCCTGACAGGATAGGCCATCTACCCTACCCATCCCCACGTTAATACTCCCAGCTCACCCCCTGTCCCTACTATCCTAACTTAGTGTGACCAGCACTCAGGACCATCACCCTACCAGTATCGAGGGCAACTTGGACCAGACTGCAGTGACAAGCACCAAGGTCAGGCCAACCCCCCAGCCCTAGTGGAAGCGGAAGCGGACGAACCTTGCCATACAGAACTCCGGACGCCAGGCTCATGCAATCGTCTACAGGCCCAATTCAGAGAGTCTACCCAGCAGGAGTACCTAAGCACGACGAGGAGGTGCCCACAGACACATCCTACTGTCCTTCCCCTAACCTACCCAAGGCTCATATACCTGATGGACCCCCCAGCCCGGTATCATAGTTGTGTGTATATATGTGCCTAGAGGCTATTTATGTTTGTATGAGCCCGCGGGCTATGTGTATGTATATTCACAAGCCATGGTTGTCTGCCCGAAGGCTATGTGTGCTCTGTGTAACTGTATAGCGAGATGTATGTGCCCGAAGGCCAGATATGTGCAGTGCTATGTAGAGGGAACTATGTGTTGCCCGAAGGCTATGTGTGCTTTGTGTAACTGTATAGCGAGATGTATGTGCCCGAAGGCCAGATATGTGCAGCGCTATGTAGAGGGAACTATGTGTTCGTTGAAGAGATGACAGGCCAAGCTGGACAAGAACCCCCCCAGAGTCCCCAGCCAGACTCGAACCCATGATCTATGGCATGTGACCTGAAGGCTTTACCATTTGCGCAACAATCGCAAACAGTACCTGTGTGTGATATGCCAAACTGGGGAGATCAATAAAACAACCACAAGCAACAACGACAAGCAACCCACGCAGTATCAAGACCCGACATACAGCACCATGGACGCCCCTTGGGTCGTGCGCAGCTGATGTCTGTAATAGCTTGCCATGCGTCAGCCCAAGGGCGGGTGTGTCCAGCCGTGCGTCATTCTAACACCCTGCCGGTGTCCATGCGCAAGGCTGCAGAGTTTTGAACCCGCAGCCTCATACCACAATGCGCATTTCCAACCGGTGCTCTAACCACTGAGCTAACAACGATACGATTGGCTCAATCCGAAAAGGAGGCTTGTGCGAGGAATGAGCCCTCGTACATTATCATTGTTGGGACACTAGACCCCATTTCCAGCGAGTGCTGCTCCCCACGAATAGATGGAGCGCTCCAGTAGGGAATCCACTTGACAAGGATGCTTTTTATCACCTTCTCAAGTGGTAATCCCCCCAACACAAGGGGGCGCAGCGGCCGGACTGCGCCTCGTCCGGTACAGGAATCGCTGGAGCACGACGCAGCACGGCGTGGCGAGGTGAGCGCAGAGCGAAGCGTGAATAGAGCGGCGCAAAGTAGCATGATGGGCGTGAAACGGCGATGGCGTGCGTTTGGAGATTTCGTGGAGGCAAGATAGGAGGGGGACGGGTGATAGCAGGTCGTCGGTTGCAGTGGAGTGGAATGGGGATTTTGCCGAGGAGGAGGCTCAATGGTGGGGGATTCCCTATACTTGCCCTTTTTACTCCGTCTCTCCTTTCTCTTGATTTAGTGGCCTCTGGATCGGTGGGCAGGGACTGAACTCTCTGTGAGGTTGCATCAATGGGCTTGACATGGTTACTCACAACGCAATCGCATATGGGCAGTGATAAGGAGGTGATTGTGTCCTACCAAATCTCTTCTGGTTAGTGCAGCTTGCCAAGGGGCTATATTAGCACGGGGTATGGGGAGGCGAACATTTTCCTCCCGCAGGAAAAGGCAGGGGTTGAGTTTGGACTCTACAGCGGCGGGGCAGCTGGATCAAGGGACTGCGAGAGTGGAACGTTACGTGATGGATGGCACGAACTGAGACTTCAGGTGTTTCAAGGCGACTTCACCCAGCGACGAAATCTCCAGTAATTCTTGAGGCATGACCTATTTTTGTTGAGCTTGGGTTTAAGGTCTTGTTTTCTTTTTCTTGATATGGGAATTTTTTGAAATTTTTCTAGGATGGCAATTCTGATTTTTTTATTTTTTTATTTTTTTTGAAAGCCCTTGTGTAAGCCTTCCATCCCGGCGGTGGTAAGAGAACCGTCCGAATTGAGGGCTTATCTATTGGGCTGCTCCATCTATTGGTGGGGAGCGACACCTGTTGGAAACCGGGTCCAGCGTCCCATTAAAATTTACATGGATCACAGGGATTGTTATCTGTTGTTTCAGACTTGTCAAGTCTGTCAACGGGACAAGCCACGAACTCAAGCTCCGCTTGGGTTACTCAAGCCCTTGCCCATTCTTGCTGGTCCAGGACAGAGTGTTTCCATGGATTTTATGGATACCCTCGTGACCAGCAAGAGTGGCAAGAGGCATATCTTCGTCATAGTTGATAGGTTCACTAAGTACGCTAGACTGATTGCCATGCCGGAGACCGCAAGAATTGAGCAAGTCATTTATGGATAACTGGGTGCGTGACTTTGGACTGCCAAAGACTATCGTTAGTGATAAAGATGTTTGTTTCACCAGTGAAATGTGGAAGAAGGCTGCAGAACAGATGGGCAGCCAACTTCAAATGACTTTTGGGAATCATTCGGAAGCCAACGATCCAGCTGAACAAATGAACCGAGTGGTGCAGCATCTGCTGAGGCATTACATTAAGCCCAGCCAAAATGATTGGGATGAGAAGTTGACTCTCATCGCCTGCCTGTACAACAATGTTGTGCACAGCGCCACCGACGTCAGTCCGGATCAGCTGCATCTGGGATGGAAGCCTAAATCTGCTCTATACTTCCTCCTGCCTGAAAACCGATCTGTTGCAACTCCTGGAACCATAGAATTTGGTGTCCAGTATGAGAAGTTGCTGCAGCAAGTTGTCGAACACATCAAGAAATCCCATGAAGCAATGATTGCTTCTGAGGACAAACATCGACGACAATCCACATTTCAGGAGGGGAACATGTCTGGGTGAAGTCTAGTGAGCTAGGACAGGAATTCGACATCTCTATTTGCTTACCGGTTTGGACCGTCTGGAACCATACATGTCCTGAGGTCCGGATGTGTCCGGAAGTCAGGACGTCCAGACCTGATCGGACATGTGTCCGGGCCCCAAACATGAATTGTCCAGGTCCGGGTCCGGCCCTTTTTATTTTTTATTTTTTGGGAGAATGACCAATTTTCGAGAATGCAAACTCTCATAGACGATCAAACATTATTGAGCAAAGTTGAAGGCCGAAAACAAAGAAAAAAAAGAGTTGTAAGCTAGGAAGATTTTCATGTCCGGCCGGAAAAACTGTTTTTTTTTTTTCTTTTTTTTTTCTTTGGCTTTTCTGCGCTCTCGCAGAGGACCTCGGGCTCATTTCGTTTTTTGCGAGTTGGCTTTCAAGGGGGGGGGGGGGGGGGGGGGGGTATGAATTGGTTCTAAAGGGTCTAAAGGGGTTTAAACTCTAAAGGGGAGTGCCCTAGCGTGATTCTGTTATTTTTTTTTTTATCGCCTATTCCGTGAGGAATTCTAATGTGACCCTCAGCCAAAAGTCGTTCGTATTGCAATTTTACACAACATATTTTCTTTTTCCGAAATTTATTTTTTATTTTGTTTTTGCGTTGGGGCTTCCCGGAACCCTGCCCGGGGGTCATGCCCGGCCGGGCACCTGGGCATAAGTTGGGTGCACACCAATTAGGAGCAGACAGAACACTGAAGGCTCTCGATAAAGAAAGGCCGACTTCTCGGCTCCAAACATCAATGCAACGACAATGTGGTGGCTCGGACTGGCCTACTCCACTTCCTACTACCTCTACACATGCTAGCCTCTACCACATCTCTCTCTGTGCACGTATCACTCCCCTGCCATCTCACTCTCTGTCCACATGTCACTCCTCTGGCACCTTAATCTGTGTCCACATGTCACTCCCCCAATGCTGTCTGAAGACTCTGCGCACACAAGCTTCCTCCGCGAACATCAGGTAAGAACAGTTAGTACCCCTTGCCTTCCTTCGTCCTGATCTCCCACAATCCGCCACTCTGCTTCCCTGCGCCCAGCTATGGCTGGTGCTCGCTCGCAGCCTCTGCAGCTTTCCTGTATGCTGTGCAACAGTGCTTCCGCCTTGCAGCAATCTGCCCAAATGTGCTCTCCTTGGCAGCCTCCTTCCTTCCGTCCTTAGTGGAGGCCGCCTCCAGCCCAGTAGGCAGTGCCTGCGGCCTACTGGGACTGTCTCCAGGTCCAAGCCTCTGCAACTAACTCGCAGGCTGGGCCCACCGGTTAGTCTCAGAGGCTGGCAGCTTTGACCAAGCCCAAAAGACCCCTTGCCGATCTTTACTTAGGGCCGGCAACCGTTTATCAGGCCTGCCTTCGCTTATAACTGCCTTGTCCTCTTTTCCGGTCGCAGACAATTGCTGTGGGGGCCTAAAGCCTCACAGAGGACTGATCCGTAAATGGCCAGGGTCAAAGAAAACACGAAAGAACAAAGAAGCCCAAATCAGACTGCCTCTCTCCAGGGGGAAAAAACTCATACGGCTATTTTGGGATGAAGTCTCATAAAGAGGGAAAAAGAAAAGAAAAGCAATGATTTGAATTCTGGCCCCATATGGCTATTTTGGGAGAAAAAAGCAAAATGAAAAGAAAAGCAATAATTTGAATTTTGACGTCTTTGGAGATGCCAATCAGCAGACAGCAACCACATCAACATGGGGGGTAGAGGGGCAAGAGGGGAAATCATGCATCCCCTGTATCTCGCTTTCGCTCCCTACCACTCTAGGGGTTTGATCAAACACAAAGAATGCAGGAAAAAAAGGACTCGGGGTCGATATCTTGAAACACGTGCAAGGAATATGAGTGTGAGCGATATACATAAGACCAAGTTGCGAAATCACACAGCTGAGCAAGTAGTAGTATCCCAAGTAGAGAGTACAAATGCACCGAGAAAACCATCCATAAAGAGCAATACAATGAAGTATTGAGCCAATGTCCAAGCCCGTAGGCCACACCAACACAGTATCCAGAGTCGTCTCTCTGTCTGGCGCACAGCGCCCAGCCTACTCTACCATACTATCGTACGCTACAGCTGGTTCACACAACAGGATCACTTCGGCTCACGAAGACCAATGTACATGACTGTCCACACCATCGGCGACCTCTCTTCATGTACCAGGTACGTGTCTCGCCACCCTCAATCAGACCTTGACTACCCCACACAGTGGCTCACTCCCTGAAGACCACCCGATCATCCGCTGTACCCCCTGGCGCCAAGCAGCCCGGCTATGGCCGCCTGCGCCGCGCTGCCCTGCAGCACCCCACCTCACCTCTCGTGCCCTGTCAGCGCCCTTGGCAGCAGCGCAGCATCAAGTGAGAGCGTGGTCGTGGCCTTGGCCGGGATCCTACCACCAAGAGCATCGGGGGGCAGGGTGGGGGTAGAATTGGTGGAAGACACGGTGTACCTAGTAGTAGAGCTGGAGTGGCGTGCGAGAAGACACGGTGTACCTAGTAGTAGAGCTGGAGTGGCGTGCGAGAAGACACGGTGTACCTAGTAGTAGAGCTGGAGTGGCGTGCGAGAAGAGAGTTCGGGGGCATAAATTTGAACCTCCCAGGGCGCGTGCATGCGACGGGATCCCTACACCTGTCAGAAGAAGGATGGCGACCTTTGGGATTGCCTTAGCGTCCGGGGACGACCCCGTGCGAATGTTCGAAGGAGCATGGCAAATAACCTGGCGGGAGGGATTTGAGTTTGCGGATCTGGAACGATATGACGTGACGGCGGAGGTAAAAGTCGCTGCAGCAGGGGTCTTTGAGTTACCAAATGAGGTCGTACGAATGAGTATGCCACCCTTTCTACTAAGACGAATGGGAGGCGTAGAGCGAGTGGAGCAGGCAGTAGCTGCCATAACTAGGCTAGATTTTGACGAAGCATTAATGTATCAGGAATACTACCGAGCCTTCCTAGAGATGGGGCCTTTTGAAGAGGAACAGGGACACGAGGTGCTTTGTATACTACGAGCGGCAGTAAATACTAGGCCAGGAGTTCCGCAAATAAGTGATGAGGCTATGTGGAGAGTCATCCGGCGGGAAGTAGGCCGGGGCGCAACCTACATAGATGACCTTTACCGACTGTACGAACAACCGGAGGGGGTTGCCGCTCCTGGGGATATGGAGGGATAGTTGGGATCAGAGAAAAAGAATGAGAACCTGAAGGGTAAGGGGGCAGCGGGCGGACGTTTACTAAGGATTGGCTGTAACCCTCTCTATGTGGACTATGCAGGGAATCACCAAGGCGACAATGGCAGCAAGACGTGTGCGAATGGAACGCCAGCCCCGGTACCCCGGACCGCCCTGGAATAACGGCGGACGATGTGAAGTATCCCTCCCATCGAGTTCCAACTATCGGGGATTCGACGTAGAATGGCGGGCCGTAACTTTGGGGAGAGACACCGCCTTCATGTTGGTAGAATGTCGGTGGACGGGGATGAGAATCAACCGGGGACCAGGGGATGTTCTATTCTCCAGTTTAGAGGTAACCGGGGTCCTGTACCTACCCGAGGCTGGGTGACACTTGCTGGGGATAGGAATAGCGCAAGGCCACGATATGGCTCCCGTCTTTCGAAGGGCGGCCCAAGTGTTGACACGGATAGGACAATTAGTCAGGGGTAGAAGAAACGTGGATTTACTTACCCGGGTGGAAATGGGAGGTTGGAGGGAATTCAGGGCACCAACCACACCGCTGAGGGGCCGAGTTCCCCGTTTTATGATAGACCTCGTCTTCGGGAGCCTCGCGAGGGCGCAGGAGCTGGCAGACTCGGCGATAGTCTGGGTAGACCACTTCCCCTCCCCCACCATTGGGATGTTCTACGATGTCGCTGTGGAGCATGGGCCGTTCTGCGGAAACAGGGCCCACGAGTTACTGGAAGTCATCCACATCGTGATGTTTAGGGCGCCACAGCTAGACTGGGCGGGATGCGAACGCATAATCCAAAGGGAAATCGAGATAGGGGAAAGTTATCTAGCGGGGGTGGCGCAACTATTCGAGGAGCCTACCGAACCAGAAGGGCCACGAGGGCGAGAACGGGACTAGCCTCCAGGGACGGGCTAGTAGGGCAAATTACGTATAAATCCGCCAATGGAAATGAGGAAGGGCTTCGGACCCGGACGATCCAAACCCACTAAAGAATAACGGGGGGGAGGGGGTAGACTCCTAATGGTTGCCATGACCCTGAAGGTCGAAAAGGGGAATACTGCTTGGGAAACTTTCCCTAGCCGGATGCCTAACCCGGACTCCTACGCACCGGCTCGACGGGGCAAGGGCGCTCTAAACGAGCCTGTGATAAAGGAAACTAAGTCACGCCCTTAGCTCGGCAGGGCAGCAGGGTCAGTCGTGGTTCCTTCTTAGGGAAGCAATCAAGAAACGAAAATAGGGGGAAGGCTATTTCCCAAATAAAGATAAGCCAACGAAGCCGGAACGTAGGGAACCTAAATGCCTTGCGTTGCGTGTGTCCTGGGGAATTCTCTGGTTTATGCAGAACTGGGGAAAATGGCAACAGAGGACGAGACGAGTAACCGTAAGAGCGAAGGAGGACCAGGCTTAGGAGGCAGTGCCGTACAAAGCGAGGAAGGGCAGAAAGACAAGGTATCGATAAATCTGGATGGTACCAAAGGGAACCAGAAGGAAATCTGCTCAGGGGAAAGCTCGGGGAAAGTCGGGGGAAGCAGGCAAGGGACTCAGGAAACCAAGGAGGGCAGGAATAAGGATAGGACAAGCCCCCAAAATTAAGAGGGAGCTGTGTCTAAGAAAGTAAGGGTCACGGACGCGAGGCGCAAACTAGCAGAGATAGAAAAGAGGACCGCGGAGTCCAAGGCAAGATTGATCGAGGAAATGATGACTGGGAACGAAGAAGGCCCTCTACAGGAAGAACTGCGGGACGAAAGGAGGACCGGCCAAGGCGGAACTGGGCAAGGGGATAAGGGTAGCGACCGTGGGGGAACGCCGAGCAAAAGGAGGAAAGAAAGAGAGAACTCTCCGGGGATGGAAGCGGAGAAAGCTACAAACCCACCAGCCATAGATAGTAGGGCTAGCCGTTTGCCGACTACGCCGACGGTAACGCGGGGGTGTGAAGGGCTCTGGAGCCTTAGGGAAAGGGTGTTGGGATGGTTCGACCCGGAAGGAACTGCAAAGACTAGGGAGGGACAGAAGGTCGGCAAGGACCGGATACCAGTATGGCGGGCGAGGCCAGTAGTTCCCAGGGCGGCCTTAAGAAGATAGTATCATCCATCGCACGAGCACTGAACAAAAATCAGGGCTACCTAGCGGACGCTAAGAAAAAGTTGACGTTCGACGGGGCAAATATCACGGAGTTTCTAATCGACTATGAGAACCTAGCTGCGTTACTGAAATGGACAGAAGAAGAAAAGATGGACCACCTACGACAGCATGTGTCACTAAGCCTAGGGCGGGACATAATGGCCATTGTGGCCGCAAGTCGGTTTTGGAAGGAGACCCGGGATGTGATGATGAGAAAATATCTGGCAGCAGAGAAAATGGCTACGGAGGCCGACTTAGCGGCAGTTCAGAGGAAGAACTTGGCAACGTATAATGACTTCCTACGCGAGTTCACTCTGGTAGCACTAAGGATCCCCGGGGTTACGGACCGAATAATGAGCAAATACTTCCTTAGGCAGTTCTCTGAGTTCGACAAAGACAAGATTCTGTCAGCCTACCAGCAGACGAGCAAGTTCGTAAACACCAGGGATGTGGATTTTAGCACCGTAACGGACCTGGCCGAAAAGATGGTAGTGACCGAGACGTTGGCCTTGCTTAAGGAAGGGGAGGTCATAGACCTGATCGGTAAGACAGGCGACAAGGTAAAGAAGGGGATTGAAAGCCTACACGAACGGGTGCACGGAGTCGACCACAAAATTGAAAGGGTGGAAAACGCACTACTGGCTATGCAGGCGCAAGTATCCCGACCCGCCCTCCCTCCCCAGGAAGCCGTAGTTCCGCCCGGGGTAGCCAATCGAGGATTCGGACGGAGAGATCCGGCTAACAAGCAGTGCAGATACTGCACCGTGATGGGACATTATGCGCGCGCATGTCCAAAACTCAACCATGATATATTAAAAAGGAGATGTATCAGGTCGTTAAAGGGAGAGATATTCGGACCACAGGGAGAACGGGTAAATTGGAACTCGCCAGGGGGGATGCGGCGAGCCGTTATCATGCTCAATGGGCTAGAGATAGCGACCGTAGAAGCTAAGACGGTGGTCGAAATCATCTGGGATCAACTTCGGGGCCGCAGGCTGCAGGCGAACTTCATTTTGGAAAACGACGGACGTGATAGGGTGAACGCGACTACTCAGCTAGGGACGACCGGGAGAAGGATTATCCATGACACCGTGATGGAGGAAGTTGCTGGAAGCTCCGTACCCCAGGCAGAGCTTGAGGCAGGGGAGCCAGAGAAAGTCTATGGGAAGCCTAGGGAAGAGGAGCCTGCGGACAAGGTTACCGCTGCCAAGAAGAAGTTTCGGTATCAAATTGCGATCTTAACCTTGCCCGAGATCGACGACACCCTTAGCAAGTTGCTAGGAACCATGGTGTCGGTGTCGTTTCGGACCATGCTGCAGGCTAGCCCTAGGTTGCTCAAAGGGCTTAGACAACTGTTGACTCGACGACGAGTAGAAATAGATGACAACCCCGAATTACCAGAAGAAGAAAGGGAGGAGGAAGCTCCGCAAGAGGTTGCTAACCTTCAAAGGAGTCGCGGTGATCTAGAGGATCTTAAGAAAGCCTTTGCAGACATCCGTTTGAGCTTGCCAGACCGAGAAGGTGGCGAAGTCATGAGGGCACCTCCTGGGACAAAGCTCAGTTTCCATGCGCTACTTGTAGGGAAATTGAAGATTCAGATCGGGACTCATCATACCGACACATCATTAGACGGGGGAGCAGAAATCACTCTCATAAGGAGAGATTTCGCGACAATCACGGGCTGTACGGTAAATAAGGAAGTAACGGGGAGCATCCAGGGAGCCGGTGGGGAAATTCCGTTCGCAGGGTATGTCACGAAATGTGCAGTCAAGGCGAGAATCAGGGAGTCAACCTGGTCGTTTCAGCAGATGACCGTAATGGAGGAGATGGATCACGACATTATCCTCGGGAGGCCATGGTGCGCAATCGTAGAAATGATAGGCATGCACTTGCACGATGGCACGTACATGGTAGATATAGAGGACCCGGTGACCGCCCGAGGTGAGCTCCTCCGACTCCTCGGGACGGGAGGAGACCCTCCGAAGGGGAAATTGGCAACATGGTCGCCGCCATTCGAAGATAGCGCACGAAAAGGGGCTTTCGAGTGGATGGAGGGAATGAGAGAAAGGGTACAACTTATGATTGAGGAAACATTCAACAAGAAGGAATGAATCAAGATGGGCCTGCCCCAAAAGAAGAGGAGGCAGGAGGACGAAGTCTTAGGTGTTATGGTAGCAGAAAATGAGTCAGAAGTCGAACTCGGTGCCAGTCTGCCCAAACGGAAAGAAGTACGCATGGACGTGCCGGAAGTCGCGCTCGAGATCCCGGATTTGTTACAACTCATCAAGTCCCTCAGATACCACAAGGTAGGAGTGGACTCGGCGGCCCTGGCCAAATTCGAAGGAGAGGTGCAAAAGGGGTATTGCTTGAATGAAAAATTAGTTAGTATTCAACCACGAATTGCAGAGGCGACAAGGGCAATCCCGACCGTTCATTTTTTAGGAGAAAGATCCCGGAAGGAAGTGTTCGAAAGTAGAAGCCGGTAGGGAAGAAAGCAAAACCGGTCTCGATCCTGCTAGAGACATCAAAGGAAGAGGCTATGGAGAAGGAAGAGGAAGTCCTTCAAGTAATCCAAGAGAGAAGAGCGACGAAAGGGCATCGAATACCAGATGAGGTAGCTGATACGATGAAGATAGGGGTAGATGGATTTCTAACGAAAGAGGAAAACCACCTGATCAAAAGGACCTGCCAAGAGTTTCACCTGGCATTCGCCTTTAGTGATCACCAAAAGGGGCGGCTGGATGCGAAGCTGATTCCTCCGGTCAAAATCCACACAGTAGAACATGAGTGCTGGAATGACAAGGGTCCGTCCTATGAATTTGGGATAGCAGGGGAAGTGACAGACCTTCTTCGAGCGAAGATGGACTCCTTCGTCGCAGAACCTACGGCGTCGCCATACGCAAATCGGTGGTTCGTCTTTCAAAAGCCCAACAAGACGCTAAGGTGGATTTAGGATCTGCAGAAGTTGAATGCGGTAACCATCCCGGATGCTGGCTCGCTACCTCAGGCTGATTTATTAGCAGAGTCGCCCGCCGTTCGGAGCATTTACTCCCTGATCGATTTGTACTCTGGATACGACCAGCTTCCATTGGATGTCCGGGACAGGCTGTACACCGCAATGCACACCCCCGTAGGACAGTTGCAGATGCAAGTGACTCCTATGGGCTTTACGAACGCGGTAGCCGAGGCACAAAGGAGAATGCTCGCCGTAGCCGGAGACATGTTTCCAGAAAAATGTGAGCCCTATATTGATGACAACCCAATCAAAGGCGCTCAAGAGAAGGACGAGACTGAAGTCCAGCCGGGGATTCAAAGATTTGTATGGGACCATCTGCACGGCATTAAGGACTTACTCCGACGGTTCCTAGTGTATAACATCACGGCTAGCGGGCCAAAGAGTATTTTAGCAGTACCGGAAGTAACTATACTAGGATTTCGCTGCGGGGTTTATGGTAGGAGGCCAGACCCTGCAAAGAAAGACAAGATATCACAATGGCCAACACCCCTGCGCGCGACAACGGAGGTAAGAGCTTTCCTAGGCGTAGTCGGGTTTTGGAGGATCTTCATTAAGAATTTCGCCAAGATTGCCAAACCTATCCGGGCCATGATCAGAGAAGAGGGAACCATGGATTGGACGGAGGAGCGAGAAGGAGCTGTCCAAACCCTTAAGGACATATTGACATCTGAGCAAGTCGCCTTGTCAGCGCCTTGTTTTAATGACGAAGTGGGACGACCATTCATCCTAACAACGGATGGAGGACCCTTGGCCGTAGGAGGCGTGCTGATTCAACGGGATGAGGAAGGGAGAGAGAGACCGATTAGGTTCGAAAGTAGAACCTTGAACTCCGCAGAACGGCGGTACTCGCAGTTCAAAAAGGAGGTCTTAGCCATTTTACATTGCCTCAAGACCTTCCAGGCCTACCTATTTGGAAGGCGGTTCATCCTTAGGATCGATCTGACAAATGTTGCGGGGGCCCTAAAGAATTACAGGCCTATAGATCCGATGGTGGGGAGATGGGTAGGATTTATCTGGCAGTTCGATTACAAGATAGAACAGATGCTTTCCTTCTGTGTACGGGACGCTGAACCCGATTTCCAGCAAGTGACGCTCCCCACCAATAGATGGAGCCATCCCCTTGTGCTAGTGGTGTCTGCTTTTACCAACACCCCTAGCACTGGATGGGGCTGTCTTTAAAAAAAAAAAAAAAAAAAAAAAGATAGAACGGATTGCGAGAATCAAAAACAACACCGATGGGTTGAGCCGGGTTTGCATCACTCCAGAAGGGGTGGAAGAGGCGGAGCCCATAGACGCGTTCCTTGAATTCGAAGGAGGAACTCTTGCGGTGGACAACGAAATGATGGGCGAAGAATGCGCGTCGGGAGAACTGTTGACCTGGACTTTGGAGAAGGTGGCGCCTGCCGTAGTAGCAGAACTTAGAGAAGGACCCGTCACCACTCGAGATCGTAAAGAGGAGAGAGATTCATGGGAGCAATAGTAGGACCGAAGGAGGAGCTAATAGCAATGGCGGTTGAGGGAGGCCGGGAAGCCGTGATGAGCTTAGTGGAATCTTGGGAGAAGAAAAATTTGCAATGGATGGTAAACCAGATGCAAGAGAGAAAGGATGAGGACCACGAAGAGAAGGAGTTTTTCTATGCCCAGACATACGAAGGGATCTTTCGGGAGATCGGGTTGTTGCTGGTAGGAAACAAGCAACCCACGGAAGTCAGCACTCAGGCAAGGGAGGAGGCCGAAAGGTACGTCCAAAGGGGCGGCCATCTGTACCGAAGAGAAGAAGGTGCTATGCCTAAAAGAGTTTTGTGCGGAAGATCTAGGCAGTTATATGTTATCCAGGCAATGCACGACGGGTTAGCGGGAGGGCATCGGTCTTCCAAAGGGACTCTCGCAAAGATAACGACACTTTATTATTGGCCAGGCATGGCAAGCATGGTCGCCATATATTGCCAAACATGCCTTATCTGCCAAGAACGAAGCTCGGCACGTGTCTTTGAGCCGCTTAGACCTACGCGAGTGCTAGGGCCGGGACATCTGGTCCACCTTGACCTTGCGGTCATGCCTGTATCAACAAATGGGTACAGGTATATTCTAGATGCGCGAGACACCTTGAGTGGGTTCGCGGAGGCGGTCGCTCTCAAGAAAAAGATAGGGAGAAGTGTAGCAGACTGGATAGAAGACTTCTACTTGAGGCATCCTTTCGTCAGGAGATTCATAGCGGATAATGGGACAAAATTTGTGAACCAAGAAGTATTAGGGATGCCTAAGTGACTCTGCGTACCAATCAAACTCATCGAGCCGTATCACCCAGAGGCCAATGCACCTGTGGAAAGAGGGCACCGAACCTTAAAGAACACGATTGCGAAGCTCGCAGCGAATCATCTGGGAAGCTGGCCGAGGTATCTCAAGCAGGCTGTCTTCTCAGAGAACATGACACCTAAAAGGACGACGGGATGTATCCCAGCGGAACTTTGGTACGGGAGGGAGATCGACTTTCCCATTGAGGCCTTGATACCTACCTGGAACAAGTTGGATGATGATCCGCGAATGACCACGGAAGAGTTAATCGAGGCAAGATGTCGACAAGTCCTTAAGAACGAAGAAGTCATGGAAGACATCGCCAACCGGGTACTAGACAACAAAATGAGGGACAAAGCAAGGTGGGACCAAGTTAAGAATGTCAGAAAGGAGCCACTTCAAGTGGGGGAGATGGTATTGGTAAGGAATTCGGCACTTGAAAGTACTTGGTCTGGACAATTGGGGAGGAGGTTCAAAGGCCCTACCGGGTCCCCAAGCGGGTGGGGCTGAACACTTTCGAACTAGAAGATTTGGATGGAACTGGATTGAAAGGACCCTTCCCGGGGCAACGACTGGTTAGGTTTCTAAGTCGGGACCCAGTGGAACAATGGCTTCAGGACGTCGAGGACAGGGAAACTAAAAGGCTACAAGCCGAGGATTGACATCGGCCTTGTCCACACTTTTCATTCTGTCTCTGACTGCGTCCGTGGGACTGTCATTTTTTTGACTGGGGCAATGGCTTGGACTGATTGAGGTTGAAATGCAGGGTGACTTGGGGATTTGCGGTAACGGGTTTGTGTGACGACGGTAAGGATTGTTGGGGCATTGTATCATAGTTTTTGACGGGAAAATAATGGGATCTTCACAAACGGCGCATTTGCATAAGGGAGGGAAATGAGTAAAAGGGGCATGATGCGAAGGATACTGGGAGCATTCTGGGGAAAGGGGAACTGCTTACCGAACTAGGGAAACGGGTGTATGAGGGGGGGTTTTGCGGGTGTTGTCTTGTTATACAGGACCTAGAAGAAGAAAAGCACAAGAAAAAGTAAAAATGGAATTCGGCAACGAGAACGATAGCGGGGCAATCAACAGGCCTACCGGAAGGAAAGAAGCAGGACCAAGCCAAGGGAGGAGGACACTAAAGAGAAAGTTGTACATAGGGCTCATGGGCGGGCTGGTGGTAGGCAGGGGTGGAAAAAAGTGTGTATGTAGAAGACCCTCGCCCCTCCACAAGGGAGAAGGTATAGAAATCTCATCTGACATTGAGGGCGAGAAGGAAAGGGCAAATGTGGGAGAAGGGGGCAATGCAAATATGGGAGATAAGGCTCAGGCCTCTGGCGAGAAAGGAGCCAACAGGGGCAAACGACGTGAGACATGGCATGGGGAAAGCGAGGGGGGACAGGACATGCACGACGAGCGTGAGGATGGGGAGGAGAGAAGAGACAGCCCGCTTGAAGGACGAAGCGGCCACGGCAGTTGTGAGGGGTATGGGACAAAGACAAAGATTCCTTATACCTACGATCCAAAGAATCTAGCGGGAGGGTATAGCCCCATACAGACGGAGGACGAGGAGGATGAGGAGGAGGATGAGAAGGAGGATGTACAAGAGAACATAGAAATCAACAGCGGGGATGAGCGGGATGAAATCTCCAGGCCTAGGGAAGAGAGGCGGCCTCCGATGCACCAGCCGCGTGATGAGGCCTTCAGATGGGAGGATGAGTTTGGGCCAACGCCCAGTCATTGGTTTCAGCAATGGACCAATGTGATCAGGCACGAGTGGATCATCAAGGCCCGAGAACTCACAAAGGCAGGGATGGAAGCCACGCCTTTGGACTTTTTCAGTGAGGTGGAACTACAGGAAATTGCGAAGAAAATGAGGGAAATCGAGATCTTCGGCCTGGGGGTTAGAAAGCCTGCCGATGAGCAGGGTGGACAAGGAATTGAGCAAGCTGAGGCACAAGGCAACAATAGGAACTAGATGTTGATTTAGCATTAAACAGGATTCCTGCTTTTCTGTTTGCAAAGACATGGGAACGACAAGAACGTGTATAGTATGAGTAAGCTTGCTAAGGATGAAGTGATAAGAGGGTCAGCTAAGACTGTGGCACAATAAGATTAGAAGAAAGCTTTTGAGGCTACTTTCTGGATGAGCTACCTTTGAAAGTGGGTACACGAGACATTGATATGGGGGATGGGATGAGACCAGCTGTGGAGGATGTATTGTGAATTTTGGATGGGATAAGGATTGTGCTTTTGAGAAAAGAAACTTTGAGTAAAGATTGACGAGCGAGCAAGGCATTGAATGATGGTCGAGTACAAGAGAGGTTAGGGAACCTATGGGTTAAGGGGCGTGAAGAACGCTCCTTCCCTAGGGGCCTAATCCAACTGAGTCATGAAGGAGTCTGAGAATAGCCAAGGTCTGAGTCATCTGAACGAGTGAAAATAAGAGGGGGCGCCCCTGCCTTTTGCTATGGGTGAACGACCGGGTGGGCTAGTGCTGCCTGGGGTCGCGAGCCCCAACTCGAGTACTAGACGCTAAGTCGGATGTATGCATGGATAGTGCACGACTGTGAGAAATGGAAAAAGGGAACAGCACGCTGAAAACTGAGATGAGATTGTCACCTTCTAACCTCCGAGACAGAAACGGGATCCGTGACCTCGAGGCCCAACCCCTCGGGCATTAACATTGAGAATGAAAAGGAATGACCCTAACCAGGCTGTTCGACTTGAGAATGGAAAGGAATGGCCCTAACCAGGTTGTTCGACCTGAGAATGGAAAGGAATGGCCCTC
>BFEA01000473.1:10881-28544 GCA_003427395.1 Chara braunii | reverse complement strand
GAATGGCCCTCACCAGGCTGTTCGACTTGAGAATGGAAAGGAATGACCCTAACCAGGCTGTTCGACTTGAGAATGGAAAAGAACGACCCTAACCAGGTTGTTCGGGAATGGCCCCTTACAAGGGTTATTCCTTTTGAAATAGGCACTGGGGTCCCTTGCATAATTGATTGAGAAAGGTTGATTGAGAAAGGTTGATTGAGAAAGGTTGATTGAGAAAGGTTGACTAAGAATGAGTTGGAAGGGGCAATGAGAGATGGAAAAGGCCATGGGTCGGTCATTGAAATAGCCATGAGGATGGATAAAAGGGGATGATGCGTTAAGAAGAGAAGGGCAGGATAAAGAAGGTCGAGCCTTAAAACAAGAAAGACATGGACCGATGGGACGGTCGTAAGGACTGGATATTGAGGAATGAGAGAGCTGAGAACTGAAGGAGGGGCGATGGGTCGGCCCTTGAAAAGATGGCTATTGAGAAAGTGACTGTCAGAGCGGCCACAAGAGGTGACCTTGATTGATGAGAGGCTGCCGGACCAGCCATGAGAATCAGCCTTGGAAATAGCATTGGATTGAATGTTTGAGAATTTGATATTACATTGCATAGTCAGGGGACCCTAGGCAATTTGATGTAAGGTCGTCGGGCCGACCATGGAAATGGCAGGAGATTGAGTTTTCCCTTTCTTCTAGTCTCAGGTCTCGACATAAGGAGGAGAGTGATGCATGCATCGCAACCCCGGGACCTCTACCCGTCAAGGGAAAAGTCTCAGCGCGACCTATTCCTTATAAGGGAAAATAAGGGTTGAAGGACCAAGGCATCTTTCTCTTTGATTGATGCGGGCCGTCTGGAACTAACTCCGACAACGAGCTCTAGTCGGGGAGTTCAAACTGCGCCTCATGTCGAGAACCTAAAAGTCAAGGGCGTGGAGCCAAACGGGCGAGAGAGCCATTCTTTTTCCTAAGTCTCATTTTTCTCCCCAACCACACGCCATGTTGTAGAGGGGCGGCACGACCGTTTGGAATGGACCACAGTGGCTCACGTTAAGTTGAGCAGCACTATCCAGAGGGAGGAGTCAGGCGTGGTACCGGATGGAAGCCGCAACCACCAAAGGGCGAGTAACACCGCCCTGCCGGATCATTACAACGGTTACGGGACTAACCGCGAGGTCTTCGTAACTGCACTCGCAAACTAATTGAGAGTCCCAACTCTCTTGAAAGGAAGAGGCCGGATCCAAGAAAACACCACTCAGGAGGAACGATTCGCGAGAAAGTCCTTATGACAAGACGGGGTCCTGGGAGGCTTTGGACTGGACCTACCTGCCAGATATGAGGAAGTACCTCAGTAATGACGACCGTCTCGTAAGCGACAAAAGGTCGGACGGAGTAGGGGATGGGGTGAGTTATCAGCAGGGGGAGGACTGATCACCCTTCCTTTTTGGGGTTGATGGGCCCACATCCGTCTACTCGTTGGTGGGCCAAGGTCTGCGTACCTCCGAGTGAGAACTAGTCGTGCGATGGGGACATCGCATTCTGAGTGGGGGGAAGGTGTGCCATCTACCAATGAAAAAGCGTGCGAAAGAGAAGGTTACCATGAACTCAAGAAATTGGGTAATTGACTTTGCGCAGGCTTGAGAAAAGGCCTGGCATGATTTCTAGAAGAAAAACGCTTGTATAATTGACTTTGCGCATGCTTGAGAAAATGCCTGTCAAGATGTCGAGAAGAAAGAAAAGGGATGAGTAATTGACTTTGCACAGGCTTGAGAAAAGGGTCCGGCAAGAGGGCTAGAAGAGAAATGGACGAGTAATTGACTTTGCATGGGCTTGAGAAAAGACCTGGCAAGAGGGCCAGAAGAGAAATGGATGAGTAATTGACCTTGCGCACGCTTGAGAGAAGGCCTGGCAAAATATTCAGAAGAGAAAGGCATGGGTAATTGGGTTTGCATAGGCTTAAGGAAAGGACTTGCAAGACGCCCAGAAAAGTGATATGAGCAAGGCCTGGCGAGATGCCAGAAGAAAGATGCGTATGGAATTAACTAAGTAATGCGGATTTTGAGAGTGGGGGTGACGTGCATGCAGAGTGGGCAGGGCTATAGAAAACTGGACAAAATGACATGGGAAAAAATACGTGTACATTTGGCAAAGCGGGAGATCGAGGAAAGAATGACGGGAGGAATGGATCGCACGGGCCGAAGATCCAAGTAGAAAAGGCATTAAGGGGGACGGAAACCGGAAAAAAGGGTTTCGTTTGCAAGGGATGGGAGGAGGATCAACCGAAGGGCGCTTGGGGTGGCAAGGCTCGAGGGAGAAGCGGGGGCAGCGGAAGGAGGATTGATGCTCTGAGGGTGATGAACGAGACAAAATAGGTTTTTTATGTTTTAAGAGTGATGAATGAGGTGAAAGGATTTTTTTTTATGTTTTAAGAATGATGAATGAGACGAAAGGGGGGTTTGATGTTTTAAGAGTAATGAATGAGACAAATGGGGTTTTGATGTACTACGGGTGATGAATGAGACGTGAGAAGCCTAAAGGACAAAGAAAGCTTGACCCTATACACCCCTCCCCGTTCGAAGGCCGGAAACTAAAAGAAAACCGAGAAAGGAGCAAGAAGAGACAAAATGGACCCTGGAAAACTAACTACCCATAACATCTCCTCCTCATCTCCTGTCTATCCCTCCAAAACCCACTAACAAGAGATTGGTGCGCGATGAGGACATCGCGAATGAGTGGGGGAAATGTGTCGGGACTGGTGAGTCCCGAATAACTTCCCATCACTCGAGAGACTGGATATGGGCAAACTGTGCACAACAGAGAAATCTGGAGTGAGGAGGCAGGAGAGAGAAAAGACAAAGGATTAGGCCGCAGGAGGGAGTGATGCCCTGGGGAGAGAACCACAGGAGGAAAGAACTAGCGACGGCAAGCAAGCGAGCGCAAGAACAGGGGCACATAAAACATAGCACGAGGCCGGGAGGGCCGTTGGAATGCAATAAGACTAAGGCCAAAGGGCCCTTGAACCAGCAAACGCAGCACGACAACGATAAAGGAATGAGGGAGTCAAGGGACGGGCGGCCCATAGGCCTCGGGAAGATAGAGAACGAGGGGTCAACATGGGGGCCACCTACACGAGCCTCGGGGTAGAGGCCCGTGACCAAAGGAACCGGCGCGCGCAAGGCGCAAGAAAAGACAAGGGAAAGGGGTCACCATGGGGCGGCAAAACGCCCAAGGGACATGGGACACCTCGGGGAACGGCACCCGGGGCCACGTGGGACTAAGTAAACATAATGGCATCCGCGGCGAAATGTGTCGGGGACCGCCGACGAGACTAAGTGTAAGGGACCGTCGACGGGACTAAGTGTCGGGGACCACAAGCGGGACTAAGTGTCAGGGACCACAAACGGAACAAGTGGCGGGGACAAGTGAAAGTCCCAAGAAGAAACGGCGGCACCGCATGAGGGAAAATAATAAAGGCAAGGTGCACCGTCAAGATCGAGATATTGACGGCCAAAAATATTAGCACCACTAGTGCAAGCACTAGCGGTAGCAAATGGAAAGGCCAAAAGAAAAGAAAAGGTAAAGAAACTTGAGGTGGGAGGCATGGGAGAAATCCGAAAAATCTCGGATCATCCTCCCTCAAGAAAATGGAGTCAAAAGAGACCCCATGGGGAAAATTGCCCTCCGGGAGAAAATCGGAGTAGGAGGGCCACTATGGGAGGAAAATAGGAGTGAAAGGAAGCTCTCATGGGCATGAGAAGGAAATTTTATTGCAATCCGAGATATAACGGACTGCACTTTGGGCATAGGAAGGGCCAAAACTAAGAGGAAGAGGCTAGAAAAGGGCCTTAACGGCCACTTGACACTTGGCATGCTAGAAAAAAGAGAGAAAAAAAAAAAAAAAATGTGGGAGAATAAAACAAAAAGAGTGAGAGGGAGTGAGTGAGTTGGCCGTCAGTAGGGACTGCCACAAGTAGGGAATGGCAGGTCCCTACTGTCCAAGAAAGGAGGAAAAGAAAAAAAAAGAAAACGAAAAAAAAAGAAAAGAAAAGAAAAGAGAAAAAGGCCTTAACGGTAAAAAACGGTCACTTGGGAAGATTCGTCCGTGACCAGATTCATTCTGGAATATGGCGGTTACAAAGGACTTGAATTTTTTTTGATTTTTTCAGAGAAAATCAAAGAAAATCAAGGCCCCATGCAACCGGAACGAAACGGATTGTATGCATGAGGAGAAACACATGTTTTAGGTGCATCCGGAGCCAAAATCTAGTCCGGATGCACTTGGGAGTTGGTCGTTTCTTTTTTTTTTTAGTAAGGGCTAGTTGTGGGGCATTGGGCTAGGGAATTGACCCCCATTGCAATCCGAGTTGCGATGGACTGCATGGGGATGCCTAGGCTAAGGGAAAATGAGCCACGGCAAACCCGGAAGGCTAGAAAGGAGCGATTTCAGCATGGGGCAAGTAAAAACGGTAAACGGCAAACATGAGATGAGATCTCATGGCCTAGAAAAATCAGCACACATGTAGAGATGATGGGACCACCAAGGGCAAACGGACCCAAAAATAAAAATGGAACATCATCCGGAATGTTGTCAGGGGCCAAGTGGGTCCAAATAATAAAAATCGAAAAAACGGGACATGCGCCGGCGAACAAGAAAATGAAACTAGTATGGAGGAGAGTGGCGGGGACTTGGGATGTCCCAAGGGGACCATGAGCAAGCATAAGGAATATTTGTGCAAACAAACGGCACCGTCGAGATCAAGAATCTAGACGGTGGAAAATATTAGCACCACTATTGCAAGCACTAGTGGGGGCAAGTGGGAAAGTCATGAGGAGAAAAAAAAGAAAAATAATAGTGTTGGGAGGGCTGCCCAGCAATCCGAGATATCTCGGACTAGCTAGGCATGAGAGAATAGAGCCTCAAGAGACTCAACATGAGAAAAAGGCTATCCTTAGAAAATTGGAGCAAAAGGGGTTCAAAATTGGGCAAACGGGAACAAAGTGGAGCCCTCTAGGAATATGGGGGTGCCATGGTTGGAGTCCGAGATATAACGGCCAAGTACCAGCCATGAACCCGGCCTTGAATGAGGTCCTAGGGCCCAGAAAGATGGTGCACAACAGTTCGACACTCGTCACAACTGAAATAAAAGAAAAAGAAAAGAAAAAATGAGAGAAAAAGGAGGGAGAATGAGACAAAAAGGGAGAAAAGAGTGGAGGAGAGTGTGCCGACCTATTGGGACCTGCACATTAGGGACTGGTTGGTCCCTACTGTGACCTCATCCCTCCTAGAATGAGGGGGGCAATCCGGATTGAGAATAAAATCTGAATTAAAAAGCAGAAAATGAGAGAAAATGCAAAAAGGAAGTGGTCGGTTCTCTTTTGGACCATGAATTTGAGATTAGATCTCATGGTGGAGAGGAACTAAATAGGTCAATATTTGTCCGAGCGTCTGAGCAACATCTTTTTCATCTAAGGAAACGTGCTGCTGAACTCTACCCATTCTCTGCTGCAACCTAGTTTCCTGTTCTTTTCTTTGCAACAGTTCTTCCCGCTTCCTTTCTTCTTTTGCGAGTCTCTTTCAACTATTGTATGTTCTCTTCAATACTTTCTATCTTTACTTCTGGCATGATATCTTTCCGTTGGGCAATCTCTTCCAACTGCTGGATGGTGAACTGGTCCAGTATCTCACGACACTGGGCAACGACTTTATGGATCTCTGTTGCTGCCGCCACCATCTCTACACTCGTGGTAGCTTTGGCCAAGCGATCAGAGATCACTTCAAGGTCAAACTTACCACGGATGTGTTCTCTTGCGGCTGGGACAGCGAATTCCATGTCCACCAGCAGCTGGGAGAGAAGTTCCCCCAATTCACCTCTTCGTGCCTCGATCTGGGCACGTGTACGCGGTTCCATCGAAGAGCTACCTGCTCCCACCGCATAAGGCATGTGGCCAAGACCGAACAGATGAGGCACCCACCTGGTCAGCAGAGACTAACGCACGTGTTGAACAATCGGTGCCATGGTTAACGTCAACAGGAAACTTAACAGGCCAATCTTACTCAATAAAAGAAAACAGACAATATTATTGATAACTTGTCAGCAACTCAATATCGGTACAACAAAGAATTCACAAGAACATAAATAAATAAAAATAATTTATTGTTTTCTTGATTGATATGCTGTTCTGATTTGTTTTTTCTCTCTTATTCGTGTGACGTCTTTATTTCCAGGTAATTTGCAGGCCTAGGTCGTTAGCATCCAACAGGTATGAGTACATGCACAGCCAGACAACAGGTAAGTACCGACAACACAACCAATCAACGTCAGTCTTCCCCTCACACAAGGCCATGTCAGCATGCACTCAAATCACCCCAACAGCAGGTAAGCACCACAAGTCAGAGTCTATTGCTCATGCCGCTCCCAGCGTCGGAATGCATCAATCGTTTCCCAAGGCAGGTTGTGCCTGCGTCAGCCAACCCCCGGTATGCCAACTCAGCTTTCGCCAAGTCATCACGTCGAACCAATCAAGATCGTGGGGGGGGTGGCTTCAGCGAGGAATGCTGGCCGCTCCACCTCTGCGCCGCAACCCAAGTTCAATCAAGTCTACCACGTCAGCGCCGGATCTCGCCATTGCCAGCGAGTAATCAAGGAGCCAAAAAATCAGCTCCAATCGTCTCTGGCCGGCAAGATAGCAATGCGGCAACTCTATATTGTCGGCGAGACATCATCAGCGCATGAGTAAAAGTTCCCTGCTCCAATCTTCAATGGACGTGGATGTGCCACGTCAACAATCAATCATCATTGGCAGATAATCTGCCCGTCATCACCATGCCCGTCGCGCAGGTCGTCGGGCTCAATGTCTAGACAGCGTGTTGAAAAACACGCGCGATAATAATGTCGCGAAAGAGAGAGTATCCCGTCACTTACTTACCTGGCGCGCGCGACCTTGGAGAGAAACTGGCGCGTCGTAATCATAGCGCGTCAGAACAACGCGTGTGTCGTGAAGACAATGTCGGAAGTGAATGCTCCGATACCGAACTGCAATGTGCCCAGTCGTGATAATCAGTCGTTATTCGCACAGACAAAATAGACGAATGCTGTTGATAAATCATAATAATAATGATCCCAAAATGAGAGAGAATGCATTCACAGACGAGAGAGGGAGGAGGGATAATAGACTTTGAGAGGGTGGAAGAGTCTCCTCCCTACAACCCACTTCCTCTTCGGGCACTTCCTCCTCCTAGCAGCATAATCGTGTCTCAATCAGAGATCCGGACATCCAAGACACTGTAGACCAATAGTGCCATGTAGCACCAGCAGACCAGTCATCAAGCAGCAACGTGACGACGAAGTTGAAGACACCAGATACGTATCACGACCCAAACCACAGTCCTGAATCCTTCTTCCGAATACTTGTCAAGCAGAACAGCAATACAGGCGCCCAGCGCCCCCTATCTCAACAGCAATACTACGTGGCAGCAGCCACGAAGATGACACGTGGCATCTGCCATTTCGAGAACCCCTCAGACAATAGTGCGCCAGCCAGCATGCTGGTCGCACAGCACACTCAAGCCACGAACCAGCGACGAGCGCCGGTCGTCAAGTTCTCCCCGTAGCGTCTCGCCAGCAAGACAGCGTAGAGCCGGCGTTGACGCGAGAGCGTCGAGTCCCCATAGACTCCAGACGAGAGTCTAGATGTCAAAGGCAGGAAATCAACCCAATATGTAGTGTTGACGGCGGGGTCTGGGCCCCAGCCCTCAAGTCGGACACGGCCGAGATCGATTGTTGTCGACGGCCCGGATTGGGTTGAATCTGTATCCTCCTTGGTCCACCGTTCTGACTAGGTACCTGCACTCATACAAGTCGATGCACACGACCAAGGGCTTGGGCGAGGTTCCTGGACCTACAGTTTACTTTGACCTTTGAATTTCTTGCTGTGTGCGGTCACACAGTCACCCGCAGCGGCCTGAGGCCGAGCAGCGCGTGGTCGCACTGCTCGCTGGGCCTGGGCTTGGGTTACAGCGCCCAGGCCGCTGCTTTACTGCATACTAGTATGTGATTAAAAAAACAAGAGTTTGAGTAGCCCAAATCACAAGTAACCAACAAGAGATCATCCATAGAAGAATCGGAGCACTACCTACTAGTATGTGATTGAAAAACAAGATTTTGACTATCCCCATAAGAAGAAGAAGAAGAAGAGGAAGAAGATGGAGAAGGGGAGGAAGAAGAAGAAGTAGAAGAAGAAAAAGAATGAGGATAATTAGAGGAGGAAGAAGAAGAAGGAGAAGGAGAAGGAGAAAAGGAAGAGGAAGAAGAAGAAGAAAATGAAGAAGAAGAAAATGAAGAAGAAGAAAAAGATGAAGAAGAAGATGAAGAAGAAGAAGAAGATGAAGATGAAGAAGAAGAAGGAGAAGGATGAAGAAGAAAATGAAGAAGAAGATGAAGGAGAAGAAGAAGAAGAAGATGCATCTTCTTCCTTCCACTCACCTTGTCAATATCTTGGAGATTGAGTCTCAATCTTGATGAGGCTCTCCTCCTCTTTGCACAACTCCTCCTTGGCTATGGCTCCCTCCTTCTTCAAGCCTCTCTTCTTCCTTTCTCACTTCCTCCCAAGTTGCCTCAAGCTCCCATTTCCATGGCTATGGAGTGCTCCCCTCTAGGAGGGCTTATGGGGCTCCTTCTAGCCTCTTTCTCTCCCTCACCCCCAGGGGGCTAAGGCGGATCACCTCCCCTAGTGCCAGCCTCACTACCTCTAGTCCCTAGAGCTCCTCTCCCTAGCTCATGGCCTCCACCAAGCTCCTAAACTAGCATGGGCTCTCCTCTCCTCTCTCCAAGTGAAAGAGTGCTCTCATGAGCTCACTTGGGCAGCATGGGCACTCCTCATGGAAATGTGAAAGTGGCGGACTGAGTTCCCAGCTTATGTAGGCTGAAACTGGCGGTCCGGCCAGCCCATGAGCCTCCCCATGAGCCTTGAGGTGAACCGAGGTACCCCCAAGGCAAAATTCCACTATTAGGCCTTTCTGGAGGTACCCGGGCCTCTTTTTGGCCAAGTAAATGCACTCTGAGTGGTTGGTACCAACTCGGATTGCCTCTTCGCCTACTCCGGCCCCCTTTCTACCTCACAAATGCTGCCCCCTTGGGTCCTAATGCCCAAGGGGTAATTTTACTTTAAAGAAAAAGGCCTTGTGGACCTTTTTGTCGATTTTTTCAAATTTCGGCCTCCCTTGGGTAGGTCGGAGCATTTTTCCATGTGGCAGCACATTGTCACCCTTGGATCTGGCTAAGATCCAAGGTCAGCAATAATCCGTGCTACCCCCTAGTAGCCCTTGCTTCAATTTTGAGCCCCTAAGTCCACTTTTTTGATTTTTGGTGAATCTGGCTATCTTTTTGGGCCAAATGCACAGTTTTGTCCCTTTCCTTCTTTTGTTTCTTTCCATTTTGGGCTGCCACCTCATTCCGGAGCTAGCCATTTTGAGCTGGCCTACAAAAAACGGCTAGTTCCTCTCCACCATGAAATCTGATCTCAAATTTATGGTCCAAAAGAAAACCGGTCACTTCCTTTTTGCGTTTTCTCTCATTTTCTGCTTTTTAATTCAGATTTTATTGATATATGGCCCCAAGGGCCATATCTCTTCAATCCGGATTGTCCTCCCTCATTCTAGGAGGGATGAGGTCACAGTAGGGACCTGCCAGTCCCTACTGTGCAGGTCCCAATAGGCCGGCACACTCTCCTCCACTCTTTTCTTCCTTTTTGTCTCATTCTCCCTCCTTTTTCTCTCATTTTTTCTTTTCTTTTTCTTTTATTTTAGTTGTGAGAAGTGTCAAACTACTGTGCACCCTCTTTCTAGGCCCTAAGACCTCATTCAAGGCCGGGTTCATGGCTGGTACTTGGCCGTTATATCTCAGACTCCAACCATGGCACCCCCATGCTCCTAGAGGGCTCCACTTTGTTCCCGTTTGCCCAATTTTGAGCCCCTTTTGCTCCAATTTTCTAAGGACAGCCTTTTTCTCATGTTGAGCCTCTTGAGGTTCTATTTTCTCATGCCTAGCTAGTCCGAGATATCTCGGATTGCTGGGCAACCCTCCCAACACTATTATTTTGCTTTTTTTTCTCCTCATGACTCTCCTACTTGCCCCCACTAGTGCTTGCACCAGCGGTGCTATTTTCCACCGTCTAGATCCTTGATCTCGACGGTGTCGTTTGTTTGCACAAATATGCCTTGTGCTTGCTCATGGTTCCCTTGGGACATCCCAAGTCCCCGCCACTCTCCTCCATATTAGTTCCATTTTCTTGTCCCGCCAGCGTATGTCCCGTTTTTTCGATTTTTATTATTTGGACCCACTTGGCCCCCGGCAACATTCCGGATGGTGTCCCATTTTTATTTTTGGGGCCCTTTGCCCTTGGTGGTCCCATCATCTCTACATGTGTTCTGATTTTTCTAGGCCGTGAGATCTCATCTCACGGTTGTCGTTTACCGTTTTTACTTGCCCCATGCTGAAATCGCTCCTCTCTAGCCTTTCGGGCTTGTCGTGGTTCATTTTCGCTTAGCCTAGGCATCCCCATGCAGTCAATTGCAACTCGGACTGCAATGGGGGTCAATTCCTTAGCCCCAATGCCCCACAACTAGCCCTTACTAAAAAGAAAAAGAAACGGCCAACTCCCAAGTGCGTCCGGACTTGATTTTGGCTCCGGATGCACCTAAAACATGTGTTTCTTCTCATGCATACAATCCGTTTTATTCCGGTTGCATGGGGCCTTGATTTTCTTTGATTTTCTCTGAAAAATCAATGAAAATTCAAGTCCTATGTAACCGCCATATTCCAGAATGAATCTGGTCTCGGACGAATCTCCCCAAGTGACCGTTTTTTACCGTTAAGGCATTTTTCTCTTTTATTTTTTTTATTTTTTTTATTTTTTTATTTTTTTTTCTTTTTCTCCTTTCTTGGACAGTAGGGACCTGCCAGTCCCTACTTGTGGCAGTCCCTACTGACGGCCAACTCACTCACTCTCTCTCACTCTTTTTGTTTTATTCTCCCATATTTTCTTTTCTTTTCTCTCTTTTTTCTAGCATGCCAAGTGTCAAGTGGTCGTTAAGGCCCTTTTCTAGCCTCTTCCTCTTAGTTTTGGCCCTTCCTATGCCCAAAGTGCAGTCCGTTATATCTTGGATTGCAATAATGACCTTCTCATGCCCATGGGAGCTTCCTTCCGTTCCTATTTTCCTCCCATAGTGGCCCTTCCTACTTCGATTTTCTCCCGGAGGGCTATTTTTCACATGGGGTTTCTTTTAATTCCATTTTCTTGAGGGAGGCTGATCCGAGATTTTTCGGATTGCTCCCATGCCTACCACCTCAAGTTTCTTTACCTTTTCTTTTCTTTTTGGCCTTCCCATTTGCTACCGCTAGTGCTTGCACTAGTGGTGCTAAGTATTTTTGGCCGTCAATATCTCGATCTTGACGGTGCAACTTGCCTTTATTATTTTCCCTCATGCGGTGCCGCTGTTTCTTCTTGGGACTTTCACTTGTTCCCGCCACTTGTCCCGTCGGTGGTCCCCGACACTTAATCCCGCCGGTGGTCCATGACACTTAGTCCCGCCTGTGGTCCCCGACACAGTCCCGCCGGCGGTCCCTGACACTTAGTCCCGCCGGCGGTCCCCGACACATTTCGCCCCGGATGCCATTATGTTTACTTAGTCCCACGTGGCCTCGGGTGCCGTTCCCCGAGGTGTCCCACGTCCCTTGGGCGTTTTGCCGCCCCATGGTGACCCCTCTCCCTTATCTTTTCTTACGCCTTGCGCGCACCGGTTCCTTTGGTCACGGGCCTTTACCCCGAGGCTCCTGTAGGTGGCCCCCATGTTGACCCCTCGTTCTCTATCTTCCCGAGGCCTCTGGGCCGCCCGTCCCTTGACTCCCTCATTCCTTTATCGCTGTCGTGCTGCGTTTGCTGGTTCAAGGGCCCTTTGGCCTTAGTCTTATTGCATTCCAATGGCCCTCCTGGCCTCGTGCGATGTTTTATGTGCCCCTGTTCTTGCGCTCGCTTGCTTGCCATCGCTAGTTCTTTCCTCCTGTGGTTCTCTCCCCAGTGCATCACTCCCTCCTGCGGCCTAATCCTTTGTCTTTTCTCTCTCCTGCCTCCTTACTCTAGATTTCTCTGTTGTGCACAGTTTGCCCATATTCAGTCTCTCGAGTGATGGGAAGTTATTCGGGACTCACCAGTCCCAACACCGTTCGTCGACAGCCGGGCAGGGCGCGTATCTGAATCGGTCGAAAGTGGTCGTGGTCGCAGCAGCAATGCCAAGCGACCCTTCAACTTCAAACGAGGCTGCCTCTTCTGACGAGGGAGGCAGATTAGCAGTTGCCCAGAATGGTGGCCGCCTCGCTAAAGGACGAGGATGTGGCAAAACGAAGACAAACACCACTTCTTCTAGGCCCGGACAAGCAGCTCCAGCTCAAGAACCTTGGACACAATACAGTCTGACGGAGCGCGGGTAACGCGTCCGCAGCAAGTACCGTTATTGTTTGTGGTGCAATGGCGCGGCACATGAGACCGCAAACTGTCCCACGAAAGCCAAGAGCCCCGCTCAGTCGGGAAAGTGAGCACCACCGAGAGTGATGAGACAACACTCTCGACGCCTTCGGAACCGGTTGCCGTACGGGTAACCTCCCTCGGTTCCGGGGCACATGCGGAAGTCGTAAGTCCTCCCATTCTTCATTCTTTCGAGGACTATGCTGCCCGGCTCGTACCTTCGCTGAATTCACGAGCCCAAGGACAGGATGTATGTGCGGTTTCTTCTCCGATCGGAAGCAGCAGCATTGAATCGTCTTCAAGTGGACCTTCACGGGATTCGGCGTGCGCGTTCAACATAGAGGACTTAGACCCGTTGACGCCCGAGGATTTTGCATGGCTCCCTCTCCCTTCCACCGGCTGCTTACTGGAGCCGCAATGCGCAACTCTTAGCGCTCATCTATATACATACCTAGCCTTCTATGCACCACGAACTTCGCCAACGGAGGACGAAGTCGCGGTGGGGGACATTCTTGCGTACGTTAGCAAGGTGGCCCTTGAGTTTCGCACGCAGCGGTACGACGACAACAATGCACAGCTCCTTTATGTCTGCATCCAAGTTGGGCAAGCGTCCTGCAACGCTCTGCTGGATAGCGGCGCAACTCGCAACTTCATTAGCCAGTCCTTTTTGCAAAGGGACGGCCTTGGACCACAAGTTCGAAGGAAGGCACACCCTACGGCGATCAAGTTGGCGGACGGTAGGACGCAACAACTCCTTGACCGCTACATCGAGGCCGTACCGGTCTATTTCGCACCTCATGCATGCAAACCGGTGACGTTTGACGTCTTGGACACGGACTTCGACATCATTTTGGGCATGCCTTGGCTTGCAAGTGCGGATCACACGGTCAACTTCCATCGGCGGACACTTACGGTTGGCGGCGTTTGGCGCCGAAGTGCCATGTACCATCCCTCTTCCGCACCCTTCGAGCCGGTGCCAAGTTGTAACAGCCAAATCTTTTCGGGCCGGACCGACGAGATAGGCCTATGTTTTCTTCGCACCGTCGCGGCAGCCGAATCTCAACCCACGGACTTGTCTTCGAACCCCCGTGTGGTACGGTTGCTTGACTAATTCGTCGACATCTTCGAGTCACCTACCGGCGTGGTGTCGGATCGGTCGATCTCCCACGAGGTCATTCTCGAGGCCGGCGCCGTGTCGCCGAAAGGTTGCATCTTTCGCATGAGCGAGGAGGAACTTACAGTACTCCGCGTACAGCTCGACGATTTGTTGGACAAAGGCTGGATCCGGCCTAGTAGCTCACCCTATGGTGTGCCGGTTCTCTTCGTGCGGAAGAAGAACAAGGATCTTCGCCTATGCATCGATTACCGCAAGCTCAATGCACAAATCGTCAAGAGCGCGGGACCTCTTCCTCGTATTGACGACCTTCTGGAGCGTTTGGGCGACGCGAATTTTTTTTCAATTGGATTTGAAGTCGGGGTATCATCAAATTTTGATACGCTCGCAAGATCGCTACAAAACCGCGTTTAAGACACGGTACGGGCATTTTGAGTGGGTCGCCATACCTTTCGGACTCACCAACGCCCCGACGACTTTTCAAGGGGCGATGACCAACGAGTTCCGTGCAATGCTAGACCGGTTGGTGCTGATCTACTTGGACGACATCCTAGTCTATAGCCGGACCTTGGAGGAACATCTCGAGCATCTTCGACGAGTGTTGGAGACGCTGCATTGCGCCAAGTACAAAGCCGACCGCGACAAGTGTGAATTTGTACGTCAAGAGTTGGAATACTTGGGCCATTTCGTCACTCCTCAAGGCATCAGTCCGTTGTCGGACAAGATTCAATCCATCCAAGATTGGTCGGAGCCGCGGAACGTCACGGATGTTCGTTTGTTCCTTGGCCTTGTCGACTACTACCAACATTTCATCAAAGGGTACTCGAAGATCGCAGCCCACTTATCCAAGCTTCAATGTGAGGATCGGCCATTTGACTTCGGGACGGATGCGCGGGAATCATTTTTGGCCCTTACGGCCGCATTGCTATCAGCGGAAGTCTTGCGAATATACGACCCGCTATTGCCAACGCGCGTCACTACGGATGCGTCCGGCTATGGCATTGGTGCCATCCTCGAACAACATGATGGCGTGGACTGGCACCCGGTCAAATACTTCAACAAGAAATTGTCGGTCATGCATTCAATCAATGATGCACGCAAAAAGGAACTTCTCGCCTTCGTCCACGCACTCAAGCGGTGGCGACACTTCCTCCTTGGTCGATGCCAATTCCGATGGGTAACGGACAACAATCCGTTGGTCTTTTACAAGACCCAAGACACCGTCAACAGCACAATTGCCCGTTGGATGACTTTTATCGACCAATTCGACTTCTTTCCCGATCATATTCCAGGGAAGTCAAACCGTTTTGCGGATGCTCTTTCATGGCGTGTGGATTACTGAACCGCCGTCTACTCGACCTTCGAGATAGAGGATGACTTGCGGGACAGTTTCATCTGCGGCTATCAAGCCGACCTCAAATTTCGCGATGAGTACACAAATTGTTCCTCTCCCAATCCGGCGCCTTCGCACCATCGGATCCAAGAGGGATACTCGCTCGTTCACTCGCGGGGGAAGGATCTACTTTGTGTACCACAAGATTCACACTTGCACACGAGGCTTCTTGGCGAGTTCCACGACGCCCCCGCCACCGGACACTTTGGAGTCAATCGCACGGTTGGCCGACTCCGCGAGCGCTTTTGGTGGCCCGGTCTTCTCAACGACGTCATGCGCTATTGCGAGTCATGCAAGGTTTGCCGACGTTGCAAATCCCGCAATCAACTTCCGTACGGTGAACTCCGACCATTACCGGTCTCCTTGCACCGAAGGGAAGCGATTGCCATGGACATTACCGGGCCGTTCCCCAAGCACAAGACGGGCGTGGATGGGATTCTCACGGTGGTTGACCGACTCACCAAGTTTGCCATGTTTTTGCCTTGCCGCTATCACGCCAAGGCACTGGAGTTGGCCGAGGTTCTCTATGCCGGTTGGATTCGAACCAAGGGTTATCGTCTGGGACCGCGACACTCGGTTCATGTCCGATTTTTGGTTGGCTCATCAAACGATGGGGCTCATCCCTCAAGCCGAGTTCGGCTCGCCACCCCCAAACCGATGGTCAAACGGAGAGGGCACATCAGACCGCACAGGTCCTTCGCACTCTCATCCGTCCCGACCAAAAGGATTGGGCTGAGCGGCTGCCGGATATCGAGTTGGCATACAACTCGTCCATCCATCCGGCTATCGGGATGTCGCCCTTTGAGTTCGAGCATGGCTCGCCGGACAATTCTCCGTTGGACACAATCATCCCACGGGCAGCTGAGAGCGACGATCGTCTTCTCTTCATTCGTCGGATGCAAGAGCTTCTTGTCAAGGCACGCGACCAGATGTCAAAGACGCACCAACGCATGCGCCAACAGGCCAACCGCCAGCGTCTTCCTTGTCCGTTCTGCGTCAGCGACCTCGTATGGGTTTCTGCTGCAGAATTCAGCCTCAAACGAGATATCTCTCGCAAGCTCCTTCCGAAATGGATGGGGCCCTGGCTGATCGTGGCACCCGCTGGGGACGCACCCGAAGGACCTTCATTTATCATTCAAGTGCCCGCCCACTTGCCCGTCAACCCRGTCTTTCACTGTTCCAAGTTGGCTCTCTACACGCCAGCAGAACTTGACGACTTTCCCGGGAGACGATCGCAAGACCCACCCTCGATGGACGGTTTCCAAGAGGTTGGCGACATCATATTCCAGCGACGTTACGGCAACAGGCCGACTGAATTCTTGATCCATTTTGCATATTGCACCTAGAGCTGACAGATGGTTGACCCGTGCGGAACTTCAAGCAACAGCTCCTGATGTCCTCGCACGCTACGAACGCAAGTTGCTGTCTCTCGCAAGCTCCTTCTGAAATGGATGGGGCCCTGGCTGATCGTGGCACCCGCTGGGGACGCACCTGAAGGACCTTCATTTATCATTCAGGTGCCCGCCCACTTGCCCGTCAACCCGGTCTTTCACCGTTCCAAGTTGGCTCTCTACACACTAGCGGAACTTGACGACTTTCCCGGGCGACGATCGCAAGACCCACCCTCGATGGACGGTTTCCAAAAGGTTGGCGACATCATATTCCAGCGACGTTACGGCAACAGGCCGACTGAATTCTTGATCCATTTTGCATATTGCACCCATAGAGCTGATAGATGGTTGACCCGTGCGGAACTTCAAGCAACAGCTCCCGATATCCTCTCACGCTACGAACACAAGTTGCAAGGCAAGCCGGCATCTTCGGCTCCACGCCAGACCCGCGTCCAAGTTCCACCTTCAGATTGTCAGCTTCGCCCTCGACCCAGCTTGACTTCATAAGGAGGGGGGGATGTTGCATGCTGTGCCTGCACACGGGCCCCATTTGAGGGGCCCGACGGTTGCTGAGGGGTCCCCAGGCCGCGCACCATACAGCACAAGCCCTCGAGGCCCACCGCGGCCCTTCAGGCCTTAGGTAGCACACTAGTTAGATAGGTTTAGTTTACTTACCTTTTTGTGTGTGTGTGCTGTCTTACTTTGTCTGTCAGGTGCCATTTCGGACTTGCAGCCCCAAGGCCGGACCTTGGGACTGGGTACACCGGAGGCAGGCCCGAAACGAGGCCAGGCGCATTTTGGCGCCAAACCAGTAGGTACAGGCGTCGTTTCGGCCAACCGCCAGCGTCTTCCTTGTCCATTCCGCGTCGGCGACCTCGTATGGGTTTCTGCTGCAGAATTCAGCCTCGAACGAGATATCTCTCGCAAGCTCCTTCCGAAATGGATGGGGCCCTGGCTGATCGTGGCACCCTCTGGGGACGCACCCGAAGGACCTTCATTTATCATTCAGGTGCCCGCCCACTTGCCCGTCAACCCGGTCTTTCACTGTTCCAAGTTGGCTCTCTACACGCCAGCGGAACTTGACGACTTTCCCGGGCGACGATCGCAAGACCCACCCTCGATGGACGGTTTCCAAGAGGTTGGCGACATCATATTCCAGCGACGTTACTGCAACAGGCCGACTGAATTCTTGATCCATTTTGCATATTGCACCCATAGAGCTGATAGATGGTTGACCCGTGCGGAACTTCAAGCAACAGCTCCC
>BFEA01000472.1:1192369-1212948 GCA_003427395.1 Chara braunii | reverse complement strand
TTTCAGATTGGCTCGCTGGTTCGCTGTAATCTGGGCATTTTGAGAGAACAGATTAACGAGCCTTTCAGATTGGCCCGCTGGTTCGCTGAAAACAGGGCATTTCAAAAAAAAGAAAAGAACAGATTAACGAGCTTGTCAGATTGGCTCACTGGCACGTCTGCGGGAAGTGTGTGAGTGGAGTCGAAAAAAAGCGAGGGCATATTACTGTCAGGGAACTCGTAAATGTAGAGAGAGAGAGAGAGAGAGAGAGAGAGAGAGAGAGAGAGAGAGAGAGAGAGAGAGTGAGAGAACAGACTCACACAGAGAGAAGGGGGACAGGGACAGAGATAGACAGAGTGAGACAGAGAAAGGGAGAGAGAGAGAGAGAGAGCAGACTCACGCAGAGAGAGAGGGACAGGGACTGAGACTGACAGAGGCAGAGAGAGGGGGAGAGAGTGCCAGTTTTAACTTTGCTACTCTTTTATTTATTTATTATTCTTACTTATTTTTTTAATCTTATTTAAATATTTAGTAATCTATCATACTCTCTCTAATTGCTGAAGAGCGCTGTGTGACGACGGGGCTCGACGGATCTTGAACTCGATTGGCCCCCTTCACCCTACTGGTCGCTGAGGACCTCGGAAGCGGGCGCGGCGAAGTGACAGGCGCCGTAGCCCATGGCTTCAGCGAACGGTAGGTAGCCACTCCCCGGGTTTCCTCACACCGGGGCTGGCTTGTTGTACGGGAATCGTACTTACGATCATCCCGCTCTCTCGACACACTCCTGCTTCTCCTTCGTCCCGAAGAGGATGTCGACCTTGAGTGATGCTTCTCCTTCCTCCTATCCGATGACCTCCCATCCGATAGGTCAGAACGTCTCCCTGGTGATCTTCCTCTCCTCGAGTCCTCATACCTCCTCCTTGGTGATCTGGACCTTGATCGTGACCTTGACCTGCCCATCTTCTCGGAGAAATCTTGCTAAGTATGGATCGTGATCTAACTCCTGACACCAGATATATGCAAAGGCATGAAAAACATAAAATATGACGTAAGCCATGCAATAATAAGTAAAAAAACCGTCAAGCTCCTCCTATTTTTTTTTTAAAAATGCGCGTACAATCAAACTTGTAATCTTCAAAACAATTTAGTGGATAGAGTAGTCGACAATCACCTACTTCGTTTCCAATAATCCATCTGCCCAACAATCCTGATTAGTTAAAATATAATATGTTATACAAATATAACATGTGAAAGTAAAATAAAATAAAATTCCACCAAAAACCTTTATAATCGAACGAAGCAATCTCCGAACTCCGCTTACGGGTTAGACCCTGGATTGGTCCAACACACTCTTGAAAAATCGCCCGTATATCTCGTCCGTGAAAAAGCTGCCATGCATGAGCTTCCGCGGCTTGACCTCCGTCTGAAACCAGCGCGTACAACCTCGGCAAGTTATATATGCTACTATATCGTCAATGCGACAAAAACGTAATCACCGCATGTATTCTCCTGTCACCGAGACTCCAAATATGTTATCATCGCAAAGATAACAAGCATTCAAGTCACATCAGTATATCCGAGAAACGTTCGCATCCCTCTCGACATCACGATACCATTCTTACCTGCAGACAACAGAGGCAACAAGAATCCTCTGGATTGAAGAGTCTTCAACACCAGAGGTTTGCTTATCGATCACAACGGGTATAATCAGCCCGCCAGCTCGAGATAAGCTGTATGGAAGCATACTCCATGTAAAAAAGCACAATGTGTGAGGCTTTACTCTCGTGGAGCACACAATGTGCACAGATAAAACTGTGTGCGTCGCAAATACGCCACAACATCGCCCTTCTGCTACGTCCACTCAGGCGACGTATTCAGTCGAGGTAATGCCTATATATCTGTCTCTTCTCCCATCCGCCACACTCTATCCAAATGTCTCAATCCTTCCCTGTCCAGCCTTCTTCTCTCGTTCTAATCACTACGTCCGTTCTGACCTCCTTCGGAGATTGCCGGGCTCAACAGCCCTGGTCATCATCGTTCGAGGTAGTTCCTATCCTCTGTATGTAGACCCACTCCCTGGTCACATCCACACTTAGATTTACAACTGCTCATTTTTAAGAGCTTCCGCGTGGACAGGTACTATCCGTGCTGGCTGTGTCGGAGCCATATACCTGTCTCCTAAATTCAAAAACTCGTTCCGTATGCATGCAGACCCGATCCTGTAAAAATTCTTTCTAAACGGTAGTCCCTATCCTCGGTACCTACTCCAGAACTCTAACTGCCTCTCTCAGAAGTCGGCCGACATGTTACAGCAGCAGGCTGCCTGTCCCAGTGGCACCAAAAATGCATCGGGTGCTTCAAAAAATAATCATAATTATTAAATATTAAATATAAAAAAACTCCTATGTTTGCAACAAACGGTTAATGAGATCCGATACTCGTTTAGCCCTTTCGAGTCATCTGTAGCCAGTGCAAGACTTCCTTGGCCACTACCTTCTGTAGCCTAGTCCTTCGGATTGCCAAAATGGCCTCAATGAGGGTGTCCGTGGGATACCCCAGATTTCTGGCTTCAGTGCAAAAAAGCCTAAGTACACCCACAGTGTCTCTTTGGTCCGTCGTATTCGTCAGAACTTTGTGGATAGTCCCGAGTATTGTAAGGGATTTCAATTTTTTAGGGTCAAAACTCCTGAAGTGTTTTATCGTGCGAAAGCGCCCAGAAAACCCCTCACGGAGTCCTTCTTCGTTCTTAAGCCGATGAAAACACTTCAGGAGGGGTTGCCCATCATTCTTCCGAATTTCAGTTTCCAGATACTCCAACTTATCGTCCTGCACGCAGGCTGTTTCCTCAATCTTCAGTGATGGATGGTAGCACTGCATGAATTGCTCGATCAGTCGTCGTGTCGTGTCGGTATCAGTCTTGTGGTGGATGATAGCTAAAAAGACGTCATCAACAAACCGGATCCCGTGCAGGAATGACTCATCCATCCCCAGAGAATGTGGCCCCTCGGCTTCAGCGGACAGTAGGAGCCCCTCCCCGAGTTTCCTCATAGCGGTACGAAGATGTGGTATTAGGCCTCGTCGCGCCCCTTTTACACTAAGCAATTGCTGGGGGGATGAACCCTCAATTTTTATTAAATTCTGACAATAAAATTAAAATTGAAAAACATAATGATAAACAATAAAAGGGACAAAAACGAATGAATATGTGTTGATTATTCTTGTTGAAACTGTCCTCAATTTTTACAAATTCTAATAACAACATTAAAAATGAGTAAAAGGAAGAAAAATGAATGATTATATATTATTTGATTAATTTTTGACGGGATTCATTTTTGATGGGATTTTGCTAAAAATCATTTATTTACCTACTGTCCGCCAATCTGTATGAGTTCCCTTGATTTTCCCGATTGACCTGATTACTACCACCGCGATGGCCGAGTGTTGTCGAGTGAGCGGGGCTGGTGTTGGGTCACAACGACATGGTTGCGGCAATAGGGTCCACTTTGGTATCGTCATGGGTTATCTACAACATGGTATTGTACTCTGTACTGGACACTCTCGGTTACCGGTTCGATGCTGGGCCAGTTTCCTGCAAGACGGTACATTTATATCTGGCACGGTGCTGGTTTGGGACAGGTGCGGTACAGTCACATTGGTTCGGGACAAGTACGGTTCAGGCTTCTACTGGCATGGTGAGTCTGCGGTACGACATAGTATTCTATTTTTCTGGTCACGGAGACATGGTCGGCACGGTACGCTGGTACGGTATTCTACATTGGTTTGGTACGGCTACTGGTTCGGAACTGGTGCGGCGCTGCCATTTGTTTGGTATTGGCATGGTACATCCGCGGCATGGTGCGTCATTCCGCATTGGTGAGGGGTGGCGACTGGTTTGGAAAGAGCACGTTACGATCATTGTTGACGTAGATATTTCCTGATACGGGACTGCTGCAGATCACAAATTCACCGCAGGTATGACACACGTACGCTTTGTTTTGCTTGGTGCGGTATTGGGATCGGGACTGCTACGGCCCACACCGGATTCGTGGCATTATCTTGACACGGGGCAGTATGATGCAGTCCTTTTGCCTTGGTACGGTGACTTGTATGTTGCTGGTTCGAGATGGGCAGGGTACCGAGACAACTTACTACAGTCCTATCCTACTGATTGATGCGGTAACAGGGTTGATACTGGTACGCCATACGGCAGTCCTATCAACTGTGGTTCGGCCCTGTTAATTTGGTACCGAAACTGCGATAGTACAACAACGGTTTGGATTTTCTGGGTTACGACATCCAGGTCGGGGATGGTACGGTCATTGGTTCGGAAATCGCACAACCCTTTGCAGTCAGGCCCTATTGTCCTTTTTTCTAGCTCGGCACTGTGGACCTGTTATGACTGGTACTGCTGGTCCCACATTTTCCTTTCCGCTTTCAGCCGGTACCTGTGACGCGGTGGGGACTGGCCTAGTGCCACAGTCCTTGGGGAATATAGAGGTAGCTCATCGATCAGAAAGGGGGTGTGTGCCTGGTGTACGCCGCGTGCAAGCCCTGTTTTGGAGTAGAAGCGGGATGTCCGGTGCAGCGTGAGAGGGCAGCGTGCATGATGTGCATAGCGCACGAGCACTTCGCCCGGTTGGCGGAAGCGATGGAGGGCGCAAGGAGTAAACGGGAGTGGATCACCAGAGGGATCAACGGGGGCTATTCCGACGGAGAGTAAACGGAAGTGGCAGGCGTACCCTGCGAGGATTCGCGCCAGCGAAGGTGTAAGGGAGCATGCCAGAGGTTTGACCCGGGAGGGAAGCGAGAGAGCGGACTGCAGGGGAGGAGGAAGCATGTGGAGCATGCGTTGGCGCGTGCGGATGCACGGATTCAGACAGGAGCATTAGGGGAGGCGGGCTGATGGCCCAGTGATTGAGTCTGCGCGGATGATGCTGCGAGCGGGCAGGCGAACACGGCGGCCATGCATCCTTCATGTCACACAGGCATGTGGGGTTGGGAGACTGCGTAGGGAAGGAATAGGCGGGGGAAGATGAGTGATCGTGAGTGTAAGGGATCGAAATTTATACCCATAGTGACCAAGCTTCGAAGTCGGGCATCTGAAAGCGCTAAAGGAGAGGGGAAAGAGCGCGAAGATCGAGAACCTGACTTTCGTGACTCGGGGCGTCTCCTTAGGGGCGGCTAGGTGGGGGGACTAGCCGGCGAGCTTGCGGGAGGGGATAGCTGCTGTGAAGTGGGCGGGCCACTAGGAGAGAGAAAGCGAAAGGGGGGAAACGACGCTAAATTTGCCCGATCTGCGTTGTTGAAGGCAGTCAGCTGCCCACCGCTAGTGAGGCATCTCGCCAGTGCCCCTGGTGAAGCAGGCATTCGATCTCGCTGATGTGTCAGTCAATCATCTCAGTTGTAGCTGGGGTCATCCGGTTCTGCTGACGAGACTGTCAACTGCTCTCTTAGGAGGAACCGTCCATTGTACGACCGGGGAAACCTCGTTATTGACACCGTTCTGAGGAGGCGAAGGTTATTCACAGGGAATCGCCTGACATTTAATGGTCCGCAAGGGAACTCGAGAACGACCAGGTACGTTTCTAAGCTCTCGTACGTCCCGCTCCACGCGACAGGAGGTGTTCGACAGAGGGAATGCGTTACGGGCAGCACTCACAGACGCTCCGACAGTTGATCATTCAGAACATGGAGGTGCAACTTAACTACATTAACGATTGTGCTCTATAAGGGGAAACAAAGGTAAGACAAGCATATTCAACTTGAGCATATACGGAGAGAGAGAGTCAGAGTGAGACAGCGAGTGAGACAGAGAATGCGGCGGAGTGAGACTCTGAGTCAGAGAGCGAGAATGTGAGATCGAGTGAGTGAGAGAGAGAGAGATTGAGGAAAGGAAGCAGTGAGAGAGAGGGGGAGAGGGGGCGCTCCGAACTGCTTCATTTCCCAATCGGGGAGAGGTCTCACCCGATCGTTCCCCCTGAATACGGCGAGTGCCTGAACAGATCATGCTGGTATGAGAGTCGACCCGAGTGAGGACGAACGTCTGTGTAACGCGTCTTTATTTTATTTATTATCGTTTTCTTTTTCTTATTCCTTGAAACAATGACCAAAGTGATTGTCCGAACTGGTCACTTAAAGCATACGCGGGGAAGTGAAAGGGAGAGGGAGATCTGGATGATGACGCTGTGGCGCATCGGCGCACTGAACATTCAAATGCGACTTTCACAAACATACTGTTTCGCATATTTGGTTAACGGCTTCCCCCCCCCCTTTATAAAGGAACAAGATCGCAGATAATCGGGAAGCGCTGCTTGTCAGTCGGCGCCCAATCTATTGAGAACAGAGCTCAGTTAGGAGAGCTTGGGGCCTCGCCAGTGAGAGCGCCCGACTTCCGTGCGCCAAGGGGATGTGCTTGAGACAAGAGGCCCTACGACTGGGATCAAAGAACAACCTTGCTGAAACGGCAAAGATACGGCTCTTCCGATTTATGCTTCATGAACTAACTGTAAATCGTCCCTTGGCTAAATGACAATTACTATAATCTGGTCATTGTCTAACCCTTCTATTTGCTTGTCTTGATACTCCCCCGTTTTGCTTGGCCAGAAGCCCGACTGAAACAAAGCTGCTAAACTTGATCGAATGGACTGAGCCCGGAATCTGGAGCTATTTAGGGAATGATGATTGTCAAATTGGACTGGACTAATTGCAATTTTCCATGAGTTGGTGAAGGTTTATGACCCCCCTATAAGCAAGGAGTGCAACGACTGTCCCTCAGAAGATACCCTGCCGGTCGCCGAGGACCTCGGAAGCAGGTGTGGCGAGTGAAAGGCGCCGTTGCCCTTGTCTTCGGCGAACAGTGGGGCGCCCCTCCCCGAGTTTCCTTACAACGGGGGCAGCGTATCTCATATCAAGGTTTCGTTGGAGAAGAGGAATGCCGTGTGGGAAAGTAAGGGGAGGCAGACAGGGTTTTGTGGGCTAGAGGAAGAGCATTACAAGAAGGCATGAGAGGAGGAACGCGAGAGTAAGGTCTTCTATAGGCGGGCGACGTCGGCGACGATGACACCCCTTCATCTCTTTGGGCTACCTGCGAGGGGCGGCTGGCAAGCTCAGCGGTTTAGTCTCGTGATGTGGTTTGGAGTGTTGTGATGGTAATCCTAGCTGCGGTCTTGTTATCTTCATCGTTCGGTCCTTTGGGATGGTTGAATAGTTGTCAACCACATGCGGCCGAGTTGCTTGAGAGCCGATGAAGGAGAGGTGAGGTTTGGAGAGAGGGGGGGTGCGTTTAAGGATGTCGAGGGTAAGTTGTGTTCTTCCTCTTCACGTTTTGTAGTGGCGATTCTGTGATGACCTGGATGAGATTCTTAACAATGTGATTCTCAGATAGTTTTGTCTGGTTCAATACCTACTAGTCCTTCCAACCTTGAATTCTAGATATGCAACGAAAATATAACTAGTAATTATGATTCTGAGGTTTGAAAATCAATATTAAATCAAGATGAATCCTGACCTAGTTTGGTTGCCTAATTCCGACTTAGTTTGTTTGCCTATTTCTTTCGAATTTCATATCATTAGCCGTGTCGACTGTCGTATGTTTTGTTGCTGAATTATTTCTTGGGGAATACTCTTAGCTTGAGATTCATAAAATAAGAGGTTGGGCACCTCTGATTTCTTAAAAGTAATTTTCAAATTTTAACTCAATCTCGTTTAATCTTCTGATTTACCTTGATGCTTAAATTCATGAGGTACGTAATCTTGATTTCGAAATTCTAATCACTGTGTGTTTCGATTCAATTTCTGAATGTCTAATCTTGATTTACGAACTTTCAAAAATCGGACTTAGTTCTGATATCTCAATAATCATTCCTATGCATGACTCTGACTTTTGCCCCTTTTTTTTGGGTGTGTTCTATTCTATGTACTGATAGTTCTCAAAGTGTTCCATCTGTTGCTGAAAATCAATCTGATCTGTTTTTGGCTACTGAATCTAAATGGAAGTGTCTTCTTCAGGGTTGCAGCCCCTCCCTGTGAGGGTTACACAGGGTGAATGGTGTGATCTTTGAGAGGGAGGGGCGGTGTTGAGGGTTTGTCCTTTTCTGAGCCACACTGATTTTTGGGTCAGCTATGGCGGTTGGGGAGAGAGGACAAGGGGTGCTGATGTTAGCATGGTGAGATGTTGTAGGGCTGCTTCACTTGGAGGGGGTGGGGCAGGAGGGAAGGGGGATCTTCATCTCTGCGGGGCATACTTTAGGGAGTACTGTATGCAGTTGAGGGAGCAAGAGTGGTACTTAGGGGGCTGCTCTGAACTGGGGCTGGGAGGTGAGGGGGCGCTTCCCCGCGGAGGCAATATCAGACAGGGGGTCATTTTTTTAAGGAGAGGAGTAATCCGTTTTGGTTCTTGTAAGCCTTGTACATGCAATCGAGATTAGAATAGGCGCCGGAGTTTCCATGGGGAGAGAGGGTGTTTTTTCCCCTCCGTTCCCCTCTTCTCGTGGAAATAGTAGGTGCTAAAACGTGTATATTGTTTTCTCAATCTTCTGATTTCCTGATTTTTCAATGTGTTCTTGATTGGGATGCTGGACCTGGTGCCCAACACGTGCTCCTTCCCACGAATAGACTGCAGCATGTCCTTTTAAAAAAAAGAGAGGTGAGTGGGAGAAGTAGATGGTGGGATATTACGCGTCCTACTAGCGACGGGGCTAGCTCATAGGATGGAAATAGGGTACAGCAGTGGCGGAGATGGTGGCTCTGCTGCAGTAAGGTTTGCCGGAGTGAGGTAAAGAGGATTGTTGGGGGGGTTCTGAGTTGTTTGTTCTTAGCCGAAGCCAGGTAATGGCCCTGGTATCTCAAAAACAGGAGAGAAGGGAGGAGAGCTAGAACTGGAGAACGAAAGGTAGTAAGAGGACACTCGACAGAGGAAGGTTGTTTGTTAAGGTAAGTAGGTTAGAAGGACGATGTTGGACGACACAGGCCGGTGGTGGAGCTTTTGCTCTGTGACCTAGGAGGAGCTTGAGGCCTGTGGAGTTATGCCGAGGGTGGAAGGCATAACCAGACCGTTCGACGTAGCCGGCGCCGGGGTATTAACCCTGTAACCTATGTCAGGGGCTTGCCGCTAAGGGAAATGTCGAGGGAGGAAGGCACTTCCCGTCCGTCAGAACTACAGTCTTCCCCCGAATACAACGCACGGTCATTATAGGCATATTTGAGGCATCTCTCAGTCTAGATACAGCTATAATGACCGTACGTTGTATTCGGGGGAAGACTCTAGGTTGGTCAGTACTAGGGAAGGTTGTGGTGCCCTGTTACCCTAGCAGAAGGGGATATGAGATCAAGTGAGTTCTGGTACGAGGACTGAAAGTCTGAACCGACGTTCCGTCTGTTGAGGGGGGGAGTTTTGGATAGTAGGCAGTTTCAGTTTTGACCCCCCGTTCTCATATTTTTCCAAGCCTTTTCAGACATTTTCTGAATTGTAGCCTATCTCATGAGGTAAGTCTTGAGAATGCCTTAGGATTCTGGGCACTTCTTGCAACTCATTTTAGGCCTTTTTTAATGCTGTTATATTCATGGATCTGCGGTGTTCTTATGCAAGAACGACGCTGGCCGGAGCTGGGGGGTTGCCCTGTAACCTGTTGATAGCAGGAGCGTGAGGCCTGGTAGAGAGATCTGGGGATGCCTTGGGCCGGGCATTTCAAGGAAAAACCAAGGGTTGCTGTCGGTACGACGCTGGCCGGAGCTGGGGTGAGTTGTGTTGCCCTGTAACCTATCAGGATGGGGGCATAAGGCCTGGGAAAGCTCGGCAGGGAATAAGACAGTGTTAGAGAATTTTAGAATGTTTTGTTGGGGATTCCAGGGGTTCTGAGCATTCAAAGGGCTTCTGTGGCTTTGACTTAGTAAGTGCTGCTTGAGTAGCCTAGCAATAGGTTAGCAGTCATCCATGTTTTCCTAAATTTTCCAGAACCTTTTTCATAGTTATCAGATTGTTCTTAGCCGAAGCCAGGTAATGGCCCTGGTATTTCAAATCATTTATATAATTCTATATGGGACGCTGGGCCCGGTTCCCAGCAAGTGTTGCTCCCCACGAATAGACTGGAGCATTTGTCCCTTGAAAAAAAAGAAAAAAGAAAAAAAAAAGCAGGGAGTCATCATTTGTATTACGCAGAATGCGACATAGGGTGTTCACTGCTGTTTGCCATTTTCCGTCCCTTTGGCCCAAACGGCCCACCCTTTATTTATCTATTTATTTCCACCCTTACGTTGTAATTGACCCTCCAGCTAGTCCCCAGTCTATGTACACCTTGTGACTTTGCTGCTGCTGTACACCTCCTTCTACTGAATTCCAGCATTTCCTCCAAGCTGGGCCCAAATGACCCACCCCTAAAACCACCAGTGTGTTTCCTATCAATTTGTTTTCAGAGTCGCGGTGTGTATGCTGCCTCAACTCTTGGGAAGTACCGGGTGCCCTTTCATGGCACACCCATCCAGGCAAAACGGGTGCCATGTGAAGTCCGTTTTGCCTCGATGGATGCCCGTGAAACGGCGCCCCGGTACTTCCTGAGAGTTGCAGCAGCATGCATGGCGCACCGCGACTCTGGAAAAATGGCTGGGAAACCTACTGGTGGTTTACGATCGTTCTCACCTTGTGCTGTAATTGGACCTCCACCTTTTGGCATCAGAAAAGCACGGCCCAGTATCACTGCGGCTTTGCTGCTGTTGCACCCTCCTTCCACTGAATTCCAGCAATTAGGACCAGGCCACAGTGGACTATGTCTAGGTCTTTGTGAGGAGAATCTGATATAAGTCTCAGTCTCAGCAGTTGCCACCCAATCCGCGATACGAACAGTTGGATTCCCGATCATAGACATAGACCTCGTGCAGTGGGCCCTTTACCTCACTGTCGATCCTCTGTGTGTGATACGTCTGCTTCAGCACCCCAAATCTTTTGAAGATTGCTATGAGGTAGCCATTCCCTCACTTACAAAAGCACTCACCATCAACTACCCTCGCACTGGCGAAGCATACTGTTTGACAGTACGTATCTCACGACCCGACTGCTCCAAAGGGCGTGAGCACATAGTGCAGCAGTTGGTGTGACGAGGACCCTTTTTTTTCTTGGCCCCTTCTTCCTCGCAACTTACAAGTTCAGACGAAGAACGTAGTAGCTATGTCTTTACCTCCTCAGGGCCCTAGTGCTCTCCAAGAAACATGTCAGTCATGCGAGTCCAGAATCCATTTGCTCAATTTCACTACGTGAAATCTGGGCGACCCACCTTGGGGGGGGACGATTGCCTGGGTACCCACCTGGGTGAGGTTCCGGACATCGTCTGGTGCACTCCAAGCGCATAATATCTAAAAATAGAAGATAAAAATATCCAAAACATCCAGAAAAAAAATGCAGTGCCTTGAGCCTCACTGCTCGTCACCTTGAGCACACACACACACAATGAGAGATCACACGAATCCACACTCAGTCCGGAGACCAGAGATGCAAAGTCCAGATAAGCGCAGCTTAGAAATTCCAACAAATTATCATATTAAGCAGTTTCCAAGTTCCTGTCACCAGCGCTCATCAGTGCAGAGTTCAGCAACCCAACTCCAGCATCCTCATCCAAGGTAGGTGACTCTCTTCTCTCTCTGTCCCCCTCCCTCTCACTCTCTCTGTCTTCTTCATGCATGCACTCACTCTCTCCCTCTGCTCTCTCTCCCTCTCTCTCTCTACTTGAGGATCTTGACTCTGAATACATCCGCCACTACTCAGGTCTGCCTCCTCCTACTGGCTGAGCGGCTATGGCCGCCTTCCCTCTCAGCACAGCGCTGCCCAGCAGGGCTCTTGCGCATGCCACTAACAGATAACGCGCAAGCTCTCCAGGAGCACTTCCACTCTTCTCTTTTTTTTTCTTTCTTTTTTTTTTTTTCTTTTTTTTTTTTCCTTTTCGAAAACAACCCGAATAAATGCTAGGGGTGCTGATAAGAGCAGACACTGCTAGCATACTCGGGGAGGCTCCATCTATTGGTGGGGAGCAACACCTGCTGGAAACTGGGTCCAGCGTCCCTTGACATTTAGAATTGTCAATGAGTGGTCTGTAAACAAACAGGGCTCAAGTTGACATGCCACGTGTCCATCACGAATGAGCCATCCCCCTGAAATGTGGCTGGCCAGTCCTTATACTGACTTGGACTAGCCTGAATTCGTCCAGCCTCTGCTTCCTTCGGTTTGCCTTGGTCCCGGTACCACATGCCCGCATCCTGTTTGCTTCAGAATGCTGAGGCCTGGTACTTTCCCGAATTTTCATGGGTGTGCTGCTGCTTGGGTCTGTGGGTCATGACTCTTCGCCTGTGGGACATGACTTTTGACTGTGCGATGTGACTCTTGCCTCTGGGACACGACTTTTGTCTGGCCAAGTGTCCTTTGCCTTTGAGATATGACCTTTCAATATGAGCTGTGACTTTTGCTTATGGAATGCAACTTTTGCCTCTGGGATGTGACTGTTCACCGCGTGCCTGTTGGACTTGACTCCTAAGGTACCCGACTGTGACCTTTCTGAACTGGCCGACTTGGCCTCTTTTAACCTGACACCTTGTCAATGACCCTGAGATTCGAATTTGGGGTCTGCATCGTGGAATGCCTTTCAGCAGTGTGAAATCACTAAAATAGCATGGCCAACAACTTTTGGCTGAGGTTCACCTGGGAATTCTTATTAATTTCGAGAGAGAAAGATAAAGACATACCCGTTTGAACCCATATAACGCCTGTTCATAGTGGCTTGACCCCCCCCCCCCTCCCCCTGGGTGACCCATCACCAAATCTGAAGACAAGGCTGGATTCAAACTGCTCAGGTCAAGCACCATCCAGGCCTGAAGTCAGTTTTTTTTTTTTTTTTTTTCTTCTTCTTCTGATTCTTGCCTCTCTTTTTGACCCGCGTGGTTTTCGTGGGTGAGTCCTCCCTTGCCCCACCACCATGGCGGGTTCTTAAGCCTAGATCTCAAGAGCTGACTGCAATTATGGTGATAGTCACTGCAAGGTGGAGTTGCGATCTTGCCCTATGATCAACAGCTGCTGTACTACTGCTTGCATGAGTGGCCTCTCGGATGGAATATCATCCGTGCACTGGCAGGCGAGCTTTCCAGCCCTGTGAATCATCTCCCTTTCGTGAGCTGTCAGCGAAGGCACTAACGTTGGATCCATGATCTCGTCCAGCTGCTTGACGGTCAGACTGTCCCGAGACAGCCATTTTCTTGCCAGAGTGTAAAGCATGACTGGGTGTGAGTCATGCCTCGTCAACCCGGTTATGGCCTTTTGACCTGTAATCAGCTCCATGAGAATGACCCCAAATGCAAACACGTCGTTCTTCATCGTCAGCTTCGCGCCGTTCGCGTATTCCGGAGCCATATAGCCTGGAGTACCTGAACGTGTGAGTGTGGGCACTGTCTCCTCACCCGTAAAAGTCTTCTCCTGGTCCTCAGCTGCAATGCCAGGCCTGGCGAGCCCAAAGTCGGTTAAAAGAGCACGGACACTAGATCGATTCCCATTCTGTACTCGCTCAAGAAGCACGTTACGGCTCTTAACATCGCGGTGCAATATTGGAGGCTCCAAGGAATGATGGAGATAACACAAGCCCTCTGCTACTTGCTGCGCAATAGACATTCGATCCCTCCAGGTCAAGAGATCTGTTCCGTGCGAGGCAGGAGGAGTGGTCTGTGCCCGTTCAAGCGGCTCACTTGTGGGGACCGCCATGTCGAATGAACTGTGCAAGTGGTCATACAAACTTCCACCTGAAACGAATGGGTAGATGAGAAAGTATTTCTCGTCCTCGGTGCAGTAACCCAAAATCTGGCAGAGATTCTTGTGTCGCACCTGACCAATCGTGTTCAGCTCGGCCATGAATTGCTTATGCTTGATCTCGTCACATGCACCTCTCATTACCTTGATGGCGACGGTGGCCTTTCCGTTTTCTATCTCCATTGAACCTCGATAAACGTCACCGAATCCGCCACCCTTTCCAGTTAAGCAATGCCCCTCTTGAATCGCTTTCTGTATTTCTGCAAGCGTGAACTTCGTCATACCACTCTTTGAAATGTGAGCGGGAGTCGAAGCAGATCTAGAAGTGTTGCTATCTGTCACAATCACCGACTCTGGCTTGCTCTCCTTTGCACTTGCACTAGCTGGTACTTGCTTATTGCTACTACAATCCGACCGCCAGTGCTGCTTCAACGCGTACAGTACAATGCAGCTCGCCAGGAATGATACCGCAACCGCTGCTGTGAGCCCCGCTGCCAAACCTACAACCAGTGCGGATGTCTTGCCCGGACTTCCATTCTCATGGCTCGCACCCAGTGGCGAAGAGGGTGATGACCCCGAAAGGGAGCTGCCAACCAAAGAGACGGCAGATGAGTCTGAAAGACCATCGTAATGGCTGGAAGCTGAGTCGTGCGAGATGTAAGCGGATGGGTGCGGTGAAAACTCAGAACCAGGGAAGGGCATCATCATTGACTCTGAAGATGGAGCCAAATGTGAAGGACCATGAGATGCAGATGAAGAAGAAGAGCTTGATGATGAATCAGATGAAGACATGGACCTAGAAGCTGACTCCAAAGGTGGGCTCGACACAGATGCAGATGAAGAAGAGGAGCTTGAAGGTGATACATGTATGGAGCTAGAAGCCAGTAGTTCTAAAGGTGGGCTGGTAGAGGAAGGTAACGGTGGCAAGGTAGATGAATATGCTAAGAGTTCGCTTGAAGAGGAAACAGTGGTGGGTGATATGCTTGAAGGAGACGTCGTCGACATCAGCTCACCAGTATTAGGAGCTAACCCCTCACTAGACAACATAGTGGACGCAGGCATAGATGGCCAGCTGCTATAGGCAGATGCTGAAGGTGGAGACACGCCGCACTGGTGGAGTGCGGAATGGTTCACTCCAATCTTGAAAATCTGCCCATCATCGGTGCCTGCATAGAGGCAGTTGTCATCCTCTGAAAGGATGAGAGACCTGAAGGACCCAAGCGAATCATTCGACTTGCGAACGAGCGCAACAGTTTTGACAGCAAGCACATTCCCATGAGGCTGTTGGAATGTCAGCCATCGGATGGCTCCTCCTTTTCTTTCAGCCACAAAGAGGTTGCAGCCATCGTGGGTTACGGCCAGAGCACATGGTTCATTGAAGCCTGCAAAGGACGGACCACCATCGCCTTCCACAGCATCAGCGTTGCCCGCTATGGTTTCTGTGGCCCCCGTAAAGGTGTTCACCCGTCTCACCGCGTTATTATACAGGTCGGCCACATACAAGCTCTTCCCATCAGTTGAAATTGCCCGTGCTCCTATGAGTGGCCAGTCGAAACGGACTCGAGATGGATCTAGACTATCTGTGTGTGCATTCAGAGGTTCTTCGTCAGCGCAGTACCCGATATAGCTAGAGTTATGAGCTGCGCAGACTGGACCTGCAAGGTTACTCCTGTTCGACACCGACGGTAGTGTGGTCAGTGCCGATGGAGGAGCGATAGACATGCCGTAGATGCGCGTATCTGCTGAAATGAAGATGTACGGGTGTAACGGATGTTTGGCGATTCTCAATGGACAGTCCACGGGGGTCAGAACTGCAGCCTTTCCGGTACTTACGTCCACCGACTGGAATCCGGTGTTCACACAATCGCCAACTGCAACAATCAAGTAGTTCGCATCGAGGATGAGGACGCCATTGATGACCCAGTCCCAGGACCGAGTGAAATTGACAATCTCATACTTCCCGTCGGGTAGCAGTTCTGCCCTCTTCACCGTGGAGACAACCTGACTTCCAGTGGCATCTGTCGAATGACACTGTTCCGCGTAAAAGATGGTGCTGCCATTTGAAGACAGGGCAAGGTCCTGGATGGAAAACTGCGCTCCTGAAGATTTGTCACTTCTTGACGCGAGTACATCACCAAGATTTTTCATCAGCTCCGTCTCGCCTATCACCAGGAAGCTCGGATTAGTTCCTCCACCCAAAACTTTCCGTGCTCTAACGCTCCCCACCAAACCGGCATAGGCATGCATTCCCTCGCTTTGCCACAGGACTACACTGCTAGTCAGGAGCAGGATGCTGAAATTCCAGGCAAACAAGGTGCCCATCCTTGAGCCCATTGTCTTCTCTCCCCAGACCTTCTAAACTTCTAAGTTAAACCTCCTTCTAGACTCTCTCCACACCTCCTTCTTCTTGACTGAAAAGTTAAAACTTAAAACCCTTTTATTACCACATTGCATGTGGCAGCGACTTCGGACTACACAGTGATGAACTATACATCGTATGGACTGCCAAAAAAATCTATATCATAATTCAGTTAAATTCACCCAGCAAAAGAAGCCAGAGAAAGCAAGCAGTAACCAGTTTGAGATCCCAGCATCCTCACCCTCCCTTTTAGAAGTGGAGTTTCACTCTGGGAGCTACGACAATGTATGTATTAAAATTTTGTCAACAATGGCCTCCATTCATCGTGGTGAGGAACGAGAAGGACCCTGGACACCTGCGGTCCTCGTTTACCAGGATGCCGTTCGTAGTAAGTTAGCGTTGACGTTTTCCATAAGTAAACCTGCATAGACCTACACTGTAGGGCCCTCAGAACCAGCTACCACACCCCACACCTACCCTTAGCTCTTGAAGCTGACTCAAAAGCGCCCTTAAACCACCAGTACACCGGGGCCTCTTTTTCTGAACCGCCAGCGGCGCACTTTCCTAACTGTCAGCGCGGCACTACTTTTCTTTTTGGGCTGGCGGCGCCAGCCCTTGTGGTCCGGTAGGCCCTAGCCGCAAAAACAATCTTGTGGCGACAAGATGTTTTGCTGCAAGGCTGGGGCCATGTACTTGTGGTTTTACGTTTGAAGCTGACCCACAGTCACTCACTCAACTCTTACCCAGCCTCAACGTAGAGCGTGGTTTTCGTAAGCTCTACGTTGACCCAGCCTTGGAAGTTCGAACCCAAAAATGCCTTGAATTTTTTTTGTTCAAATTGTGCATGACTGCTGTGGGGAAACTGTAGGTACGAAACTGATGGCCGTAGAAGCGAGTGGTTTGTCCCGTCTCGTGCACTTTTCATTACCTTTCATCATGCTGTGCTGTCACGTCAGACTGGAAACTGATGGAAATGGCCCTGGAAATATACGGCAATGTCAGAGTCACCGGAAAGAAAAATAGTAAGTACCTTGCATCGACAATCGTTGCCTGCAGAATCGTTATGAAGAGGCCTCAACCTTTGTCATGCGTTCGTAAAATACGCTGAACGTATTTGACTGACTGATGTTTATCCGCCTGCTGCAATCACAAAAAAAACGCACTCTTAACTTGAAGACATGATTTAGTACTACGTTCTGTGTTTTTTTTTTGGGACTTCATGAAAGAAAAAAAATTTAAAAATTGATGGAATGCTATTTTTCAAACGGCATTTCTTCTGGGTCTGTTGCCGCATGGGTTAAAACAACACATTAAAAAATTGGGATATTTAATTCCGTGCAGTTAATTGAGAAAACTTCAAAACTTAAAAAAAGTCATTTTTAACAAACTGCGAGTTATTTTGAAAATGAGTATGTGACTATGGAGAACCTTGAAAATTGAACCTCCTCCAAAAAAAAAAAAAAAAAAAAAAAAAAAAAGAACATCCTATATATCGTCACAAATATACATCAAAGCCACCTGGTCGACCGGGACAGTGACAAGTGCACAATAATTGTATGTCCGCATAGGAGATACTGAAACAAACAAGGATCAAGGCCAACTGGGAGTATCCCTCTGTAGCCTGGACTACTGATCATCATGGGTCTGAGAATCTGACAAAGTAACGAAGACACTCTGTGCAACACCTGGACAGAGTTCTTGCTAACATTCTTTTTTCTTTCTTATTTTTTGAGAGTAGATATGGGGTCGCTATTAACCACATGAATGATGTTTCCATCCCTGGGTTTCAACCACCGGTGGTTTTCCCAGCCATTGTTTTCTAGAGCGTGGCATGAGCACGGCCACGTCTGGCTGGGAGATGTACCGGCCTGCCAGTCGCAAGAAATACATGCACTGCCAGCTTGCCAGGCAAACGGGGCGTGCGCTCGATACGTTTGCCTGGATGTATGGCTTCAGGCTGGTAAATCCTGCCAGATGCAGTGCCGCGTTGTAGAACATTGGCTTGGAAAAACACTGGCGGCGGTTTAATTGCCTCCATGTCATAGCGTGCATTTTCCATAGCTCGTCGCTTGGAGGAAGGGGAAGGGCAAGACCAGTTCCACGCAACCTTTTCCTCCCTTGAGCAGCTGTTGACAGCTCTTCTTGTGCAAGTGGGCCTGGCGGCTGCGTGATGTGCCTCTACGTAGGCAGGCATGTTGCTCCCAGCAAGAAGATCGGCCTCCCAGACCGCTACCTCGCCTCCTCATGATGCCCCAGCCTCCTGCTGGTTTCCATGGAGATTTGATTTTACTCTATCTGATGACATTGTGCAAGCACCAGCCTTGGTATTGCCTGAAGCTGGACCTACTCTAGGCAAGACAGGGTCTGTCGTTCCAGACGACATCACCACCAGACTGGACCTGGGAACTCCATCGCTAAAATGCCTGTCCTGTGCAATCCAACAAAACTGTGCAACACACTCCTCCTACCTGGTAAGTGAATGCAACTAAGGCCAGGAACCCAGTGGCTGGTGGTATTTTGGTGCCTGGAAAGCGTACACCAGCCAAATCGTAGCCAACGAGGATGGGCAAGAGAAAAGGAACCCCACCTTCACAGCAATTTCCGGCACCTCCAGAGCTTTATGTTACCTGATGTCAGGAAGACTTGCCTGAATTGGCAGTAGACCTCCGCTTTTCCAGCACTCCATCCAATACCAGTGCCTCCTTTCCGCACAGGATGACCGAAGTGGGTGGGTAGGCTAGGGGGTACCCTCTCATTTCAGCCATCTCGTGTGGAAAGGAGGGGCCTACCCTCTCACTTCAGCCATCCGGTATGGAAAGGAGGCACTGGGATTGGATGGAGTGCTGGAAAAGTGGAGGTACTAGGCAAAATCCCTGCTTTTGCTGTCATCATAAGTTGGGGTCTCAAAAAAATTCTTCCAAAGGATGGGCGGAAAGCATTAGGGTGTCCTTTGGGACGTCAACTAAAATTGGAACGATACAGGGCCTTCGGCCCACTACCGCTGTTTAAATCTCACGAGGATGGCTTTTCAAGCACACGTGGCAGCTGGTGACAGCCACTACTCGTCAATCATTGTGGGAAGTGGCTGTCAGTTTTTCGGCGAAAACCAAAGAAAAGAGGAAATGTTTTGCCTGTGTACCCTATGCACGTTTGTCATGCATCACATACAAAGGTTTCTTCAGAGAAGTGCTTCAGAGAAGAAGAAGTCAACACAACAAACAGCGTGAGACAAGATAGCAAGTGAACCCCCAAAACAATCAATACAACGTAGCAGGTTCCGCGCCGCGTTTGGACAGGTGCCAATCTGTCATCCTCAGGGGTTTTCACCACCTTCGTCCACCCCCTGACTGTAACCACCGCTCCACAAACCCACTCCCATTTATGCATTTATGATAGTAAACACAAGAACGTTAGACCTGCAAAGGAGGACATTTACTGTTATCAACTTATCGACACATTTACTGTTATCTACACTATTTATCCGAAGTTTACAGCCGTCTCAAAGCAAACCGCACGCCTACAGAGCCTATCGAATAGTGGCCAAAAAAGTTTCATAATGCGTCCACACGGTACCGGTGTCGGGCGGCCGAAGCGAGTAGGCTACCCGAAATGTCCGATTTCTGAGTCTGTGTTGGGAGGCACCACCAGTGCCGAAGGGGATATCTCAACAGCTTTATTAACATCACCGTCCTGAACCACGCTGAGATTTTGCCCACTTATTTCACCTTTTCCAATTTTTTTGTCAATAGGGCAGTGCTGGTCCCCGAATGGACCGGGGGGCCCTCTCATGACTGGGAGCCTGCCGGTTGGACCGCGCGTCCACCGGCCCGGCAGGCCCCCGGTCCAACCCAGCGCATCGTGTTTGGGGGGGGGGCACCGGGGAGTCACGGGCATCCCGGCAATTGCCCAGCCCCTGCACGGCCGCTGCCTCCCTTAAGAAAGTAAAAATGGGGCCTTTTGGTCCCCTCCTGTTGGAAAAAATGGGCAGAGGACCTCCGCCACTGATCTGATCGGAGAACCACCACACATTTTTTTTAAGATGAGGGGTCCAATAGGCTCCAGTTTCTCATTTTAGCAATGTGTGGTCCAATGGACCACAGACCAGACATTATTAACAGATCCTTACACTCATCCACCCTGAGCCAGGACACTGTTTCAGCCCAAAAGAGCACAGTGGGAATCCACAATAATAATAATAATACAGGCTACCAGCCGGGCCACCCGGGTCCCGGGTGGCCAGCCCGTGCCAGGACCAGGGAAGGTCCCAGCAAAAAAAAAAAAAGAAACAAGTGCAGTAGTACCACACTTTCGAACTGTAAAGGCAAAAAAAACATGAATGTCAATGAAAAAATGGCCGTAGTTCGAAAAGGCAGAAATAACAGCAAAAGGCGGTAACATCAGACCCCGAGTTCGAAAAGGCAGAAATACCGCATTTTGTAGGCCGGTTTTTTTTTTTTTTTTTTTTTT
>BFEA01000472.1:1141100-1159195 GCA_003427395.1 Chara braunii | reverse complement strand
CCTCCGATTGCCTGTCCCTCGAAGCAAGCCTGAAGTAGTCCTTCCCGCCGGAGAGGTTCTGAAACTTGTGCACCTTCTTGAATTGCTGCATCAAGTTGTCCCATTTCTTCCCGCAGTCGACGGCATCCCTCGTCACTCCCATCGCCTGCAACCTCACCCGCACGTCCTCCCACTTCCACGTGGCCGTTTTCATGCGGGTGAAACTAGTCCCCAGGCCGGCGATATACAGATCTTGATCCCTTTTCGCCCTCACGAGCGCGACCGTGTCTCCCACCGACCAGAAATTCCGGCCGCCCTCGCCATCGTCATCCATGTTCTTTGTCTGTCTCGGTTTCGTGGCGGGGCCCTTCTTAGCACCGGATCCGCCTCTCGTCGCCCTCCTCCCAAGAGGCCTGATGTCTGGCAAATCGTCGGACTTGCAACCGTCCTCGCCGTCCACGTCGTCACACCCCTGCCCCTCATCAACAGCCGTGTCTTCCACTTCATCGACATGCAACCGTTGCACCCCTCTGGTGATCGTCTCCGTTTCACCTCGATGCAACTCCTGCCTGCATTCTGCCCAGACCTGCCTGCTGTCGCGTTGCACGTCCGGAACTCCCCCGATCAAATCCTCCGCCGGCTGCCGCCCTGGAGTACCGCCGGGTCCGCTTCGCACTGCAGGCGACAAGCGCATCCAGTCCGGTCGTTTACGCGCACCGATTCCTCCACCGACGCTCGGCGACGAGTTATTACGATCACCTCCACCGACGCTCCGCGTGTTGTCCGCGCAATCCCCACCCAGGTGGGGATTGATGATCCGAGTGTGCATCGCGGCTGCTCCGCTGCTGCTCGACAGATGAAAGCTCAGATCAACCGCTGCATCGCCGTCGTCATCGCACAGCCCCTCGTTCATAAGTGACGTGTAAGACCACGGCGTCTCCACCCCCCTGCCGCCGCACGATTGAGTTGCCGCCCAGTCCTGCGTAGAACCGCTTCCCAACGGCAAAGTCGGCGACCTGGCTTCCCCCCCCTCGTCATCCGACAGCGGCAGAGGAATCTCGTGAGAACGCAGGTGCGCATACAACCTCGGGTTGTACGGCTGCTTCGCCACCGACCCCGCACTGCGTTGGCGATTGATAGATCCACCGGATGTGCCTGCCGGTCTGCCGTTCGACAGCCGTCCAGCCATCCTGTCGGCCTTCCTGGGAGATCTCCTTCTGCGAGACGCGACCGGGACGAGGCCGACGAGACACACATGGTAGAAGACAACGGCGAGAAGCAGCAAGACAACGAGGAACAGCAGGGGAAGCCTGTGCAGCAGGTCGGCCATGTAAGGGCCGTTCGAAGGGGATAAAACCGACGTTGGCAGTGGACCGTTCAACGAACAAGGTCGTTGAGACAAGGAAAATCGGTGGAAGATCTGTGCTCAAACGTGCGAGGCGTGACGGCAGTGGAAGAAAACGACAATCCTGTCGAATGACTGTCGTCGCCGAACGGGGAGCCGTGTACAAAAACTTTCGAATTTCGGACCGTTGTCGACGATCGCCCGCCGGAGCAGACCGCACGACGGCGGTGGCCGTCGAGTCACGCGGACAGACGGAGGCCTCGCGCCGCCGGTTACCGTTTGGAGCCATTGGGACGACGAGTAGACTTTCGACGCGGAGATGTCCGTGCTCCCTTTCGGCGGACCACGTCTGGACCACCCTCCAACCGAAATTGTGCGTCGACGCGTGCCTTCGTCACTCCGAATTTCGCGCTTCCTTGTGTTGCGAGGGACCTCGGGAGGTCCCTTGGGGTTTAGGGAAAATTGGCTGTGGCCACAAGGACGCCACCAGGAAACGTCCTTGTGGTGTTTTCACATTTTTTTTCGACCATCGTCCCCAATGATAAGTGTAACGATCATTTCCTTGTGGATTTCGGGTCCACAAGGAGTGTCTAACGAGGCCCTTAGAGTCTGATAGCGCGGAGGTGAGCTTTTGAGGTCAGAAACGGATTGTTGTCGGACGGCCGGTTGGAGGCTGCACTGCGCTATAGAGAGGCGAGATAGCTGGGGGACGGGGAGAAAAAGTGGCATCAACGAAAGAGAAGAAAAGCGAGAGATGACGAAGACGACAAGCAAGAACATGGAGAGGAGGAAGAAGGTGTTTCTCGCCCGTTCCACGACAGAGACGGGCAAACAAAGACTCATCTCAGCGGGTTTCAGCCAGGGCAAATGTGATGGTGTCGTCAAATTCCGCTTTCGGATAGTGAGATGGCCGGAATCGAGTGCAGGAGCTGCGCCCATAAATGAAGTTTTTGTAGTAAAAGAAAAAGAAAAAAAAACGATGAACCTTCCCACGTTTTAGGGGAAGATTCATTCCCTTTTCGTATATTCAGTGCGTAGGGAATCGAACGCCTCCTTCAACAACAGATCGGTTCCTTCATCATCATGATTGTGGGGCTTCTCCTTATCATCATGGTCATTGGTACATCGGATATCTTCGTCCGAGAGTTCACCATAGTGGTCTTCATGCCGGCCGTCACGCAGCCTGTCTTTAGGATCGTTCGCGCTAGTGACTGAGGCCGTCGTCTGTGCTCGCTGCCCGTGTGGGCTGTAGAAAGTGAGTTAACCTGGCTTAAGTATGGGCCAGGTTCACCAGCGCACAGGAACAAGCGCAAGAGGGAACGGGCAGACGGAACAATGCGGGCAGGTACATGATTGAAGGGGCTAGAGATACGTTGAAGTAGGAGATAGAGGAGAACAAAGAGGATTGGAAGAAATGTCTGAATCTGGACGTGTTCCACGCAGAGGTGCAGAAAAGTAGATCAATCGCAATTTTTTGCATCTGTCCACAAACACGTCCAGATTCAGACATTTCTTCCAATCCTCTTTGCCATTGGGATCTGGCCCAAAGATAGATCAAAACTCGGAGGAGAACGTATACAGTGGAAGAATTGGGAAGAAATGAACGAGGGGTTGAAGAGAGAGAGAGTGACGAAGGAGTCGAGAAGAAGGGTGAGAAGAGTCGGGAGAGGTGGGAAAGTAAGGACTGACTGAACCTGGACGTCGGCCTTTACCCCATACACGCATAATAATAATAATAATCATAATAAATTAAATAAAACTATTAATGTATATTTTCCATGTTCTAGCGGAAGATTCATTCTCACGATTGGGTGAGTAGTGGGTCCGAGGCCGCCGAATCACGCTCGCCATCGTCAGCCAGGCGTATTTCCGATCACCTTCGTCATCTTGATCGTATTAGCCTCTTCAATACTAGGCCTGCACCTACCCATCGTCGCGATCCGGTTCATTCAAATGCTTGTGGTCGTGGTCGCCCCCGGTGAGTTGTTACAATCGGCTGCCTGGTTCTGTGATTGAGGAGCTGAATGAACCTGGTCGGGCCTTCGAGCTAGGTGCTTTGAAAGAGTGGAGAACATAGGTACAGGGGAGAAAGGGGGTGGCGAGGAATCCAGGGCAATTAGAGAGAGTGAGAAAGAGGGAAACGGGATGAAGAAAGGAAGGTTTTGAGAAAAAGAAAGAGACTGCTTACTTGTATTGTCCGTACATGAAAGCAAGCGGGCGGCAGAAGGATTACGCGCGCGGGCCAGAACAGCAGCAGGTGCTAGTGTCGCGGGCGTGGCAATATAAGAGAGAGAGAGAGAGAGAGAGAGAGAGAGAGAGAGAGAGAGAGAGAGAGAGAGAGAGAGGGCAGCGGTTCGGCCATCCTACTGCATTTTTGGCCACCATTGCGGGGCCCTCAGGCGACTGAAGACTTCAAGGCCCTCTAGTGCCGTGGGCTCGGCCGGAAGGTTGGAAGTTGATAAGGAGGGAGGAGGAGATGGAGGAGAAGGAAGATCAGTAGAAAAAGGAGGAAGACGAGGAGGAAGAGCAAGAGGAAGGGGAGGAGGAGGAGGAGGAGCAGGTGCTGGAGGACCAGGAGGAGGAAGAGCAGGAGGAAGGGGAGGAGGAGGAGGAGCAGGTGCTGGAGGACCAGGAGGAGGAAGAGCAGGAGGAAGGGGAGGAAGACGAGGAGTAGGAGGAGCAGGAAGCGCAGGCGGAAGGGGAGGAAGAGGAGGAGGACGAGGAGGAGGACGAGGAGGAGGACGAGGAGGAGGAGGAGGAGCAGGTGCTGGAGGACGAGGAGCAGGAAGAGCAGGAGGAAGAGGAGGAGGAGGAGGAGGAGGAGGAGATTCCTATTGCATGTCATGATGACTGAGCAAAAGCTGGCAACGGAAGGTTGTCCATCGAAGGTAGGGCATCATCACGTTAGGCTTATTAGCTGCTAGGATCTTCCCGACCCTATCTGGGTCCACTAAGAGCCAGATAGTCGCGGAGGAAGTCCTGGTGTGATTATGCCCTGACTACTTCAATAAAGGTCAATTCACTGGCAATTGCCCTTACGCTCGTTTAAAAACAACAACTAACTTAGATTTCGAACACACGGCCGCCATTTGAAAAAAGAGACAGGATGCCGGCCTCCGCAGGAACTGCACCCTTCTGTTCCCAAGAAAAAAAAAGAAAAGAAAAAGGAACTGCCCACCCCCCCCAGATGGGAATAACGACACCGATCCGACCGCTTGCTGGCGAAGACCCAAAACCAAAACGAAAACGGGAGGGAGAGATGGTTGCGACCACTGCAACTCCACCCCTCAGACCCCTGTGTGTAAAAGAGAGAGAGAAAGGGAGGGAGGGGGGGGGGGGGGGGGAGGGGGAGAGGAGAACTCCTCCCAAGCCATATCAAAACGTACTAAAGATGTGGTCAGTGATGACACGGGAAGCTGGTCAAAGATACTTGGACACTATAGACATGTCATCAGTGACATCAGACAGATGTCATTTCGTATGAAAGAGAAGGGGAAAAAAGAAAAAAGAAGGCAGGCAGCCATGTGAGCTGCTGCATAATCCCTGATTGTTTTATGTTATGTTATGGATAAACGTCCGCGTTTTAATCTGGCTTGCCGGAATGTTCCGTACAGGATCGGGATCGGGGCGTCAGACGGAATGCCGTCCAGTGGCGCGAGTTGGAATTTGAAAATAGGCAGCCCGGGTGACCTCCTGGTCAGAAAATCTCATAATTAACCAAAAAAAAAAAAAAAAACGTAATTCTATTAATAGTGGAAAGAAGACGTACTAAGGATCTTTTACTCCAAGCAGTATACGGAAGGAAGGGAGGAGGTGGAGATGGAGGGAGAAGGAGATGGTGGAGATCGAGGGAGGAGAAGACGGAGGCGGTAGAAGGCGGAGATGGAGGGAGAAGAAGATGGTGGAGTCGGAGGGAGGAGGAGATGTAGACGGTGGAGAAAGGAGAAGGTGGTGAAGATGGAAACAGGAGGTGATGGAGATGGTGGAGAGAGAAGAAGGTAGAGATGGTGGAGGAGATGGAGGCGATTGAGGCAGGAGAAGATGGAAGACGTGAAGATAGTGGACATGGATGGAGGAGAAGATGGTGGAGATGGACGGAGGAGGTGGAGGTAGGCAAAGGTTGAGAAAGGAGAAGGCGGAGACAAAAGGGGTGACAGGGGAGGTGGAGGGAGGAGAAGAAGGGAAGTGAACCCGTGATGCGGGACGATATGAGATGAGGAGATGACGAAGGGTAAAGAGGGGCCAACCTTTTTTTCTTCTCCTCCCCTCCCCCCCCCCCCCCCCCCCCCCCCCTCCCCGGCCCCCCCGGGAGAGGGGCCAACTCCGAAGTTCAAAGTTCGAACAATGTAAGCTCCAAAACAGTCAAAAATTACTAGTTATAATACCAAAAAAATCATGGAAGGAACAAATAAAAATAAAAAATCATGGAAGGAACAAATAAAAATAAAAAATAAAAAATAATGGAAGAAGGACCCTAAGCACACCATCGCCCGGGACGTAGCTCCAAGAGGCGCTATCCACGGAAAGTTGGATATCATGGGGCCTCGCTCCTTTACTCACCAAACAAATGTTCAAAATGAGAATGAATCTTCCCGTACAACATGGAAAGATACACGACCACATTTTGACTTTTGTGCATTACTTTTGGTGAGTGGTGGAGCGAGGCCCACGCTTTTGTGCACAATGAGAATGAATCTTCCGGTAGAACATGGAAAGATGCACCGCCAGTTATGCTGCACTGATCAGAAGGGAGCAGCATAATTGGAATGCAAAACAACCCAAGTACTCGTCTTCATCCGAACACAACGTACGGTAATTATAGCTGTGTATTTGGGGCATCTTTCAGTCTAAATACAGCAAGAATGACCGACGTGATTATAGCTGTGTATTTGGGGCATCTTTCAGTCTAAATTCGGGGGAAGAAGGGCAGGGAGGTCTTACGTGGTGAACTTCCTGGACTAGAATTTCAAAACCATTCAGACCAATGGGCTCGTCGTCACCAAAGGGAGAGAATTCTCTTCCACCCAAGAGCCTAGCTAAGTGGGTACACCGTACAGCGGCGTACACCCAATGATGAAGTCCAACTGTTGAAATACGGACAGACCCGAGTTCGAATCCAGATGATGGAACTTGGTGAGTAAAACGAAATAGTATCTCTAAATTGCTTGGGGCCGGTCAGCTCAATGATGATATCTCGAGACCATCGCCCTTCTAAGAAAGGAAGAGAATTCTCTTCCTTCAAGGTTCGACTCGGACAGTGCCAACTAAAGCTGAGAGATGGCCGCCCACCGGCAGGCTAGGAAGGGAAGGGACTGCCGCTCTATTGACAGAAGAAAAGAAAAGAAAAGAAAGATAATGTTTGTCAAAAGTAAATGAAGAAAAGAAAGATAATGTTTGTCATATGTTTGTCAAAAGTAAATGTCTCACATTGATGGCGAGGGATAATGACGGAGGCAGCTAAATATAGCGCCCCCCCCCCCCCTCTCTCTCTCTCTCTCTCTCTCTCTCTCTCTCTCTCTCTCTCTCTCTCTCTCTCTCTCTCTCTTTCTCTCTCTTTTTTTTTCGCTGCCTCCACCGCTCTTTCCCGCGCTCTCTCCTTATCTCCCGGACTTTCTTTGCCTTTCCCGCCGTCCTCTCCCTGGAATCGTGACTACAATTTCCATACCCACCTCCTCACATGTCCATAATACCCTTTNCTCTCTCTCTCTCTCTCTCTCTCTCTCTCTCTCTCTCTCTCTCTCTCTCTCTCTCTCTCTCTCTCTTTCTTTTTGTTTTTTGTAAAGCCGTCTCAGAAGGGTCAAATTCGAGAACGCACCACTGTAACAGCTTCTGCTTTCCAAACGCGAATCTTCTTCTTCTTCTTCTTCTTCTTCTTCTTCTTCTTCTTCTTCTTCTTCTTCTTCTTCTCATATGTGGGCCGACGGAGGAAGGATCAGATACCAAACTGATCAGAACAGATACTACACTTGATCTAAGGTAAAAGGCAAATCTTCTTTTGTGAATATTGTAGAAACCTTGTGTTCTTTTGTTCGGAGGAGGGGGTGGGGGGTGGGGGAAGGAGGGGGGAGGGGGGGGGAGCGGGATTTCGGAGAAGCTGAGCTGCCGTTTTCTGACGTGTACTGCGGATGGCGGGGAAGGGAGAGAGAAGAGGATGGAAGACGCGGAGGGAGAAGAAAACGGAGGGAGTGGCGGAAATAGACGACGGAGGAGATGGGCGTAGGGGTTAGCAGGTTGTTGCCATGGAGGAAAATCGAGGGGATTGATGCAGAAAGTGGGGGGAGGAGAAGCTGGAGGAAGAAGCTGGAGGTAGATTCTGAAGAAGCTGGAGGAAGAAGACGGAGGAAAAAGAAGCTCTAGCAAGGAAGTGGAGGAAGAAGATCATGGAGGAAGGACATCGAGGGAGGTTGAGGAAGCAGGAGATGGAAGAGGTGGAGAAAGGCCAAGATCATGCAGGAGGAGGAGGGAGAAGAAGCTGGACAAAGGACAAGACCATACACTGTCATGAGGTGGAGGGGGGAGAAGAAGCTGGAGGAAGGAGATGGAGATGGAGGAAGAAGCTGCGAGAAGGATATGGAGGAAGAAAAAGCTGTAGAAAAGAGATGGACGGAGACGATTGTGAAGCTGGAGGAAGGTCATGGAGGAGGTTGAGGGAGGGGACGACGAGAGAGATGGAAGGACAAGATCATGCCGGAGGAGGTTGGGGGAGGTTGGAGGCGACGATGGCAGAGGTGGAGGAAGGACAAGAATATATACAGCCTGACTGAGGACAGGAGGATGTCAATGGAGAGGAGGACGATTCTCTCACCGCTCTTACTGTAAGCGCCTGGCCCAGCGAACGGCGACAAGATGCCGACATCTGTCGCCCGCCATAGTCAACGGGCTCGATAACGATTAGGCTGATCGTCCTCTCTAGTGGATCAGCTTTGTCCTCGAACGTCAGACGAGTGCAGGCGATGGAGGTGTGTGGTTGCGTGGAGGGAGGTAGATGAGACCATGGAGCTTCCATGGTCTGCCTCCAGAGACCGTACCGTGGCCACCTCAGGGCGTACTCACTCACACTGGCTCTATCTTTAATGTATCTGACCACATTTACGGCGGTCGCGGGATGCATCTGACTGCAATTACGTCCATAAGTAAGAAAGAAGTCGTAGTGTGAGTATGCCGTCAGAGAGCCCCCTCGACGCGAAATGCCGGCAAAGCACAGCCTCGTACTTGCCCTCCCCACCGACTCGTTTTTTTTTTTTCTTTTTTTTTCTTAGGGGTTATTAGACGAAAAACACAGCGAGTCCACCGTCCCTCAAAACGTGGCAAGATACATCTACGACTGTATATATAGGACGTTGCCGCACGCCACATGAAGCGAAAAACGAAACGAATGAATCTTCCCACAGAAAATGGCCAGGTTCGTCGGTTTGCTATAAATGGTAACGAGTGTATTTTGCCACCTTTGTTGGGCAGATGCACTCGTTTCGTTTTAGTTTCGTGCGCCGTGCGGCGAGACCCGTTGTCAAACGGGGCTGCCCGGTAAACGGCAGGGAGAGAGGGACAAGACGGAGAAGAGGACAACAAACGAGGGCTGTGAGTAACTGGTTCGTCGGAGTTTCACCGACTCATGAGGAAGCTGGGATTTGTCGTGCAACTTTCTGCTGGCAGATTCACTCGCAAAATTTTTGCGTTTGAAAAAAAAAACAAAAAAAAAACAGGAGCCTAGCTCAGTGGGTACACCCATGAACTGTTGAAATACAGACCAGGTGCTGTGTTCGAATCCAGATGATGGAACTTGACAAGTAAAACCAACTACTAATGAATTGCTTGGGGCTGGTCAGCTCAATGATAATATGTCAAGGCCGTCGCCCTTTTTTTTTTTTTTTTTTTTTTTWAWWRAATKTTTKTTTKATTGCCAAMATRAAARAAAGGGGCCGGGGTCCCCACAATTCAACCCGGTTTGTCACCTCTGGCAGCTTTAGCCAGCTTTGCTTTTGACGGGAGTAGTAAGCCCCGAGAAACATCTGAAATGAATTATTGACGGTAGTAGTAAGACCCGAGAAACATCTGAAATAAATTGTTTAGATGTCCTAAGGGCCTCGCCGGACGGTGCAAAAAACGAAACGAAACTACCTTGAAACTCGCGAGGCTGAAAATCACCGTTTCGTTTCGTTTGTTGCACCACCGCCACATGGCACACGCGAAATCACTCGTGCCGCCACATGGCACACGCGAAATCACTCGCGAATACGCCCTGACGAGTGTTGAGGTGCCTGACTTTCACAAATGTTACTTTTTTTTTGGACCGACATCCCTTGGACGTATGTGCTGCAGCCCTTGGACCGACTTGCTGCACTCGCGAGGATTCGCAGCTCCTCGACCTGCCTCGGGAGGACCTACGACTTCTCGCGCGTTGCAGGCGGGCACGGAAGGGGGCACGTGCGGAGCCTCGCGAATTGCAAGTCTGACACAATTCGCGACTTCCTTCTGACTGTGTTCGTTTCTTCACTGTGCGGCGAAGAGTTCACGAAACGAGTTAGTTTTTTTTCTCGTTTCGTGTACCGTCCGGCGAGCCCCTAAGAGCTCTTCTGTATCCACTGATATATCGATGGGGTAAAGATGACAAGGTAACGTATCATCTAAGGGGTGGGGGGGTGTGGTGGTCAGAAAGGAAGAAGCTTTAGCGGAGTAGAGGGAGAGGGTGGAGGAAGCTAGGAGGGGGGGAAGCGATATCAGATGGAGAAGGTTGGTAGTTTCCCTGGTGGGGGAAAGTAAAAGAATGTATGGAGAGGGAGTGAAAATGAGATTGACCTGGTGGATGGCCTGGAAGAGATTATTTCCGAATCTCCCAAGACAGCCAATGTTGAAGAAGGAGATGCTTGAGACAGCCAATTTTTGATAATCCACTAATCCAAGTTCCAGAAGGAGAGGTGCCTCTGACAGTCACAGCTGGCCCAGGTATGTTTGGAAGAAAGTGGGTGGAAAGAGGCATCTCAAGAGTGGAGGATGTATGGTCTGAGGACCAGAACGACTGGAAAACAGTCAGAGAGATACTGGACACTCTTGGCAGGTTGCAAGGGGTGGGAGATAAGCTGAGAAGGATACAAGAGTCTATACCTGGAGAATGGATAGTCACCCTGCAATCCCACCAACAACCAGTTGCGGGTGCCGGGTACAAAAGGGAGAACAATGAGGATGTATCCCAGCACGTGCTGAGGGTCGAGGAGCAGAGGGAAAATGGAGACTGGATACTAGTCTCAAAGTGGTCAACAGAACAAAGGGACAATGAGTTGCAGAAACTGGTCCTCATGCGAGAGGATACGCTAAATGCCAATGCCAAGCTCCATGCTGTCAGAGTGATACAGGCTAAGATGGGCGGCGGAAGAAAGAGCTTCTATTTAATACAGGGAGGACGCTCCATAAGGGAGTTGCGGGTGGACCCTGGGTCATGCTGTTGGAAGCTGGAACAAGGAGAACAGTGGACCCTGATGCAGTACAACACCAAACGAGCTCGACACTTCCTCCAACCACATGGCGAACACGTCCCCGAGATATGCGAGAGAGCAGCCAGAACGTTAAACTTGCCTAATCGGCCAGCCCCGAATGAATGGAAGGGGATCTGGGAACAACTCCAAGTGATTCCAAGTTTGAAGATGTCTGGGCTCTTATGGCTTCTCACACATTCCGCTGTACCAACTGCCAAGTGGTTATCAGATAGAGGCATGTCGATCCAGCTCAATTGCAAGCGCTGTGGAAACAGAACAGAGGAAACCCTGTTACACCTCTTGTGGGATTGCCCAGCATCTCGAAGGATCTGGAAATGGTGGGCTGAACACTGGGAAAGACTAGGCAATTGAATGCCGTGGAACCAGGATTGGGTCACCACAGGAAGGCTTCCTACATTGTTCTTCAAACGGAGAGGGTGGGGCTACATGGCGCAAGCAATTAGAGCAGCCGTTGCCTGGGTCATTTGGGAGGACAGGAATAACATACTTTTCCGGAATGAATGGTCAGCGGACACGAAGATCAAGAACAAGATCAAGGCAATCGTCAGAACGATGATCTTGGTGGATTGGTCGAGGAAGGCAAACAGGGGCAGAACTACTGCAGGGCGAAACTGGTTTCTCTTCACATGGGCCAGGGGGTCACGCCTAGCAGCAGTGACAGTAGAGGGTAGGTTAGTACTGTCTCCATGGTTATCCCCCGGTTGAGGGAAGGGGCAGGGAGTGGAAGGTCAGATAGAGGGTACTGGGCGAGGGTAGCTGGATATACCTGGCCACTCGGTTGTCAACCTCGAAGAAGGAGGTAAGTCTCCGTGATAGATCAGGAGTCTGCAGAGTGGCAGTAGAGTCAAGCTGAACCGATGTAGGTTCGGGGAGGTCACTTTAGGCCCCTGAGTGGGACTAGTTTAGAGCAGGTGGAGTGTCACATTTAGTAATATAGTTAGTAAAGATAATTGGTTGTTTGGTAGTTAGAAGTTAGGAATCAGAGTAGGTGGGAGGTTGGACCTTAATATAGATAGGTAGGAGAGGAAAGGTATTCATTGATTTCTTACAGGCTAAAGTACTGTGTTATCTGAGGAAGGAAATGAGTTCTTGTTGAGTGACAGGGTTGTTAAACAACCTGTCTTAAGCTAAACCGACTGATGCTGTCGGGATAACTCCGGGTTGAATTGTGAGGTCCCCGACCTCTATTTTCCCTTTTGTAATGAGAATTGGAATTAAAAAAAAAAAAAAAAAAAAAAGATTGGCGAGAAGGCAGTTAGAGAAGAAAAGGAAATGGATGAGGGGAAAACACTACTAGGCTATTCTACCTCCTGTTCCTACTGTGTATCTGCTAATCCAGCCTACAAGACCTGTAGGACTTCACAGGCCTATATACGGCCTGAAACCTGCCTAAGTCCGGGGGGTTGGAGCCTGTGCCATTATGAGGCTCCCATACAAAAAAAGAATTTTTGCGTCTGGTGAGTAGTGTTGGGGTAGGCTGATACCCCCACGGAGTGGCGGAAAGTGCCTGCGAACCTGGACGTAATCAAGGTCACATGGTACCCCTGCGGCGGCGATTGCTCCCTCACGGGTGCCCCCGCATGCGGTACCGGCCACATCCAAGGGCCTCGCTCCACTACTCAAGATCAATTCAGTATGCATCTGTACACCTTTCTGCACTAGGTCCATGAAGGAGTCCAGCATTTCAGATGTATCGGGACGATTATGAGTTTCAGATACATGTACAGTGTCAAGTCCCGCTGCCGTGTGCCACTCCTATCGGTCAGGCGCACCTGGGTGCGGGACGGTGGCACCTGGGTGCCTTTCCTATAGGCGGGAGGGTGGCACCTGGCTGCAGTTTCTATCGGCGGGGTTCCCACTATCACGTCCAGATGCAGGCGTTCAATCCCCTTGCTAGTGGGACCTGTCTCCTGGTTGCTTACCTGCCTCTACATCTCTATTCAAAAGTACGACTTCTTCTTTTTTTTTTTTTTTTTTTTTTTTTTAATTAATCCTCATTCCATATTACACATTGAAAGAAAAAAGTACGACTTTTACCTCCCAAGGTGCTGCACCAAAGGAGCTGCTTTGCTGTTTCAACCTTTTTCTTTTCTGCCTTTTCTTTTGAAAGGCTTTTTCTTTAAATTGTATTTTTCATAAAAAGGCTACCTTCTCAGCCATATATATTTTTATTGTTATTTTTTTTTAACAAAGTTGAACTTTCTTTACAAATTGCCCGAAACCGGCCGCCGCGTCCCTCACAAATTTTCACAGCTCTGGCTCGCTCCCAGCTACTCCAGTCGGGTGCCGGCCCATCTGTAACCCTATCATACTGAGCTATACTAAGCTGTACTAAACAACAGAGAGGAAGTCACAGTTGTAATTTTAACCTTAGACAAGCATTCTACCTACAGTGCTACCAAAGAAGAGCCCAAATACAACTACAAACAATCAGACTAAAATCCTAAAAGATCAGTATCGAAAGTCAGATGCTTATTATGAGATTACTATAAATACAAGGATTCAAAGGCGGTTGTACACACACAGGGTCTGTTGGGACATCTCAGAGTAACAACACCATACTCACATAACCTGCCTATATTCTACTGTGATCCACTGCATTTTACTGTACGGTGCTATGTTTTTTTCTTTTACAGAAAAAAAGGACGAGAAGCTAAGCTGGGCCGGCGCCCGGCCGGTTGGGCCCGGGGGGGTCCGCCCGGGCTGAACCGGGCGACGCAAAAACACAGCAAGGAATTTGTTTTATTTTTTTTTGAAGGCGGGGTTGTGCTGCGCTACACTAGAGGACCCCGAATCTGCAATAAAAAAGTGAACTTCGGGGGTTGGGGGGGTGGGGGGCTGGGGGGGAGGAAGAAGAAGATGATGAAGATGGGTGGTGGAGGATGGCGGACAGGTGGTAATAAAAGGTGGGCGAGAAGAACGAGACAAGGTGGCCGAGAGGAAGAAGAAGAAGAAGATGAGTATGTTAGGTGGTGGAGGATGACGTTCAGGGGGTGAGGATGATGTAGATGGGTGGTGGAGGATGGAGGGCGGGGGGTGAGATAGGGTGGGCAAGAAGAAGAAGAAGAAGAAGAAGAAGAAGAAGAAGAAAAAGAACAAGAAGAAGAAGAAGAAGAAGAAGAAGAGGAGAAGAGGAGAAGAGGAGGAGGAAGAAGAAGAAGAAGAAGAAGAAGATAGGAGGGGGGTGAGAAAGGGTGGGCGAGAAGAAGAAGGAGATGAAGGTGGAAGATGGGCAGGGGGTGAAAAAGGGAGGGTGAGAAAGGATGGAGGGCGGGGGGTGAGAAAGGGTGGGCGAGAAGAAGAAGAAGAAGACGAAGAAGAAGAAGGGGTGTGGTGTAGGAGACGCGGCCCCACGCGCGCTTGCACGAGGCAGATTATTAAAAAAATAATAATAAAAAAAAAATCAGAAATGGTGGTCGGTGATGGCGGGCAGGGGGGGCAAGAAGAAGAAGAAGAAGAAGAAGAAGAAGAAGAAGAAGAAGAAGAAGAAGAAGAAGAAGCAAAGAGGAGGAGAAGAAGAAGAAGAAGAAGAAGAAGAAGAAGAAGAAGAATAGCAGGAGGATGGCGGGCAGTGGGTGACGAGACAGTGGCAGAGAAGAAGAAGAAGAAGAAGAAGACGAAGAAGAAGAAGAAGAAGAAGAAGAAGAAGAAGAAGAAGAAGAAGAAGAAGATGATGTGTCGGGGGGCGTCGACGACGTTGGCGAGCGAAGTGACTACTCGGCCGAAGTGAGGCGTGGGGGGGGGCGAAGTGAGTACTCGGGCGGGAAAGCCCGATAACGCAGAAAAAAAACGGTCGGTAGACCCAGTTTTAACGATTTGAAATCGCGGCCCATCTGGGACGTCGATCCTGGAGATCGACGGCACAGTTGGGCCCCGATTTCAAATTGTTGAGATCGGGCCTACCGGCCCTTTTTTTACTGTATTCTTGGCCTCCACAGCCTCCTTTGGAGGGAAGAAGGACCCCTGCGTCGAAAACGACCAGAAACACCCCCCCTTCTGGGAGGCACTGGGGTCGCCCGGTGGCCAACCGGGCGGAACAACCGGCCAGGCGGCCTGCCCCCCCCCCCCTGGGCGACGACCAGGCCGCCGGGCGGCCCGGGGTTCAGCCTAGACGAGAAGATAATCTCAGGGGCACCGTGGGAGTTTACAGTGATCTTAACCAGTCCTAAGAACTGTGCCCAGTGTGAGCAAAACTTATTCATAGATTTAGTCCTATATCCTTTGGTTACTATTTTGTGTGTCCAATCTGTGGCAATAGCTTGTTTAATGTAACAGTTGTACTTGACTTCCACTCTAATCATAGGGGGAGTGAGATGTTCCCTTCTTCTGACTGTGGAGTTCTTGAGGGTCCACAAAGTCCAAAGGACTGCTCCTCTCAGCGTCTCTTCAGCATAACCCAATGCACCAACAAAAGATTGCTTGGGGGATGCATTCCCCAACAGGACAAAATCATTAGTCCACCTTGAGGAGTTACGACTCATGAGGAATCGGGGGCCCGGCCAACCCCTCGCCACCATTCCCAAAATGTTATTTACAACTCACAATGGATGTCGCATACCGTAACAGTGCAAACCAAAACAAGAACCAACCTCTCTCACATAGTACAAGATAGCACAGCGGAAGGCTAATATACCAATGATCCGAACAGTCAATGTTGCAATGCAGACCAAACATACATCATCATCATTCCATGGTGTGAAGGGGCATGGCGCTCACACAGGAAGAATGCACCAGTCCCCAACCATACACAGACGAAGAAGAGGGGGATTAGGCGAAGAAGAGGGGAAGATGGGAATGTCGCCAACACCAAGTCTTCGGTACAGGTCCCAAATAATCCCTCGTCCAATGTCTCAATCCCAATGTGGAGTCTGGAATCGGAGAAGAGGCACAAAGCTAGTTCAGTAGTAATACCCGAACTGTCTCTGATTCACAACAGATTTGGTTCACTCGGATCACTTATTTCATTGTAAAAAAAAAACATCATCATCATTAGTATGATCACAATTTACATAGAATCAGTGGAAGTTCATCATCATCATCATCATCATCATCATCATTATCATGATATGAGGCGTCGCTGAGCCCAGTTCTCAGCAAGTTTGGTTCGGTTACTCCGGGTAAACTCTGAGGACCCTCGCCTCAATCTTCTTATTTGTAATATCAGCCTTGGGCACTGGGCCCTTTAAAAAAAAAAAAAAAAAAAGGATTTAGTTGTCTTTGCTTTGGCAGTTCTTAGGACTTGTACACTAGTCAGCTGTTTCCAGACTGAGGCTACTACCTCCAACAGTCTAGGATTTAGTTGCCATTACTTTCTGCTTTCCTAGGAGGCTAGGATATGCCTCCTAGTTAGTTGCTTTCTGCTTTCACTTAGGCTGTTAGCTATGACATTGCTGCTTTTGCGACATTTTCTAGCCTAGGTTGCATCGCACTACTCAACATGGAGCGTGCTCTGCATCCTAGACTACTCGGGTTCTCTTTTTCTTTGGTAGAGTTCCGCTTCTTCGCGAAAGCGTGCTTGTATCTAGGCGATCCATCACAGGCCGAGGATTGTGTAGCGGACCTCTGGTTGGCCTGTGAGACCAGCCCCTTGGCCTTGGCTTGTTCTCACAGGCCTGTGTTGTATTCGGGGTAGTTTAGTCCAGGCCGGTACCTCTGTCGGTACCAGCCAGTCCCGTCCAGTCCAGTCCGTCCGCTAGGGTATACCCCAGCCAGAGTCTGTACTTGGGATCATTCTACATTCACACAGTTTGGAGTACGTGCGTTGGTGTCTTGCGTGGGAGCTGCGCTGTTTCATCTTGCTCCACCCTCATCCTCCATCTCCATCTCTATCCGAGGCGGAGCACCTCACCCTGTGGGTCCGCCACACTAAGGGCCTGCCCATTGGTGCAGCACCTTGTGAGGCAAGAGTTGTGCTTTCCAATAGCGACATGATATAGACAGGTAGGCAACCAGGGTACAAGTCCCACAAGCAAGGGGACGAGCTCCTGGATCTGGACGCGTTAATGGGAAGGTGCAGGAATGCGCCATTGCTCTGCTTTTCTGCATCTGTGCACACTGCACAGAACACCATCATTTCACCGACTTTAAAAGAAAACAAGAGAAAAAAGAAGAACAAAACATAAGATAACAAAATAAAGCAAAGCAAAAGTAAGCAAACCAGAAAGAAACAAAAAGGAAAAACCCAACATAAGATAATAACTTTTTTTTTTTTTTTTTTTTTTTTTTTAGGGCCAACCAGTTTCGGTATGATCGTTCATATCGAGGTCGCCTTTTTCTTATACAGACCGGAAAACGGGTCTGGCATCCCTCACATCAAAACACAAAGTTTCTGTAGCGGACCTCGGGTTGGCCTGTGAGACCAGCCCCTTGGCCTGTTCTCACAGGCTTGTGTTGTATTCGGGGTAGGCCAGTCCAGGCCGGTACCTCTGTCGGTACCAGCCAGTCCAGTCCAGTCTCGTCAGTCCGCTGGGGTATACCCCAGCCACTGTCTATTTTCAGATTTGCTTCACTTGCACATTTGGAGTACGTGCGTTGGAGTCTTGCGTGGGCAGCTGCGTTGTGCCATCTCGCTCCCCCTTCTTCCTCCATCTCCATCTCTGTCACTAGCGGAGCACCACACCTGGTGGGTCCGCTACATTGGTATCGGAGCGGGAACGGTCCCCGCCCCCAAGGCCGCCGCACGCGTGCGCGCGCGCGCGCCACGCGCTCACGCTGCCCCGCTGCCCCGCCCCGCCCCGCTCCCGGATTTATATTATCTAACCCGGGATGCAACTGCTGCTGCTGGGGTTTGAACCCAGGCACCTGTCGAGCCATGCGCGTGCGTAAGCAGCCTCATAACACACTCGCTATAGTGTGTCCATGGCTCTGTAGCACGGCACACTCGTGTGGAAGAGGTGCTGTGCTGGCTATTTACCCCCCCCTCGGCAGCGAGCACTGAGCAGCAGCGAAGTTGCTATTTACCCCCAACCCCCCCCCCCGTGGCTGCTGCTGCCTGTGCACGTGGCCATCTCCACGGCCACGTGGCAGCCTGTGGTGGGACTGAAGACCCCCCTACTTAGGGGGCTGCTCTACAGTGGAGAGGGCCTGCTCACACAGCAGACCCTACATCTACACATCTGCAAAAATGCTGTTGGGGGCTGATCAAGATCTCAGCCCCCTCTCTCCTCCAACTGGCTGCTGCAGCAAAGACCAAGACCCTCCTGGTCTTGGTGTACCTTGTGCCCTTGGAGACACCAAGGGCCAGGTATCACTCCCTTCTCCCCTCTCCCTCTACTAACCCA
>BFEA01000472.1:1093333-1108011 GCA_003427395.1 Chara braunii | reverse complement strand
CCAGGCCAGACCCTGGACCGTCCAGATGGACGGTTCAGCCTCAATCGGCGGGCGGCAGCTTCAAGAGCGCCGCCAGGCCCAAACGAAGTGTCGTTTGGGCCTACCCGATGGGTGCTGGTCCAAAATCAGGCCTTTAGGGCCTGTAACCCCAAAGGTCGGGCCTTTAGGCCCTGGTGTGTCCCTCCGGCCCTAAGTCGGGTCCGGTAGGACCCGTGTGAGTCGAAGATGTAACAGAGTGTGTCTGTGCATGAATATGAATGTATGCGCATGTGTTTGTGTATGTGTGTGCTTGTAAGTGTGTGTGTGTGTGTGTGTGTGTGTGTGTCTGTGCTTGTAATAGTATGTGTGTGTTTGTAAGTGTGTGTGTGTATATATGTGTTTGTAAGTGTGTGTGTGTATGTCTGTGTTTGTAAGTGTGTGTGTGTGTGTAAGTGCAAGTGTGTCTGTGCCTGCGCGTGAGAGTGTGTCTCGCCTTACTCACAACCTCGTTCCCCAACACACAGATTCCACTTGCACCCAAGGACCACCCTGCACCACACCCAGCTTACAGCAGCGCAGCTCGGCTATGGCTGCCTGCTCCTTCCTGCTTGCCCGTGAGCGCGTGATTGGCACGAGCTACAACGCGGCACCGCTTACGCAGCATGCAGCCAGCACCCGAATGCCCAATGTGGAGGCAGGCCCTTTGCTATATCGAAGTGGCCTGCCTGTGTTCAGTCCCAGGAAGCTTTCAGTAGGCCCCAATAGCCTGATGCACAACACGAACGAGAACAAGCCTTGGGCCTGAGGTGGTTGCATGCCCCCAACTGCCTTTGGCCTATGTTTGGCCCAGTAACCGTATCCAGCCCAGGGCCTGCTTTCCATACATTCACACAAGCGGCCCAGGACCTGGGTTCCCTCAACCAACGGACGCCAGACTCATGCAACCTGCTACAGGCCCAATTTTATGTGTGTGTGTGTCTTCTTTTCCTTTTTTTTTATTTGCTTTTTATGGTTTTGATTTTTTTTCTTAAATACACAAAATTCCAAAAAAATAAAATAAAAAATAAATTGTTGTACATCTTTGAAAGATCTACAACCCTATATTTTTTATTTGTTTTTTTTGTTTTCGTTTAAGCCCTTGAAAGATCTGTGTGAAACCCAAAACAAAAACACTCATTTCATTTTAGTTTTTGTTTTTTCATTGTGTGTTTATGTTTTTGATTTTTTGAAAATAGATTTAAGCATCAAAAAATAAAAATAAAAATACAGGGTTGTAGTCCTCAACAAAACCCACAACCCCATTTTTGTTTTTTGTTTTTGGATAATTTTTCGCCCAGGAAAAAAATCATCTCGGACCCCGTTAATTCCCGTCCAACTCGCGTTTGAACGGGAGCTTAACGTGAATTCAATGCGCGTTGAATTTTTCAACGCGAAACCCGCGTTAAATCCAATTTCGGACACACAGTGTACATGGATGATATTCAGGTGTATTCGAGTTCCTACGAGGGGCACGTGCAACACATCGAATGGACGCTGCATGCATTGAGGGATGACGGTTTCAAGGTGGCGCTGGAGAAATGCCAGTTCTTTCTCACCACCATCTCCTTCCTGGGACACGTGGTGACAGACGAGGGGCTTAAACCGGAGCCGCAAAAGGTGACAGCTGTGAGAGACGTGTCTGTGCCCATGACTATTACGCAAATTCGCGCCTTTCTGGGCACGGCCTCGTACTACCGAAGGTTTATCAAGGGCTTCGCGGCTATTGCGGGTCCCCTCACGAATCTGCTGAAAAATGATCAACCATTGATTTGGACGTCAGAGTGTGATCAAGCGTTTTCGAAACTCAAGGCAGCCCTCATTTCGGCTCCAGTCCTTATAAGACCGGATCGTGAAAAACCTTTTGTCCTCATCTCGGACTGGCAGTTGGAGGCAATCTCAATGATCTTGGCCCAGGTGGGACCAGGCAAACTCGAATGCGTGGTGGAATACGCGTCTAAGTCAGTGCTTGCCTGCAAGCGCAATTACGCCGCCCCGACAGGAGAATGCTATGCGGCTCTGTGGGGGATCAGTCACTTTCGAGCCTATCTGTATGGGCGGAAGTTCACGCTGGTCATCGATCATGAGCCATTATTTGCCCTGAAGAAATCTAAGGATTACTCGGGCATGATCGGGAGATGGGCAACGGTGCTACAGAGCATGGACTTCGACATTCATCATCGGAAGCGCGAGGGGTACGGGAATGCTGACGGATTGACACGATTGCACCGACCCGAGAAGGTCCTCAAGAGCGAAGAGGTAATTCCGTGGAACGAGCCGAAGGATGAGAACGGACCACGGTACGGGCAAGTGGAAATTTTGTCGAAGGAGTGAGTGACACGGGGCTTTTGCTCTACCATCTCTGCAGCCCTGCTCTCTCTCTCTCTCTCTCTCTCTCTCTCTCTCTCTCTCTCTCTCTGTCTCTCTCTCTTTCTCTCTCTCCCCTCCCCTCTCATCATGGCTACCCCACCTGTCTCTGCGACCCCTTCTTCCCCTCCTGATTCCGCCCCTCTCGCTTCCTCGGCCTTCTTCGCCACCCTTCCCAATAAAATCTGCTATTTTTGTACGTGTATTACACGGGTTTATGGGGTGGATTGTCATCCTTTCGAGACCGGATTCGTTGAGTGGGTGAACTGTGCCACGTGTGTCAATCGTGCACACAGTGCATGCATTCGATACCGAACGAATAGTAGGGAACGGAAGTGCCCTCTGTGTAGAACGGACAAACTCCCTACCGAGGTTCGATTCGAGGCTGCCCGAATGGACGACCCTGAATATGACAAGAAATACCGACAAGCGAAGGTATGGACGGATAAAATTCTATTAGCTAAATTGGCTGGTTTACCCTTGGATCATCTTACTAAACACGACAGACGTCGGGCTACCGAGAGATCCCGGGATTACCGATGGATCAACGGTCACCTAGAAAAACGTAAAACTGACGGATCGGTTTTGTGGTTGACGGTTCCCCATCCATTCCAGAGATATGATTAGACCCGATCTGCTCACGAAGAGCAGGCCGCTCACTTCGCGATACGTGTCATGGAGGTAACTGTAGATCAGAATCGATGGTTCTGGTCTAATATACGAGACGATGTCAGATACGTAGTCGCCAACTGTCTGGTCTGTGTCGCCGATCGTGCCCCAATACGGGGACCAAACACGATAGTACCGACGAAAGTAGAGCGCCCTTTCCAGGGAGTCAGTATGGACACGACAGATATCGACGTGCCACCTGGCCCAAACCGTTGTGAATATTCCATCCTTTTAGTTTTAATAGACCATTTTTCCAAATACATTGAGGTCTACCCCTGCAAGACCCATAAGGCCGCAAAGATAGCCACGTACATCGATCGGTTCCTCTATACCCACCTAGATACGGAAGAGATTCTAACCGACAACGGGTCCGAATTCAAAGGCGAGGTAGAGGAATTGCTAGCGCGCCGAGGCATTACGCTTCGACACACGGCACCCCACGTTTCCCAGTCGAACGGGTTGGCCGAAAATGCCAATCGCATGATTAAGACTGCCCTTCGTAGAAATCTAGCGGCACATGACACCCGTTCGTGGCCCGAGATCGTATACCAAATCGTCGGAATTCACCGGGCCACCCCTCACGAATCCACGAGGTTCACCCCCTTTCAGCTTCGCACCAATAGCCTCCCATGTGTCGATTACCGGGGCAACTCGGAAATTGCCGAAGCAGGGGGTAGAGACACGCGTGCCGCCCTTAAGGCCAAGGCCAAGAGGTACGCCGATTTAATGGAAAGGGCCGTCCCGAAGCGAGCCCGAAAGAGGCAGAAAATGAATGATCTAGCCCACGGGAGGCAAGTCCGTAGCTACGAGGCCCGAAATGGGAACGCCGGTCCCCAACATCAATATAAATTAGGGGACCTAGTATAGGTACGTAAATGTGCACGCGACCGGAAACTTGCTCCCAAGTTCTCTGGCTGTTTCCGCGTTGTCGAGCTCGGACCCAATGGTGCCAACATGGTGCGCATCGCGCCCGAGGCCAGCGCCAGCCATAGCTCTGTCCCCATCGTCCGCCATACCTCTTACATCCGTCCCCTCCCTCCTTCTGATCTCCCTCTGTCCCCCTCATTTGTTGAAGACAAGGACGACAACGATCTAGCTCACGCCTCGTTCTCTCCCTCTTGTTCCCATTCCTCATCTTCTTCCCCGTCCTCGCTATGAGTTTCATCATGGAGCAAGCTCTCCGCAATCATCTGCTGCAGCCACGGGGCTACATCTCGGAGATCTGGCAAGTTCGTCATCCGCGGCTCAATCCTGATCTTCGACGACTAGCACTGTTCTTCTGCACCGAGGGTGTGTGTGCCGCCGCTGCGTTCCGATTGGCCGGAAGTGCGCAGGCAGTAGTATTGGCGGAGGTGGTAGCATTTCATTGACGGGCGGCTCCAGGAACGAGCTACGTCACCAGGGTCGCTGCCTTCAGCGGCGATATCAGCGCGGTCAGCCCGCTCAACATACCACGATCCTGACCTCATTACGGGAGTGGACGCAGCAGTTATCGACTGAGTGGCAGCACGGTCTTGCGCGCCCCGGGTGCAACCTCGTCCCAACATACGGGACTGACTTCGACGAGCTCCACACCTCTACGCGTCAGCCGGCGGTGGTGCTCCCCACAATCGTCCCCTTCCAACGCCCCCAATGAACCGTGCCGCTCCTCTCGCTCCTCTCTCCACCTTTGGTCTTCCCTCTTTTTTTCCCACCTTCTGGCAATCCGATCTTCATCCGCGCCTTTCCTTCTTGCTCGAGACCCTTGCAGTCCCGTTCCTCGATCCCAGGCATTAGAGGGTATGGCGCGAGACTTTTGTCGATCTGTCTGTGTGTTTGGCCCGACTGGAGGTGACGTGGACGAGGACCGACGAGCATCAGGCGTGTATTGAGTACCTGGAGCAGCTGATTATCCTGGTTTGGAGAACTGACGTCGAGGGCGATCTTCTCGGTTTTCTTTTCGGATCGGTGCGACCAGGCCATCGCCAGCTGATTGTTCAGGAACTCGTCGTCCCGCTCGCGTAACTGGTCGACGACCTTTCTCTCGATATTGTTTCGCAAAGTGACGAGAGCCCGGCTCCGCACGTCGTTACGCGAACATTGGTGCCGTATCTTCAGTAGACTGCGTGCTTGGAGGAACCAGGGAGTGAAAACGCCCTGCCATCACGGCAGGAGTACTTGAAGTCGGCCGGAATCATCAATCTCGCCTTCTATCCGAAGCAAGATACATCCGAGGAGGCAGGAGAAGAAGAAGCCACTAAAGAAGAGGACGACGCCGAAGAGGAAACGTTGGAGGAAGGGAGTTATAGCGAGCACAACGAAGAGGAGCAGAGTGTAGAAGAGGAAGAAGAAGAAGAAGAAGAAGACGAAGAGGAAGAAGAAGAAGAAGAAGACGAAGAGGAGGAAGAAGAAGAAGAAGAAGACGAAGAGGAGGAAGCCAGATCGGAGTGGGAGGCCTTGCCGGAGGAAGCGGCGCGCACAGGAACAGAGGCGGAAGATCCCGAGGCGGCACGTAAGAGGGAAGAGATCGCAGCCGGGAAAAGCCAGCTGGAGTTCGCCAACGAGGTGAACCTGTGCATCAAGGACGACCCGACCAGGGATCCAAAGCCCCCTAAGCCCGAAGATGGCGACCCAGCAGCCGCGGCTCCGAGCGCATCGCGACGGAGACGGAGTCGATCCCCCTCCCCCTCCACCTCAGCCCGTCCCCCAGTTCGTCCACGTACCGATGCGGGGGACCGGCCTTCGTCCCCGGTCATTATCCCGCCGTCCCCTTGATTACCTCACCCTCTGTCAGATCTCTACCCCCGTCACCTTCCCTCACAACCCCTTCCCCCCCCAATATCTTCCGTCACTTTTACTCCACCTGCCTCGCCATCACCGTCCATCCCCATCCCTCCCTTCAATGCGCAAACCCCACGTTCTGTTTGCACGTCCTTCTGTTTAGTGCCGCGTGGGAGCAGAGCAATGCAGTAGAAGTCTACTGCGTAATCACAGGAACCGTCCCCGCATGTTGCCATCGCAAGCTGTTTCGTGCGGCACTCTTCCTCACTCTCTCCACCCTCTACCCTGACTACCTCGCTTCCCTCCCTCACAGCGGCGACCGATTTCCCCGCTTTCACCGGATCATCCGCTACGAGGAGCTTCCCATCACAGAGGAAGGGATGAACTGCTACTTACCCCCACTTCCCCCCAACCCTCCCCGTCGACACCCCTCCATGTATAATGTCTACTTTCTCATTCCCACGCGGCGCTGATACCCACCACGTGTCACGACGACAACCCTTCCCACCCTCTTTTTGTCAATGACCGTTCTGAGCGTGGCGATCGACTGGAGAAATCGACACGTGTCCCCCGAGCAACATGAATCAGCAGTTTCGCGAAGATCACGCCATTGACGATGACGTCAACTCATGCTCTGATTCGACGGATTGTGCTGGACTTGGGGTGCAGAGCACACGGAGACATGATGGTGGACGATCTCCGAAGTTTGAAGGGAAGGGGGTTGCATATGATAGGACCGCAGAGGATGGGGATCCGATACATCATGAGCCGTCATGCATCACAAAGATCTTGCCACGGATGTTGTCGTCAAATCATACCCAGTTTTCTCTGCCGACGTAGATTGTGCTGATCTAAGCCTCCTACTTCGTCATGCTTCTTCGTCTCCTCCCACTTCCTCTGTTCAAGGTTTTTCATGCAATCAGGAGATCGCATAGTTTTGGAACCCCCTGCGCGTCACATATGTGACGAACCACTTCCCGACCCCGTGCTATCTTTCGTACCCCTTGACTCAATCCCCCCCCTTTTGTATCATACCGACCCAATACAACCTCCGTCGCTTTTCCTGATTTCAGGTGGCTTGTTTAGGCCCCCATTTTTTGGAGGTTCTATTGATTCTTGGAATTCTGCCTTTTTTTTGTAATTCGGGAAATGCATGGGAAATTACGCGCGCGAGCGAGCGCACTGGGAATCAGGCTCGACAGTAAAAAAATTCCGGAATAGGCGAAACCCGGTGTGTCTTTTTCTTTGCATGAATGTTCCAGTCACATCGGAGAAAACTCTAGGAATTTTGTGAGAATACGACTTTCTTTTCCCGCGTCGACTTTCGCGCGCGGATATGGTGATTTCAATTTTTGAATTGGTATAGGACATAGGCAAGCTGTAACTATTTTGGTGCCTTTTCTTTTTGTTGTCGGCGCCGCGCATGTGAGCTTCCTCCTCCTTATTTCCCGCGTCATTTCCTCTCTCCCTTCTCCCTCCTCTTCTTCCCCTATCGCAACTCTTTTTCCCTCTCTCTACTCCTTGCGCGCCTGTTTTCCCTTCTTGATCATCTGAATCTTGGACCCGTCTCGCGCTGATTTTCGCGCCTCTTTCCTTCTCGCTCTTCAACCTTGGCTCGCGAGACCCGGTTGATCCTCCGATTATCCTCGCTCACCAATCAGACACGTTGAGCAAGAGGATCTTCCTGTTGCGCGACGAATCTGATTGGTTGAGCAGTGAGTTCCGAAGGATCAACATGGCTTCCCTTGAGCACCTCTCGCTAAATCTTCTCCTCTTACACATCGATTTCCCCTCTGTCTTCTCCCCCGCAAAACTCTCTTACGTTTTCCACTCGCAAGCCAACTTCCGGGAAGCAGTGGCTAGGTGATGCGTTGGGTGCGAGTCGAAAATTCCTGTCGGGCTGACTGTACGTTGGCCGATTGTGCGCTTAATCGCCACGACGGACAGTGGGATCCGGGCGAGCCGTGTCGAGCTTGCATCAGAGGGGTGACGATCGCAGCGGCGGAAGTTAGTACGCGACGACCGGGATCGTCGGTGCGGGTATGAGGATCGGTAATTGGAGTTAAGTGGATGATTGGCACGGGGCCATACTGGAATTTCGCGGCGAATGCGCCTTCATGGTTGCGGATCATTTCTTTTGGTGTGAGTTTATGGCTGTGAAGCCGAATGTTCCCATGTCGGATTTCGGTGTCTTCTGTCTCGACATTTCTCGTCATTCTCTCCCATCTCTCTTTCTCTCTCTGTGATTTGAATAACAATGTGTTATGAGTCTGTCTCTCCTATGAACAGAAGTGAATCCTCGTGATTTCCCGAAGAACTTCTTCCGGAACTCTTCCATTAGTCTCTTGGGTGATCCCCAGATGTAAGGGAACTCAATCCTCTTGTCTTGTGAACGGTGGATGCGTGTGTACTATCCCCCGATTTATTTTTGATGCACCATTGTCATTTTTCGCACCTTCCACAGTGGATGTATGCATGGGAATGCTTGCCTATGAGTTTGTTGTGTTTATTAGACCCAGAATTCGACGGGATTTTGTTCGAGAATGCAAGAGTGTTTAGATATGTCGTTTTGAATACAATGCGCATGCCATCTGCCTTATACTGCACGACATTTGCAGATTGTCTATGGGGCAACCTCGAATTAGCCAGGCGGGTCCGGCCTGCTGAAACTGAGTCGCGGGTTGATCCCTCGAAACTCGAACCCGATTATTGCATGGTTGTATATGCTTCTCCCGGGTTGAAGGGAAGGAAAATATTAGTTAGTTTTTTTTTCGATTGTGCTTTTTTATGACGTCTCAAGGTTTTTGCAAACTCATTTTGATTGATTGATATGTGGACTGACGGCCGTACCTCGATCCGGCGCCAGCCTCTCGTATCTCCCTCGCCAACGCGCCCCTTCCCTTACAACGAGGAAAGGACACATGTTTGCGAGTGGGACGTACGAGAAGCTGTCGCACGGAACGGTGGACAGTACTACTTCCCTCCCGAAAATCGTTGTTCTGGATTTGTGGACGCGGGGTTTGTCATTATCGATACACACTTCCCGCCTTACTCAGTGTTGTGTTGCCATTTAACGAGCTGATCGTCATTCCGTGGACGACAGTGGCGCCCCATTGGCCTCGAACCCTGTGCACTGAGTGCCGGCGTTTCAATCGCTATGAATCGAAGGGTTTCCACTACCGGATACGGAGTGAAGACGAGCACAAGGAAAGAGCCACGCGGCTGAGACCCTCCACGTCGGACTCGGAACTGACCAACAAGCGACGTCGGGACTTTATACGGAAACGGGATAGTGTCACGCGGAGTGTACCGAAGCCCTTTCGCTCTAAATGAAGGTTCATAGCGCGGTGGGAAGTTCGACAATACTTTTTGGATTGAATTTGGATTTTTTTTTTTTTGCGTCGTGCCCGCGCGCGCGTTCTGCGACGCGTGAAAGCAACCGACTTACTTCATCGGGCCAACACGGGGGATTTCAGTTCTGTCTGAGTCCCCACACTCAATTTTCCAAAAATCCTTGGCACACCCCATCTTGCTGTTTTTCTGGGCATTCTTTCCGCATCTTTAAGCACTCCGAACGAAAGACACTAGACAACGCAGGGTGTGAGGTTTGCGCGTGTGTAATTAATTCGTACTGCCTTCCTATTGCTTTTCCGTTTAATATCACTACGCTTACCTACTCTGACCTATCCAATCTTAATCTATGCACAGACCTACCTGTCGGTCCGGTATTTCCTTCTAAGGTATCTGACACTGGTATTTCCTTCTAAGGTATCTGACACTCTCCTCCCTTCCACCCTCGCAGCCTCCTGTGGCTGCCCACTGGAACCTAGTGCGCCTGGTTCATGATACTAAGCTTCCTACTGACCTTAACATCCCCCCCATTCTGTCCCGCCCACCCATATGGCTGGTCTACTCAGCATACCCGTCTTACATACTCCCTACTTCTCCCCCCTCTCCCTACCACTTCCTATTCTTAACTTTCAAACTGTCAACCTTTCAACCTTTCCTTCCTCTTAGCTGTACAACCAGGGGGTCAAAACCAATTTCCCTACCACTATGGATTCGCAGCGACAGAATGGAAAAAACCACCACACTATGGATTCAGTAAGGAATTGGAGAAGGGGGGATTAGTGAGGATCTCCCAACTGAAGGATGTAGAAGAGGTAGTTACGAGGATGAAGGTACAGAGAGCACCCGGAGGTGGTATGTTAGTGCACAAGGTAAGCCTCCCTATAGGCCTCACCCCCCTTCATGCTGCCCCGGTGGACGAAAGAGGAATTGGATGGTGGAGCGAGAAAGAGGCTAGAGTGACACCACTAGATTTGTACTCCTCGAAAAAGGGAACAGATGTGCTGAGAGCGAAAGTGAGGAAAAAACCAACATCAGTCATTGAGAGCCTCAGAAGAAGTCAGGACCTGCTGAGCATTTCAAAAGAGGAACTGCATTCGATGTACAGACAATGTAAAGCAATGTCATCTCAAAGACTGACCTGTATGCTGTGGCTCCAACTGTTTCTGGCAACAGCAACGACAGTTAGCTTGGTTAATAAAGGGATGAACATCCCTGCCAATTCTATACGATGTGAGTGGTTTTGGGAAACTGAGAGACATCTGTGGTTGACATGTCCGGCATCCAGACGGATATGGGACTGGTGAATTTACCACTGGAACCGTATTACGAAAAGGGAATTCCAGTGGTCGGACGACTGGATCGTGTCAGGTATACACAGGACAGCAGATAAGCAGGAAAGCAACTGGTTGTATGTTGCCCAGTCGATAAGAGCGATTATAATGAAAGTGATTTGGGATGACAGAAACACCCAGCTGTTCAAAAGGCTTTACACATCTGATTCGGCAATCAAGAATACGATAGTGTCTGATATCAGAACGACAATTCAGTGTGACTGGTGCCGCAAATCATTGAACGGTCAGAGAGAAAAGTGCAGGAAGTGGTTTTGGGACACGTGGGGGAGAGAGTCCAGATTAGCAAAACTGAACCCGTTAGGTAGGGTCAGTGTAGCGCCATGGCTGCTCGCCCCCACTGGTCACGACGAGCGGTTTAGCTCGCCACCATGAAAGGTCAGGAAACCAGTTTAGTGTGTCAAGTTCCTAATTCACCCTAGAAGTTAAGGTTGGGCTGGGATGCTGGTCCCATCCTCTATTCCTATTTTTTTTAATTTTGGGAGAGTCATTTGTATCTAGGCGCAGGGTCCAGGTTACATGAGCCTACAACTGGGTAAGGGCCCGAGCATGTTTATCTTGTTGTATCCGGGTTGTTCTGTGGGGTGATTCCCGGGCCCCTGTTCTTGTGAGAAATATATCGTGGAGACTGTTTTCCCGCCAAAAAAAAATAAAAAATTTAAAAAAATCAAATTTCCTCCAGTGTGATTGCTGCCAATCGATTAGCTCTGGCCCAAGTGAACATGAACCACCTTCTGCCTCTTACCGATTTTCCTCTGTCTGCCTTCGTGCCCCAATCTGCTATAAACATTGTGCCGATCAGCACTTTCACTTTCTTTTTGATGGCCGTATCGGCCGACCATTCCCCCCGGAAACATATATTGTTCCGGTCCTCCCAAATGATCCACATCAATGCAGACCGAATTGCATGCGCAATGTACCCCCACCCACTTCCACTGTAGAACAGGGGAGGCAGTTTGCCCGTAAAAACCCAATCTTGATCCCAGTTCAGCATAGGTCCCATCCTTTGCCAGTGTTCTGCCCATCAATGCCATATTCGTTTAGATGCATGGCAGTCCCATATGAGGTGATAAGTGGATTCCTCTGAGCGATTGCCATATCTTTTGCAATTCCTTGGTACATCCATGCCCCTCTTTGCCAGCCAGGTGGCCGACGACAGTGCTGAGTGGGAGATTAGCCATAGCAGGCCAACCAGTTTTAGACTGGGGAGGCCTGGGAGGGCCGAGCATAGGCCGCGAAGCGACGCGGCTGATGGAGTCTTTGACAGATTGAGTATTCTTGCCGCTCTTTCCTGAATTTCCTCCATTCTGCTTTCGGGTGGTTCAGTAGACTTCTCCCGAGCTTTGTATCATAACTTAGAATAAACCTCTTGTCGTGGTGCCCTTGCACTTCTTGTTGCCAGTAATACGACAGAGGATCAAATCCGAGCTCTGAAATAGCAGCCCCTCCCTGGATCAGGATGAATTTCCGGCTACGGCTAGGCTGAGGTTTTATACAAACTTTAACCTCTGTCAGCGGCTGGAATGGGTCAATCTCTACGTTCCCCTCTTTATCTAATCATTGTCGTAGTTTGCACTCCACTAGATCTGACTTCTCTACCACCCACTTGCTAGTTGCCGTCCACGCTCCCTGCTCCGTTGGTTCCTCTAGTCTGAGATACTTTGTGGTGGTTTCTCTGTCCCCCACCCCGTCCCCCACCTCTTTGTACCAGGCTCCCTTCATCTCGGGGTACTCTTCTCTCAACAGCTCCCTGTGACGCCCAACCTCACGCCCAGTGCGACTTCCTGATCGAAGTGGGATATGGGCCTGGAAGTGCGAAAAGGGGTGTGCCAAGGATTTTTGGGGAAGTGTGGGGAGTCTTAAGGGTATGAAGGCAATTGGGCGAATAAGGGGCGCATGCGCGAGGGACTCAGGGTCCGGTGGGGTCGGGGCACTGTGGGTGACGGTTTACGGGAAAATCCCTCTGCGGTGGAGGCGGTCCCGAAAAGTTAGGCCGTCGGGGGCCGCCACGTACTTGGATTGGGCCTTCGAAATTCCGGAGTTCTCCGTTCGCCGTTACGTCAGCAATTCACACAAAACGTATTGGGCCAATAGGGGGCTATGGCCGGCCACGGAACGACGCTGAGTTGATGATACGGGAGAAGGAGGCGGAAAGGAGGGAAACTGGTGGTGATGACAACAAATCCCGGGTGGGTGAAGTAATAGTTGTGGTCGGGGGAAGGAAAATCGGAGCACCGAGGGTCGCTAGAGGTGGCGCAGTGGAATTCCGGCGGACATAGTCGATTCTCCGTGTGACAGGAGTATCGCAGCCTTATGAGTTCGTTTATCCAAGGGGTGAAATAATCCGGGTCGTAGGAGGAGTCTGAGCTCCAAGATCGCGTCATGGTATCATCGTAGATGGGGTAGCTCTGGTCGGGTTATCATCACCGCGCACGAGCATGTGCAGGACAGGCGAACTTAGTTGTGCTTCATCGTGCTCGTACGGGATGACGGTTCCGCCGCGAATCTTTTTGGGCGGGCGAATCGACGCCCGGGAATGCGTGTAAGGGCGTGACTCGGATCGCGTTTGCACGTGTTCTCGCACGGCGTTCGCGGGGCCAGACTTCGGATTGTCTAATTGCTTCGTAAGTTTCGATTATGCAAGATGCAACCATATCACAACCCCATCGTGAGACAAGCAAAAACGAGAACAAAATCGCTATCAGGCCAGATTCTTATCCCATCTACATCTCTATCAGGTGCAGGCAAAGATTCGACACAGACAAAAAGCAAGGACCGGGATTCTTAGCAAAAAGATAGACAAGCGGGCATAACATCCATGCATTCATACATTCAGCAATCATACACATAATGCAATCGGGACAAACATCGCAAGGACAAGTGTGAGCACAACCCAAGCCCAGATTCCAGAAAGCCGAAACGAAAATAAGAATGGGCAAAACCGCCCGGAGCCGCAATCAAAATGTATGTACACAGATGAAGAGAGGGAAGAGACAAAGAAACAGCAAATCCGTGTCCATCGACCTCAACTCTCTCCTTCTCTCTCTTTCTTCTCCGATGCGGACTGTCCGTCGTCACGCACCATCCCACGAAGTTGTCACCCCGGTTAGTCCTCCCGCACCCGTCGGATTCGCCCGTGCCTACAGTCCGTCGTGGCCCACGTCAATCCCGCGCGTTCGGCACCAACCCGTCGGGTCGCCCAACTCCTACTCTACTCACCTCTTACGTCGCTCGTGTGCCGACCCTTCCTGATCGCGCAACCCCGAGCTTCCGACGATAGGTTAAGAGAGTTGACTAATCGCGCAACCGAAATTTATAGCGTGCATGCATGCGCGAAGAACACGGAATTACCAGGACTTAGAGTGGGGATTAGAGAGGGAGCACCTGCGTTCAACATGGTCGGGCCGCGGCGTGGGGGACGTAGCTCTTCTCCACGCATCTATCCGAGCATGCAAGCCGTGGCTTACAAAAACTTCAGCAACAGAAAGAGAAGGAGGGCGGGAAAGACGAGATGCAAGAAGGAAAATACAGTTACAATGGCGCTCGCCCCAAAATTACAGTTACACGCACGATTAAAGGCGCCTACTAATCAGAATACCATTGCAGCCGCAAAAAGAAGCGCGTGGAAGAAGGCGCCGCGCGGCAAGAAAACGAAAAATCCTAACTACTGAATTCCTAATTTCTATCTAATGCGAAGAAGCAAAAAGCACAAGATTCAAAAGGAAAGTCCGAAATTCCGAGAGCCATCAGGGACTCGACAAAATTCAAAAAGAAATTTAAAAGAACGAAGCAAATTTCCCGCGCGATGCCCGCGCAATACACATTTCGTTAAAAGTGAACCTTTTTATTGTTCACTTTTTGTTACAAAGCCGGAATTCATGTTGGAGCGACATAAATAAGAATAAATCGAAACAATCATTGGTAAGTGTTGCTACGTGGGCAGTGATATGGGTCAACTGCCATCGCTTGGAGTACTGGACCCATCACACACACACACACACACACACACACCCCACCCAACCCCAACCACCCCAGCACACCAACGGTGTTCGAAATTCTCCCTTGTAGGCAATCTTCACGGTAGCCTTTTGGAGCGGCCTTCGGTCGGCAACTCAGAATAAACTCCAGGTTTGTTCGAGTGCTCCGGGCCTATCAACATGCAAATTG
>BFEA01000472.1:1080537-1092602 GCA_003427395.1 Chara braunii | reverse complement strand
GAGAGAGAGAGAGAGAGAGAGAGAGAGAGAGAGAGAGAGAGAGAGAGAGAGAGAGAGAGAGACTCTAGTTGAACAGCGAGTCAATTCGCAGTTATCGAGGTCGATGTCAGGTCGTGATCTGTTTGGCGACTGACCACCTTTAAGAAGTGGTAGGCCACCTTCAAGAAGTGTCAACCTTCACGAAGTGCCAAACAATCGGCGGTCAGAGGACTCCAGTGCCAAAAGCATTCTTAGGGGACCTTGCGGTCGAGTTCAAAACAAATTGGCGTAGCACTAGATGCTCATCAAGCAGTTCTGGATGTCGGTTATATCGACACATCATAAGATGCCTTACAAGCAAGCAACGACTGCTTGCAGGACCTTCTACCCGGTATGGATCTTTGAGAGCAGAGTTTCGCACTCCACCGTGAGATCCACGTCGGATAGGTGGACCTGTCATCCTACCGCTGTTAGCTGTAGTCATCTTGAGGGAGTCGATTAGGTGAGGACTTGGCAAAGAAAACTCTCAGTGGACTTTGCTGCCGTGTTTTTGGAACTTATTGGCGTAGCACTAGATGCTCACCAAGCAGTTCTGGATGTCGGTTATATCGATAAATAACAAGATGCCTAACAAGCAAGCAGCGGCTGCATGCAGGACCTTCTACCCGGTGTGGATCTTTGAGAGCAGAGTTTCGCACTCCACCGTGAAATCCACATCGGATAGGTGGACCTGCCATCCTACCGCTGTCAGCTGTAGTCATCTTGAGGGAGTCGACGAGGGGAGGACCCGACAAAGAACACTGTCAAGGGACTTCGGTGCCGTGTTTGGAACATATTGGTATAGCACTAGATGCTCACTAAGCAGTTCTGGATGTCTGTCATATCGACACATCATAAGATGCCTTACAAGCAAGCACCGGCTGCTTGCAAGACCTTTTACCCGGTGCGGATCTTTGAGAGCACAGTTTCGCACTCCACCGTGAGATCCACATCGGGTAGGCGGACCTGCCATCCTACCGTTGTTGGTTGTAGTCATCTTGAGAGTCGATGTGGTGAGAACCCGACAAAGAACACTCTTAGGGGACTTTGTTGTCGTGTTTGGAACTTATTGGCGTAGCACTAGATGCTCACCAAGCAGTTCTGGATGTCGGTTATATCGACACATCATAACATGTCTTACAAGCAAGCAGCGGCTGCTTGCAGGACCTTCTACCCGTTGTGGATCTTTGAGAGCAGAGTTTCACACTTCACCGTGAGATCCACATCGGATAGGCGGACCTGCCATCCTACCGCTGTTGGCTGTAGTCATCTTGAGAGTCGATGAGGTGAGGACCCGACGATGTTCCAATTGGGACGTGCTCTTGTTTCGTGATGTGCAGGTGCTTACCGTTCGATCCCCTCCTCGACGTGAAGCAAAGTGCGAGGGAATTGCTCAGGGCTCACACCAGAAGTGCGATTGAACTCGCACTTTGATGGAGAAGCAGTTGCACAGTCCATCAGCGCGACGATTTAATATGGACATTGGCTTGTCATTTGTATAGCACAGTTTGAAAACGCAATCAAATATTTCTGTGTAGAAGATTTATATCCATTCATACAAGTATATCTTGTCATCGCAAACATCGAGATGAAAACATCTCAAGTCAAATTGCAAAGCACACAGAGACATCGCAAACATCGAGGTGAAAACATCTCAAGTTGCGCACTGTTTTTCCAAAGGTGAAGTCTCAGAGCAGACGATCAGTTTTCAGAAACCATTCTATGCAGAAAATTCATTCAAGGGCAAATTGCAAAGCACAGAGACTTTCCAAATTGAACGCAAAATATCATACAATCCCACATTGTAAAGTGCACGGAGGCTTTCCAAAAATCACAAAGTACATGGAGCCAAAGTGCGAATATGTTCTCATTTCCCATATGGAACCGACAGTTCAATCACAAATGCACGACATCCAAAGTGCGAATATGTTCGCATTTCTCATACAGAAACAACAGTCAGCATTCAGTGGAGAGCACGTCGAGATGTATTCCGGGGATAACAAAATTGGCAATCATTTAGTGCACCGCTGAATCCGTTAAACAACTTTAAGCACAAGTCAAATCGCAAAGCACACAGAGACATCGCAAACATCGAGGTGAAAACATCTCAAGTTGCCTAGTGTTTTTTCAAAGGTGAAGTCTCACTGCACACGAACAGGTACCAGAAACCATTCAATGCAGAAAATTCATTCGAGGGCAAATTACAAAGCACACAGAGACGTTTCAAAAAGTCATTGAACGCAAAATATCATACAATCCCATATTGCAAAGTGCACAAGGTTTTCCAAATATCACAAAGTACATGGAGTCAAAGTGCGAATATGTTCTCATTTCTCATATGGAACGAACAATTCAATCACAAATGTACGACATCCGAAGTGCGAATATGTTCGCATTTCTCATACGGAAACAACAACCAGCATTCTGTGGAGAGCACGAGATGTATTTCGGGGATAAGAAAATTGGTGATTATTCAGTGCACCGTTGAATCCGTAAAACAACTTCAAGCACACATACATTCTGGCGATAATTGGTTTCCGAATGGAGAACAAGTTCGCAACTGTCATAAGGAACCAACAGACAGCATTCAATCGAGACAAGCAGAGGGGGTGAACCGTAAAACGGGGCGCCACACGCAGAACAAGGGCGAGCCAAAACATATGAAAGCTGGTTGGTCGGGGTGGGGCGGGGGAGAGGGGCTTTCACACCACAAAGTCTTGCGAACGAAAGAGATAAGCACGAAACAATTTGGCGACCAAGAATAAATCGTCGATATCTTTCACATGAGTAAAAGATGAGCACAACCTCGAAACGAAAAAACGCAGCACGGTGCTGCCGCGGTCTGAGAAGACATAAGGAGAACAACCCGAAAATAAACAAAAGGAGCACAAAGTTGGGATATTCACATCCGATACGTAAGCGTCTACTTAAAAGGAACGGCACCACTTGGCTGGGATATTTACATAGGCATCTGAGTTTCTACTTCACGTAAGCGTCTGCTGCTACCCTCTAGGTGATGTTGCGCGGCAAGCAATGAGAACAACCCTAAAACAAACAAAGGAAGCACGACGCTGCCGAAAGTCCTACGAGTAAAGATGACAGGTTTCACGAAATGAAGAACCCTTAAAAATTTGACACAGCACGAGGCTGGGATATTCACATCGACACCTAAGCCTATACTTGACCAAAACGTCCACTGCAATCCGGCACCTCATGAAAACAACAGCACAACTAGAATCGGCTGACTGCTAGATCAACTAGGAATAGATTCGCACTTCTGCTTATGGCATTTCAAAAAAAAAACTACGCGTATTTTTACAACAGTGGTATCATTCAGCGCCTTGGAGTATGTCCACCGCAATCCTCAACCGGATGTTTGGAATGTCGCTTTGGGCTATCGAAAATGGTGGCGGACAGCCGCGTGCAAGAAATGAAGCGAAGGCGAGCATGAAAACACCGGAGCTCGACCCGTCCGATTGTTGAGGGACACCACGAACAACCACCTTGGGCTCCTGGAGATCCACTTTCGTTTTTGGACCATAATGACAAACTGCTTCGTCATGGAGGTATTGCATGAAGTTCGCAATCACATCGGAAGAAAAACCGCCATCGTCTTGTACGAGGGAGTCATAGCACTCCAGCCGTTGTTCTCAGAGACACAATAGGGTCCAATGCACTCCATGTTTATGGACAGGAATCAAGACCATCTCGTGCGAGAAAATATCCACATCTTTTGTTCATCTCGCAACCCTATCATGTCGATAGCCGCCACAGACGAGCTTGGTATAAAAAAATGGACTAAGAACGTAAAGAGAGGGACACCCAGGCAACGCAGCATTGGCAAGCAAGGCCAAGTACGACTCCACCACCTCGTCGGAAAGCCATTCCCCCTGAACAAGAGTTTGAAGACTTTTTCTGCTCAACGGAATTGAACTGGCACCTTTGCGAACCGAGCACACCACCTCGTGGCCATTGCTGTAATCTCCACAGATGTTCCGCAACATTCTCAAGTCCGTAGCGCTAAGCTCTTCTGTAGGCAACGGAACGCAAAAACATGATGTAGCCCCAACTGCACAAACACCCACGAACAAGTGTGAGGAGTGAGCACAAACCCCGTGGTGGAATGGCTAAGAACTGTCTGCCCTTTTCCCAGAAAAGTTGTATCCCCGCTTGTTGAATGTGTCCTTCACGATGTACTTAGGACACGGGTCTTTCAAGACACCCCGTTTGCCATCGTCATCAGACCCATCAGACAAAGCAGTAACGCTCTCAATAGACGCAGCCAAATGTTTTCGCAGACCTTCCTCCTTATATATTCCACAAGCCTTCAGAACCCTGACAGCTATCTGGGAAAGGCGAGGCATCTGGACCCTTTTAAACAACCCCACACTTGACGACTTCTTCGGTGAAGCGGCCAATGACCTCCCTGAAAGACGTTTCTCGCGCACGGCTTTTAAAGGCTTCATGGGAAGGGACATTAACAACCTCACACCTGTAGAACATAGAAAACAACCCACAACCCACAAGTTTTTTTTTAACTAGTGGTAAAAGGTACATTAGCCCATGACATCAATTTGGACGAACACAGAGTTTGCCAGTGACAAATATGCGAGTGGTCCTATTCACAAATCTTACCGTGCTCGGGAGCCCTTTGAGGGAACTCGCCCTCCTGTCGCGCCACTGCGCCAACGTCCACGGACGGTTCGAGGTTCTGGACCTTGGCCACGGCTGTGTCGCTAACCAGATCAGTGGCAGCTGAGTCGCTTGGCAAGTCGATGGCTTCATGAAGCACCATTTCCCGACCGGTACTGAGGACAGATGCTCGATCACCCTGTTCGGCACTGCAACGGATGGACGGAGAATCATGATCTTTCCGCTCTGGATCCATCTTGATGTTGACGGCCACCTCACCGCCTTCCACGGAGGATTCGACGTTCTGCATCTCGGCCACGCCTGAGTCGATAACCAGCTCGGTGGCTGCCGAGTCGTCACCCAACTCTAAGGCTTCATGAAGCACCATTCCCCGAGCGGTGCTCACGACAGACGCTCGACCACCCTGTTCTTCACCGCAACGGGTGGGCGAAGAATCACCATTTTTCCGTTGTGGATCCGTCCGGATGTCGACAGTCACCTCACCGCCTTCCACCACGGGTTCTCCGCCTTTCTCATCGCCATGAACCCGAGCTTCCACCGCGGGTTCTTCTTCGTCTTCATCGTCGCCAAGAACGGGATCTTGCACGAACGTCCACTGACCTCCCTTAACGACACCCTCTCGCATCGTGGCCACAGCCGAGCGACTGTGCAGAACCTCTTCGGACGTCCCGATCACCAGCGCTCGTGCGTGGAGCCACTTCACGTCTTCATGAGCCGGCCCGTGTCGAGTGTCCTCTCCCCGCTGTACAGCATGCATTTCCCCCGGAGCTCCTGCACTCTCGCTGTCAGTGTCCACGGACGCACCCTCCGAAGCATGACATTCACGCTCACTACCCTCGGTCTCCAACACTTTGTGAGACCGCCAGCGTTGAGTTTCCTCTTCCCGATGTACAACACGCGTTCCCGGAGAGCGCTCGTCTTCCACAAGAGTGTGACGTTCGTTCTCGCTTCCCCCGGTCTCCAACACTCCTGGCGCGGGCCCCTCCAGCACGTCGCGAGACCGCCAGTCTCGAGTCTCAACACATGAGAAGGGAGGCGAGAAGGGTAACCCTGTGTCCAACTGAAGATGCGGGGGCCAGGACGTCACATTTTCCTGGCCCCGCGGAACTGTTGCGTGAGGAGCACTTATGGCAGAGGGCGACGTCAGCAAATCTGAATGTATTCGGAGTTTGTGGCGGTCGCCCGAGCTGAGGGAACCGGAGGTCGCACCTTCGCTCCTTCGCAATGCAAGCATCCCGCCCTCCAGGCAAAACGAAGACGCGCCCTCTTTCAGGAGCAAGGTGTTGAGCACAGGAGATCTCTGTTGCGCACGGCGGGATGGACTCTCTTGGGCAACGGGAAACAAACTCCTCGCAGACAAGTGCGAATCTACTCGCACTTGATCAGATGTCAGGGTGACCTCGTCTCGCATGTCAGAATCTCGACTCCCTACGTAGTGGGGGTCAGTTTCCATATACTAGGGACTCCCGGACGTTCTACGCTTTCCGCCCGACCCCTTCCCGCCCGACCCCTTTCCGCCCGACCCCTTTCCGTCGGACGCCTTCTCTACCGACGATGTGTCGCCCGTCCCCTTTCCGGCAAACTGTGAGCTGTCTCCTCCGCCACCTCCGCCGTCTCCTTCGTCTCCTCCGCCACCCCCTCCCGGATGCTGACCGGTCGGCGGAGGTTGCGGCATGAGCCAGTCAATGCCACAAGACGGTGCCGTTTCGAGTGGGTAGAAAGGCGCTCGAAACTCCAACATGTTGTTGGCGTACAACTCATGTAGCTTTTGTTGTGCATACGCATCGACGTACGGATCGTTCCTCTCGGGGTTCATGAGACTCAAATGCTCCACCAGAGCAGTTCTTGCCTTTCTCTTAAATGCACCCGCTCCCAGTCTCTTCAGTCCACTCCACTTGCCATCGGCCTCCTTTATTGCGATGACCCATATTCCATTCCTCACAGCAGGTTGGAATATCCTCAGGTGCCAAACGACGTTGTGTCCCCAGACATCCTGCGACGTGAACCGGTGATGCTTGCCGAAGAAGTAGAGTCTGTCATTCTGTCAGGTGTCATGGTCCACAGGGAGCTTGTCACAAGGTTCGTGATCATAGTCTCTCTCTTCCTCCCCGTCATCAGACGATTGGTCGTCGACTGGTTCGCCCCGAAACACACGCTTCAAACTGGCAGGGGACGTGCTATATCTCCGAGGGCCACCTTCCTCTTTATCACCAACCTGTCCAACCACCCGAGGAAGTGGCATGGACTCGAAATCGAAGGTTTCGGAGTCGCTCAGCTCCTCCATGTCTTCAGCGTCGAAAGGGTCCTCCTCGTCAAACTGTGACTTCTAGTTTTCGAGAGTGAGCGGTTCGGCCAGCGTGAAGTAAACGTGCTCCAGCCTTCTCAGGAAGTGCGAGACAGACTCCCTGGGTGCACCGTGGTACCCATTGAGCACAGCGAACACCAGGTTTCTCCGTCGACTGTACTCGAGGTCGGTCGGACCAGGCGGTCCGGGTCCGAAAAGGAAGTCCCAAATGTCCGTCCTTTTGTTCTCCGACAATTTCCAATACATGTCACGTTTGGGATCCCAATTTCGTTCGTCGGTGGTGCGGACAAACTCACAAGCATTGCGAGTGTCTGCAACGCGTGTCTTCACGAACTCGTGACGGTAGTCGATCATCCTCGCCTCCTTCTCCAACGCGACGACGTTCCGACCGGTGCGGAGGAGTCCCCACACGACAGACGCATGCACCTTCCCAAAGAAAAAAACAGTTTNCCTCGCCTCCTTCTCCAACGCGACGACGTTCCGACCGGTGCGGAGGAGTCCCCACACGACAGACGCATGCACCTTCCCAAAGAAAAAAACAGTTTGCCCAGCTTTGCAAAAGTTTTCGAGTAGACCAAGTAGACGGGACGGGTTCCGCTCCATCTCCCCGTAAGCAGGTCCTTGAGAACTTGTCACACCGCCGTCCTCCCACATGCTACGAGAGAACCTTTCCTCTTCCGCCATGTTGAAACACGTCACAGCCCGTCCTGATGGGTCCGATGAACACACAGGTTTCGAGCGGGCCGCCACCGTGTGTTTGGCCGGACTTGGACCTTGGGAACGGGAAGCCTTTGTCGGGCTACTGGTCAGGTAGACTGCGTATGTGTTGTCTTCCAGCTTCTTGCCATTAAATATCACGTACAGGCGGTCACACTCCTCAACCAGCATATTGCCTTCCTGGACAGTGGCCTGCTTTTGTGCATTGCGCACCCACTTCCCTGCCCTGACGTGATGGACGCTAGGCCTGGCCATGCCTTTCAAGAAATTGAGCTCCCAACGAGAGGGGAAAAAGATCACAAGTGCCCAGTGCATTGGCGAAAGTGTTTGTAAAAGGCCTTGCAAGTTGGCGAAATCATCTTCTCGCCAATCTGTGAGGAGTGTGGGATCACACAAATCGAGGACGTACAGGTTGCACACGTAATGTCACACATCCTCACGGATCGCAGTGATATGACTGTGAGCTTGGGAAGGCGGGAAAGCGAAAGGAATGAGGCTGGTCAACCGGTTGAGGTCGGGTCATTTGATGTGCCTCACATCCCCGCTGACCCTGATCGTGTCTCGAACTTCTTCATCCGTCAGTCGCAAGATGGAACGGACAGACTTTTCGAAAGATTTAGGGAACCTGTCATCATCGTACAATCTCTTCGCGTCGTCGATGGACTCCTTCTCGTGCGGAAGAGTACGTTTGCAAGTGTTCACGTACTCCACCGCGCCCTGCAAATGCTTTCACATTTCGACCCACACCTGTTTCGTGAGGTCCTGCGGCCCGAACTCCTCCAGAAGCTTCCCCTCGGTCCAAAAAAATGGGCTCCCGTTACGCCAAACACGTTCGCTCTCCTCCGTTTCAAGGAACAAGATGTAGTGGAACATACGGAGCATCACACGGTCGACTTTCGTCGTCGCGACCATTTCTTTAATTCCAGGTTTATGCTGACGCTTCAGACGGCCACCCGCGGATTGCACGAACACTCCCCTTAGTGCGAGAATGTCGTCGAGGATCGGCAGTTTCTTGACATCGGTCATGTCCGCGAGAGACTGCCAACAGAACATGTCTGGCTCCTTCACGACCACGAGAAACTTGTCGTCCGCCTGCATTTTCTTTTTGGTCGGAGGAGGCGGGACCCGGACCAGCCACCCCATCTTCGTTTCACCAACCGCCCCTTTCGTGCCAATATCAGGAATTGCTTGTAGACCCGGAGATTTGTCAGGCATGTATTTACCCGGCCTCGACAATTGCGTTTTGCCGTAGCCGCCCAACAACTTTCCCTCCGCCCATTTCGCGTAGAACTCCATGGCTTTGCGAAAAACGTCATCACCGGCCGTCACGACTGGCATCCACTGCCTCAATGCATTGCCAACGGCAGCGACATAGTCCTTATCGGTGAGCGACAAATCTTTTTTTGCCAACGTCCAGTGAGCTTCGTTCGGACTCTTTCCCAAAAGCAGCTTCTGGAATTCGAAAAACTTTTGTTTGAAAAACTTTTGTTTTTCGGCCTCCTTCCCGAAAGGGTTCCCTTGAATGGCCATCGGCCTTCCTTCTTTCTCCCATGTCTCCCTCATGTCCAAGAACGCGGCCTTCTGCGATCGCTGCTTAGACATCTTCTGTCTCGTGTTCTCGTTGAGACTGACCTGCCTATACCCCGCGAAATCTCGGTCGGAGAACCACACTACTCTCTCCGACAAGGAGTGCATCCTCCACAAATCGAATATTGGCTCACCCTCCAACTCCTTCACAGCAGCCACGGTGTGTTGTCCGTTAACAGGGTAATAGTAGTACTTGTCCTTGTCCTCCGGCTTGAAGTCATCTTTGTGAACCCTGTTAGCTATCTCCGGCCTACGCGTCACCGGCTTGAAGATGGGTGCCAGAACCAAAGGGTTTTTCGTCCAGATCTTCCCCCTTTTCTCGCGGTATTGACTCAGCATCACAGCCTTGATGTCGTCCACAGTTTCCCGATTTAGACTGCGGTGGTTGTAATATCTTTCCCAAGACGGGATGTCGCAGACTTTCCTGGGGTCGATGAGCAGTTGGACGGGGAGCTCCTTCTCCACGATCTCACCGCCATCGTTCCGCTCGTATTCGAGCCAGAACGTTGCCGCTTCGTCGCACACCTCACCGACAGGCCGTTCGCCCCCACTCGCCACCTCAGCAGTCTTCCGCCTTCGAGGTTTCTTCTGGCCATCGCCTTCTTCAGCTGCCACTTTCCGTTTCGATTTCCCCGAAGGTTCTCTCGCGGCCGCAGCGCCTGGATCAGCCGAATCTCCTCCACCCACGGCTTGTCCTTTGCGGATGGTCAAACCGCCGGGCCTCCTCGCTTTCTTACTTGTCGTCCCACCGTTTTCCTTCGTCGGCCTTTTTCCCAAGGCACGTTCTCCGTCGTCACCTCCATTCCCGCCCATCACCGCCTCCGATTTTCCTCTCATCCTCTTCATGCGGAGGGTTCCTTCCGCCAGCTCCTCTCGCACCATCCTCTGTCGCTCGCTCTTCTTCTCCGAAGGAGTCTGCTCCCCGCCAGAGCTTTCGCGGACAGCGCCCATCCCCCCGACATCTAGCCCCGATCTGCTTGAATCTCTTGTCTTCTCATCTCGAAGCGAATACGTGTCGCCGCCGCAGCGGACCTTGATAAGTTTCGGAGTACCGACCCGTTGAGTCCCTGTACCCTGAGAATGCAAGTCCGACGTGTTCCTAGGAGCATCCGGGCCGACCTGCGTGTGAACGCTGCGTCCCTTGACCCGCCCCCCAGCGTCTTGAATCAGACTCCCGCGCCCCACTACCGTACCTGGAGTTTCTTGAGCCAAGTCGGACGACCCCTCACGGGGTGGCAGAAGCCGGAAAACATGCTCTGGCGGAAGAACCGGACGTTCTTTCGACACCTTCAGCGCAAGATCGAGATATTGCTCTGGCGATGGAAGACGCTTGTTGCCGCCATCGTAAAGGCCTTTGAAGTGAGAGCACAACGGCATGTTCGAGCCGTAACTCGCGAAACTCTTGATGGTCACCAGCACACCTTTAACACCTCTGATAGGCAGTCTGCACTCGTTGTAAAAGCCGTTAGTGTGCAGCTTGAGCAAACCTCCAGGAGTCTTCGCGCACAAGACGATGGTACCGAGAGGAACAACGTTGACCGCTTCCCCAACGTCTGTAACACAAGTGGGTCGCATGAAAACAGCTGGCCCAAAAGGGTCCCCCTAAACAACGAAGTCCAAAAACCATTGTGCTCTCATTGCGTGCACATACGGAGGAGTCGATTGCTGTAGAGGTCGTCCCTCCCTAGGGCCAGATGGTCCAGCGCTTGTGGATGTGTTCTTCACGGACGCCATTGTACTCCCACCCGTTGACTAGCACGTCCAAACTCAGACCAACTCGGATGACTAATACGTCCAACCCCAGACCACTACAAAAGCGAAGTGCGAACTAACTCGGACTTAACGAAATGGAGGACGAAAAGGAAGTAAGAGATGGGTATTCGAAATGCACACGAAGTCACAACCATCGGGTGAAGGATAGGAAAGACAGAAGTTCGGAGGAAAGACGATAACTGTTCGGAAAGATTGCGATCCAACTAGATGCCCTCGAAACGAGTAAGATGTGGTTTATCGACAAGTGCGAAGGGTGTCGACAAGTGCGAACTAACTCGCAGTTCTATAAACAAGACAACAATGGCAACCCGTTGCACTAGGGGAAAGTGCGAACTAACTCAGAATTGTGGAACTAAAAACCTGAAAGACGCACGAAACGAGTAAGATGTGGTTTATCGACAAGTGTGAATCGACAAGTGAGAACTAACTTACAGTTCTGCTGACAGGACGATAATTGCAACCCGAAGTACAATGGGAAAGTACGAACTGACTCCGAATTGTGGAACTGAAGTCCTGGTTTATCGACAATTGCGAAGGGTTTCGACAAGTGCGAACCAACTCGCAGTTGTGTAGACAAGACAATAATAGCGATGCGCAGCACTAGGGGAAAGTACGAACTAACTCGGAATTGTGGAACTGAAGACCTGAAAGCCGCACGGGTTGGGTTGTCAACTGTCCAGTAGTGTTGCTCAAAAAGTGTGAACTAACTCGCATTTGTGGAAATAAAGAACTGCCTTTAATGAAATATGTGTCTAACCTTGGAAAAACTGCGAATAACCTCGCAGTTGTCACTCCTCGAACACTGTACGTTGCAAACTGCGAACTGACTCACAATCTCTCTCTCTCTCTCTCTCTCTCTCTCTCTCTCTCTCTCTCTCTCTCTCTCTGTATATATATATATATATATATATATATATATATATATATATATATATATCAGGTCGGTGACCTCACAAGGGACAGGTGAGCGAAAATCGGGAATTGATTCGGTGTTCAGTGTAGCAATATACCT
>BFEA01000472.1:1024919-1044828 GCA_003427395.1 Chara braunii | reverse complement strand
CCGCAAATATGCCACAGGTGATTTGGCTGTATCTGAACGGGGAAAAGCCCCAGGTACAAAGGAGACCGTGTGTACTAAGCGAGGGAAAGAGTATGAAAGGCAACAAACTCATTGAACTAATACAGCCCCGATGACTGTGTGCTCAATTCAAAAGGGGGGGGACAGTGCCAATACAGCCCTCCAGATGTTCTAATTGAATGTGTTGCTCAGTGCTCATCATGACATGCTGCTACATGGTCGGGCAACAGGTTGCCACRAATCCRGACCCGAATAACCTCCGATTCATTGGAGATCGATGCACAGCTGTGGGTCATTTGACAAGGGGGACCCGCCCATACGGAACAGATCATGACTGCTACATCTGAATTTCCTCTCTAAGATGGACACGCGACGACACCGAGACCCCCGATCGAGTACAAGGTCAACATTGATCACGAGTGAGTAATCAAACAGTCGGACGTTTAGTTGCTTCCGTGAGTTCCTTCCGGGGGTTATGCCTAGTGGGCATGAGCTCGCACACACACACACAAACTGAGTGAGGGAAGAGAGAGGGGAAGAGAGAGAAAATTGGTATGGGAGAAAGTGCGGGAAGGCGCCGTCGGGAAGCTCACTTTATTTATTGGTATATTTATTTATTTATTTGAGTCTAACCTGAAGGGGAACCAAAATCATCCAAGGCGTCASACACTTACTGTTCATTAGGAGATCAACCAGTTTTGTGCAATTGTTCTACACGGTTCATTAACGAAATAACTCTCGATTATCGCGAGGTGTATGGGCGACAATCATTATTAAACTTTCGATCTCATTGCCATTTTCTTCGTCCATTTGATATTGGAAGGAATTGGTCACAGCGAAGATATGTGTTTACATCCTAGAATCAATAAAAGCTTGATTGAGCCTTGCTACCCTCTCCAACCTATCGGGGAAACTGAAAACGCTGCCTGAGTTCGGTCTTCAAAAAGGAACGTGACAGATGACCAAAACATAAACTGGCACCCTACTGGTCGATGAGGACCTCGGAAGCGGGCGCAGCGAGTGACAGGCGCTGTTGCCCTTGGCTTCAGCGAACGGTAGGCGCCCCTCCCCGGGTTTCCTAACAACGGTGCGTGACGCGTATTCGATGACGTGTTCACGACCATCATTCCCCTTCTGCGCTAGAATAGCGGGAATAGCTTTTGGTTGCCAGTCCGTGATGAGAATGAACAGCTTCGAGGGGTCCGGTCGAATCAAAATAGGGGCCGTGGCCAGAGCGTCCTTGAGGGTTGTAAAAGCCTGTTGACACTCCGCGCCCAACTGAGAGGCTCGTCCTTCCTTAACAGATTCGTTAGTGGTCGCACAATCGCAGCAAAACCCTTGATGAAGTGCCGGTAGTACGGCGCCAATCCCAAGAAGGCTGGAACCTGCGTCAGTGACGTGGGAACCGGGGCTTCTTTCACCGCCGTAACTTTTCTCGAGTCCGGCCCCAATCCTCCACGTGTCACGACGTAGCCCAAGAATGAAATTTCCGAGAGGAAAAATTCGCTCTTCTTGAGCACAATCTTGAACCCAGCGTCTCTCAACGCGCCCAATGTCCATTCGATGTGTTGTGCGTGCCCGTGATAGGCTTCTGAATAGACTAGGATGTCGTCCATGTACATGATCACACAAAAGTTAATCATCCCTTGCGTCAGCCGTGTCTTGTTGACGAAGTTCTGGAACGTCATGTTCATCGCTCTTAAACATGGCAGACGCATTGCAAATCCCCATTGGACACCGAACCCACTGCCACGTTCCCTCGAACAACACGAAGGCCGTCTTTGGCCGATCTTCCTCTTTAACCAGAATATGATGGAAGCCATGACGAATATCAAATTTGCTGAAATAATTAGCGCATCCAATTGCATCCAACAAATCATCAATCCGGGGGAGGGAATATACATCTTTGATCGTGATTTCATTCAGCTTGCGATAATCAATGCAAATGCAAATCGCTTCGTTTTTCTTCGGTACTAACACTACGGGAAAGGACCAAGGTCCGGTGGCGGGTTCAATCCAGCCGCTGACTTCGAATTCCCGAATTCGTTCGAGAGCCTTTTTGCGCTCAATCAAGGAATACCGGTACGGTTTGCAATGAATCGGGGAGTGATTTCCTGTCTGAATTTCATGTTGGATTACTAACGGCAGACCAATGTCAGTGTCTGTCACGCTAATTGCTCCTTGATATTCCGTTAGAATGTCCCCAATCACCCGGTGGATTTCATCCGGTACGTACTGTGGAACGTGTAGTTCAAAAAGTTGATCCCCGATCCGAACGTAAAGCTGTTTCATGCGTGTCTGTTTTGCCACGTCGGGCGGAGGCGCCGAGATGAACGAATGGTCCGATCCCCAGGAGAACGCCGTGGCCATCATCTGGGCATCTTCTTCCCGGATTGCCACGTGTCCTTCCGGGGTAATCCCGTCACAAACATTTTGCCATGGCACGTTCTTAGCTGCGATCTTTATCCCCTGTCCGTCTGTTTCTGCCTTGAAATGCCCAGGGGGTTCCAGAGAGCTGGCTTCCACCCCCAAGCGTAACAATCCCTCTTCTTTAACAGATCTCAATAAAGACTTAGGTAATTTCGTAATGTCGCAATAATGCTTTTTGTCGCCATACCTGGCGAGGAGAGGCGTGATTCCTTCATACAGAGTTTGAGGGGGTTCCAAAGAGTCGACCATCCTCGAAATCTGCACGAGGGGCTCACCCAGGATCATTGCCTTGGTCCTTTGAATTTTTCGGCTGGTCAGTTGCATCGTTCTTGCTATCGTTTTGGGCGGCGGGTAGCAAACGCGTTGTCGTACCAATTTCAAGACCTCCGGATTATCTTCGTCACTGCTTTCCGCAGCATCTGTTGATGACTTTCCCGCTGCGGATTCATCCCAAGAGATCATGCGGAGAGTCCCTGCATCATCGGCGAAACCCGCGGAACCGTGTTAATAGTAGTGCGAAGGGTCAATCGCATGGGCACAGCGTAGGGTTTTCCTCCTGTATTTCGCAGGACGATCGATCGTCACTCGAAATCCAGGTTCGCTCGTAACGCCACAAGAGCGGGAAGTCCGAAAAGAACGTCGTACGTATTAACATCTAGTACTACGATATCCCCAAGCGCGTGTACTTTTCCTAATCGGAAGGCGATATTGGTCATTCTCCCCACAGTTTTGATATTTTCCTCATCTGCCGAAACGAGCTGATCTTTTTCAGTGAGCATAATCAGATCGTTTTTCCTACCTGCCCTTTCGACCACTCTCAGTGAAATCGCCTGCACAGCTGCTCCCGAATCTATAATTGCGCTGTAGGGAATTCCCCAAATTTCAGTATCACATTCTCCGCATTTCCACGGAATCGGTTTAATCCGTAAGAAATGATCGTCTTTCTGAATTAAACCCACCCGTATCGGATCCGGAGTCCCTGTTGGGTTTTCTTTTGGCGCGGGGCCTTTGGCTTTTGCATTTGGTGTTCGGGCGAGGGCGAATCGCTTTCGGTTTGCTTTGCAATGCTGTAGCATTCGCTCGTTGGCTTGCTCGGAGATCGAGAGTAGATGACCGATTGGAAGGGGAATCCGATGGTCCAAGGCTCGAATGATGTTTAATACATCGATCTCTCCTGTGACGAAGGTGGGTCCTCCTGACTCCATTTCTCCTAGAGACGGTCGCCATTCTGTCACCTCTTTCGGTTCTGGCGCTGGTCTGATTGTTCCGATCATTCCAAGCCCAAGATATCCCATCGATACGTACTGATCTAGCGGGATTAGCTCGGCGGCCTCTTCCGTGGTGGCCAGGGCACTTCCCCCGCCCTCTATTTCTTCCATCAAAGCTCCGACTTGTCCAGGTCCGTTAGCGATGGGAGCCGCCGCTATAGGCGCGACCCCGATTTGCTGTTGTGGGGGTCAGTGGGGGCAATCACGGGCTAGATGTCCTGGCTGATGACAGGCATAACAGACATTCAGATTATTTGCGACTCCTCCGAGCGTAGGTGCCGGGGCTAATCCTTGTTGCATCGGAGGGGCGCGTACCGCAATGGGCCGCATGGTCCTCATCATGGCTTCCAGCCGAGCATTGTGCTCTCGCTGCTCCTTTTTGTTTTCCTGGATCAAACTAATCAAGGTTTTGGTTAGTTCGAAAATGGTCGCTGATTCGTTCGTTCGTGCGGGAGCCTCAAATGGTGGTGGGGGTAACGCCCTTGCGGGTGGAGGCATCAAAGGAGCGGAATTGCTTGGAACCTCACTTAGGACCACTCGCTTGGGGCCTATCTGTTCCATGTAGGTGACAGGTCCTGATACAAACCCCATGTTTTCAAACTTGTTCTGCAAGGCAGCCAACTCAGCCCTCACTCGTGCGGGTTCGGTCGAATCTCCTTCTCTAGGATAGTCTTCCCCTTCCAGGAAGTTTGCCGCGAACTTCCATTCCATTTCTTCCGCAGCAGCCATGATTTGTTGTAGCGTGTGAGTGATGGGGGAAAATTCCTTTCGCAACTTAGCCCTTATTGTTCGGCTGCGAAGCCCGTCAATGAACAGGTCTCTCCCTACTTGTTCACCTCGCTCAGTTTTTACGAACATTCTGTAGAACCGGTTTCGATATTCTGCAACGGATTCGAGAGGTTTTTGCACTCGGTCCAAAGGTCGGGAGGTCAACCCATACATAAGTACTAAACCAATGATGAGCGTCCCCCCCCAATCGGGCGGGGATGTTGATCTGCGCTTCATTGTCAGTGTATTGTTGGGCTCTAAGTGTGGCCAGCCGTGCTCCTGCGAGATGGTGTGCGGGATCGAACAAATAGAGATCAGGTAGCGTCATGGGAGCCCGTGCGCGTGGGGCGGGTTGATTTGGTGGATTAGCATTCTGTTGCGGAACCGGGTTTGGCACATTGGCAGCCATATTGGCTGCTCGTTGGTTAGCTGATCTGCTTCGGGTGACGATAGGGTCGCGTCTATACGAGTTCCGAGGGCGAGGTCGCCCTCGGTTAGCCAGGTCGCCTAATTAACGTGCTATCAATCCTAAGACCCCAGCCACGTGTCAGGCTCCGATACCAACCTCACGCCCAGCTCGACTTCCCGATCGGAGTGGGATATGGGCCTGAAAGTGCGAAAAGGGGTGTGCCAAGAATTTTTGGGGAAGTGGGGTGAGTCATAAGGGTATGAAGGCAATTGGGCGAATAAGGGTCGCGTGCGCGAGGGACTCAGGGTCCGATGGGGTCGGGGCACTGTGGGTGACGGTTTACGGGGAAATCCCTCCGCGGTGGAGGCGGTCCCGAAAAGTTAGGCTGTCGGGGGCCGCCACATGGCGCGGGCCGCCGCGTACTTGGATTGGGCCTTCGGAATTTCGGAGTTCTCTATTCGCCGTTACGTCGGCAATTCACACAAAACGTACTGGGCCAATAGGGGGCTATGGACGGCTACGGAACGACGCTGAGTTGATGATACGGGAGAAGGAGGCGGAAAGGAGAGAAACTGGTGGTGATGACAACAAATCCCGGGTGGGTGAAGTAATAGTTGTGGTCGGGGGAAGGGAAATCAGAGCACCGAGGGTCGTTAGAAATGGCGCAGTGGAATTTCCGCGGACATAGTCGATTCTCCATGTGACAGGGGTATCGCAGCCTTATGAGTTCATTTATCCAAGGGGTGAAATAATCCGGGTCGTAGGAGGAGTCTGAGCTCCAAGATCGCGTCATGGTATCATCGTAGATGGGGTAGCTCTGGTCGGGTTATCATCACYGCGCACGAGCATGTGCAGGACAGGCRAACTTAGTTGYGCYTCATCGTGCTCGTACGGGATGACGGTTCCGCCGCGAATCTTTTTGGGYGGGCGAATCGACGCSCGGGAATGCRTGTAAGGGCGYGACTCGGATCGCGTTTGCACGTGTTCTCGCGCGACGTTCGCGGGACCAGACTTCGGATCGTCTAATTGCTTCGTAAGTTTCGATTATGCAAGATGCAACCATATCACAACCCCATCGTGAGACAAGCAAAAACGAGAACAAAATCGCTATCAGGCCAGATTCTTATCCCATCTACAGCTGTATCAAGTGCAGGCAAAGATTCGACACAGACAAAAAGCAAGGACTGAGATTCTTAGCAAAAAGATAGACAAGCGGGCATAACATCCATGCATTCATACATTCGGCAATCATACACATAATGCAATCGGGATGGACATCGCAAGGACAAGTGTGAGCAAAACCCAAGCGCAGATTCCAGAAAGCCGAAACGAAAATAAGAACGGGAAAAACCGCCCGGAGCTGCAATCAAAATGTATGTACACAGATGAAGAGGGGGAAGAGACAAAGAAACAACAAATCCGCGTCCATCGACCTCAATTGTCTCCTTCTCTCTCTCTCCTTCTCTCTCTCTCTTCTCCGATGCGGACAGTCCGTCATCACGTACCAACCCACAAAGTTGTCACCCCGCTTAGTCCTCCCGCACCCGTCGGATTCGCCCGTGCCCACAGTCTGTCGTGACCCACGTCAATCCCTCGCGTTAGGCACCAGTCCGTCGGGTCGCCCAACTCCTACTCTACTCACCTCTTACTTCGCTCGTGTGCCGACCCTTCCTGACCGCGCAACCCCGAGCTTCCAACGACGGGTTAAGAGAGTTGTCTAATCGCGAAGAACACGGAATTACCAGGACTTAGAGTGGGGATTAGAGAGGGAGCGCCTGCGTTGAACATGGTCGGGCCGCGGCGTGGGGGACGTAGCTCTTCTCCATGCTTCTATCCGAGCATGCAAGCCGTGGCTTACAAAAACTTCAGCAACAGAAAGAGAAGGAGGGCGGGAAAGACAAGATGCAAGAAGGAAAATACAGTTACAATGGCGCCCGCCCCAAAATTACAGTTACACACACAATTAAGGGCGCCTACTAATCAGAATACCGTTGCAGCCGCAAAAAGAAGCGCGTGGAAGAAGGCGCCGCGCGGCAAGAAAAAGAAAAATCCTAACTACTGAATTCCTAATTCCTATCTAATGCGAAGGAGCAAAAAGCACAAGGTTCAGAAGGAAAGTTCGAAATTCTGAGAGCCATCGGGGACTCGACAAAATTCAAAAGGAAATTCAAAAGAACGAAGCAAATTTCCCGCGCGATGCCCGCGCCCAAAAGATCGAAACCGAAATGAAAGAAACGACGTCACCTTTTATTAATCGCGCGCGAGCGCGGCGGCGCGCCAGACATCCATCCGACCAATCAATCAACCGGCCGTCCCAAGACACACCCAGCTCCGTGCCTAGCCATTCGAAAAAGAAGCGACGAAAAGGACAAAAAAGCGAGGACACTGATGCAATTCTCCACCGATCCCGATCTCCCGTAATTGGCCCAATCTTCCTAGCTTAGGACCCCTTGTTGCAACCGCGCAGAAAATTGTGCGTTACAGAAAGTGGTTCGTCACATCCCTCCATTCCATCGGTATTGCTTCTTTGATTGCATCCCGGCGGCAACCTACGTTCTGCAGCCTCCCCAATACTTGGCGAAGTTCCCTTTCTGATCTCCAATCCTTCCTGTGTTCGTCCCATATGTCTTGTATCCTAGAGACCCCTCTCTCAATCCACTTACGCCCAAAGGCTGTGGACGAACCCGACACCTTGAACTTTCTTCCTCCTGTGTCTGTAATTTGGGAGTTCTCAAATATCGGTTGCTTCAAAATCTCTTCCTTTGACTTTGGGATGGCTGGGAGCTGGGGTCTCAACTTCTTCCATGTTGTACACCAGGATGAACCAATTGCCGAGTTGGGACGGCGTTTCAGAAATGTCGACATTTGCAGGCAGAACCAGGCGTCCTCCTTTCGGGTCAGGTGAAACTCCTGAGTCTCCTGCTGCATGATGTACTGCATTATCAAAAGCCAGTTCCTCAGTTCAATCTGAGAACTGATCTTCAGGAACCATTTACCCAGCAGTGCCAGGTTCTGTCTCTCGGGGTCAATCATACCTAAGCCCCCATCGTTCTTGTGCTGCGTGATTTTGTCCCAGGCCACCCTGCAAATGAAACCTTCCTCTTCTGCTGCCGTCCGCTTCCATAGATACTTGGTGGCTAGCGATCTCAGCTTCTGCAGTGTGGTTCTGGAGATTAGGATAACTGCTGCTATGTGCCAAATTAGAGAGAATATTGATGTTGTAATGACATTGGCTCTTCCCGTTAGTGAGAGGCCCATAGCAGCTTTGCAACTTTTCACCCGGGCTTCGCCACCAAGATGGAGTCTTGAGCTGGCCTACTGTTGTTCAATGAGACCTGTACCCCCAGATAACGCTCCGAGTCGACACGTCTCATCGTCCAGTCCTCTTCCATATCGAATTCAGTTGGGAGGAAGTACACCGATTTGTCCCAGTTTACTTTGGCCTCAGATAGGCTAGAGTATTGGTCCACCAACTCCTTTGCAGCTCCCATGGACTCCGGGGTTGCTTCGGATATGAGAAGTGGGGTTGCTTCGGATATGAGAAGTAAGTCGTCCGCAATAGCTCCAACCCGAACCTCTTCTTCATATAGTTGTAGACCTTTGATTAGTGGGGTCAGATAACATTATCGAGCTGACCGGCCATTAGGTATATGTCAGCACTGTAGTATTTTAGTCATCAGTGGGGTTCGAACTCAACAGTTCAGCGGTGAACCAACTGAGCTAGGTCGGTTGATTCAGTCATGTGAGGTCCCCAGCTTTGCAATGTATCTATAATGCTTTGAAAAAAAAAGACAAAAAACATGGCGGTGTATGTATGTTTCCATGTTCGAGCGGAAGATTCGTTCTCATTGTGCACATTTGGAGAGTAGTGCACCGCCACCAGAGAACACTATATGCATCCGGAGGTCACAGCAGTCCCGATGCATTCCAAATGTTGGACTCCTCCAAACCCACCTGGTCCAGAAACGAGTCAGGATGCATATAGAGTGTCGAGTAGTGGAGCCGAGGCCCATACGCACGCGCCACTACAGAACACTCTATATGCATCCGGAGGTCATAACAGTCCCGATGCATTCCAAATGTGACTCCTCCAAACGCACCTGGTCCAGAAAGGCGTCCAGATGCATATAGAGTGTCGAGTAGTGGAGGGAGGCCCATACGCACGCGCGCGCGTGCGCACACACACACACACACACACACACACGCACGCACACACGCACACACACACAGGCACACGCACGCGCCGAGAGGCAGTGGCGCAGGCGAGGACGACTGCGAGTGGGCCGGAGATTGACGTACATATGCACCCACGCACGCACGCACAGACACGCACAGACACACACGCACAGCCGTGGACGGTCGAGGATGAGAAAGGAGGAGAGGGAGGGACAGAAGATGGTATCGGAATTCCACGGGGAGAAAAAGGTGAGCGCTGCTTCTGGATGGAGAATGTGCACACTCATTGTTGTAGTGTATTGACTGAAGTGCGACGGAATCTGGACATGTTTTTCGCTTAGGTACGTTCCATGTAATCCCCCGAAAGTACAAGTCTGAGTATGCCGTAAGGGCATGCGCATGCTCATACCAAGACTCTCCTGGATGTATCTCACCCCCAATACCAGTCCGACGCAGTCAACGCTCTCGCTTTCACATAGCAGTTCTGTTTCTCTATTTTTTTGACGCAGTTCTGTTTCTCTATTTTTTTGACGATTTTTCTTATTTCGTCGGGGAGATGGCGGGTGAATCGCTCGGTCTTCGTGTAAAAATTTTCGTTTTTTTTTTTTTGCTTTTCTTTTCTCTCCTCCTTTTTTTTTTCTTTTTTCTTTCTTTTCCTTCTTCTCAAAGTTGATGGCATATGTTTACGATAGCAGATCTATAAGCGAGATTGAGCCACAGCAGCGACTACTCCAATCCGGTTCCCCGACTCGTCACACATTTATTTTTTTCACTCACCTAAACGACACTCACACTTCCCCTTCCGCATTCGGTATTCTTTTTTTTTTTTTTTAAGTATTCACAGATCCAGACATTGCAGCAGATTCCTCGAAATGACCACTCTCTCACAGCAAGCATGCCATTGGGCAAACCCGCTAATCAGATGCGATGACCACAGGATTCTCAACGACCCTCGAACACGTTGACACACATGGCTCAGGACAGAGGSGGGGGGGGGGGGGGAACACTACCGTCATTACCCGAACAGAACGTCCGGTCATTATAGCTGCATTTGGCACAACTTCCAGTCCAGATGCAGCGATAATTATCGGGCGTTTTATTCGGGTGAAGACGGTAGTCAGATGAGATGACAACGGTTCACCAAACACTGGACGGTCTGACGACCACGCATGACACAGCCCAGAGAAGCCATCCATAGGTTTGCCACCAAAAACTGGATGAATAAATCATCGGCGTGACTCCGCGCATGCCCATAGCCCAAACTCGCTGTTCGCTATCTGCGTCCCGCCTTCGGCCTAATGATGCCACCGGGGGGCATGATTAGCGGACCAGTTTCGCTATGCATGTGACCCCAGTTTACCATAAGATTCATTCGGACTTGGCCCTAGTGAGTGTGCCGTGATATTATTGAGCTGCTGGTCGACCGAGTACTACGGGTAGTTGGTCAACGTCTTGTGAGGGCATGCTCAAGCAGAGTCCTCCGGATGCATCTGACGGTAGTCACGGCGAAGTTCAGAAGGAACAGACGCGGCATCGTGAAAAGTTAAGAGACAGACAGACAGACAGACACAGAGACAGAGACAGACACAGAGAGAGAGAGAGAGAGAGAGAGAGAGAGAGAGAGAGAGAGAGAGAGAGAAGGGAGGGGGTTCCAGGCGCATCTTGTGGAGACGATGAACAGTGAGCATCTATTCTTCCTGAATTAGACCGTAGCGCTCAGATGCGTCCGGAGGGCTCCCGTTGTCATGTGCTGCTTGGTAAGAGGAGTAAGGAGGGTGATAAGTTGATAACGGAGAATATATATATAATTTTCTGTTTTCTTTCTCTTGAGAAAGCTATGGCGGAGCCAAGGTTAGACCGTTAGAGTATGAAAATGCTTTTGAAACACCAAAACATCAGCCTGGTGAGAGCCCGTGTTTCAAATGCAGTTGAAACTCGGGCGAGCAAAAGAGTAGCTCCGGGTGAGTTGTCAAGTGCAGTATGGTCACCCAGGTGGCAGGGCGCAGGAGAGGCCCTGGTCCCGCTGAAACTGGGTGCCTCCCTGTTTTCTGGTACCGCGTGAAGCTCGGGACACTACCGTGCGCCTGCTGCCGCGAGAGAGAGAGAGAGAGAGAGAGAGAGAAGCCGCGCGTCTTTCCAGGCACCCGGCATTCAAGCAATCTTTCCGTTCCGGTTCAGCTATAGTGGAGCTGCTGTGTATGGGGGTGGGGGTGGGTGAATCGGACCCGAAAGATAGCTTGGATACATCCTTTAGTAGGGGGCCTTGAGTCCCGGGGAAGAAGCGTGCTCTCTCTCTCTCTCTCTCTCTCTCTCTCTCTCTCTCTCTCTCTCTCTCTGTCTCTCTCTCTCTCTCTCTCTCCACTCCCCCTTACCCCCCCCGCCCCCCGCCCCGGTGGCACAACCACCTTCAGCACTGCGCAACGCACTCTCATTTTGGCCGAATCGGACTGGATAGATAGCTTGTATACATTTGTTGTCAGGGTGCGTTTGTGTTTGGGGCAAGAAGCAGGTGCAGATTGCAAGTGGCAGACCCCCTTTTTTTTTTCTTTTTTTTTTTTTTGAAGCAAGACCCCCTTTTCGACTGGTTGAATTGATCCGACCAGTTATTGTGAGGACTGGCTTCGTCAAAAAAGGCGGCCTGCATACAAAACTCGGGCCTGACTCGAAGTTTCAATTGCATTTCGAAACTTTTCTTGCGACCGGTGCATAGTTGCTCCCTTTTTTTTTCTTGAGGTTGGTCGCGTCACGACCTCTTCGTTTGTTGCCCACGGGCCAAGTCCCCCAAGTCCCACTTGGCCGGATTCTTCTTCTTTCTTTGTCCGGTGACCTTCATAATCTACGGTCACAAATTGAGGACTGACTTGAGTGGAACTCGGCCTGGAGGAACTTTGAGGAGATCAAGAACAGTTGCAGGCGACAATATGTAGCGACATTACGACTGCCTCCTATGTCTGCTTCTGACAGAAGAATGGCCGACGCCGCGGCGTTAGAAAAGAAAAAGATGTTCAGTACGGACGTTTTGCATTACATTTTTATTATAGGAGTTCGAACTCGCGTTTGCCTTACATTTTTATAATCCCGCGTTTTGCTCTTATCTCCATTCTCCTGTGTCTTATTTTATCACCCTTCTCCTTCTTCCTCGTCTTCCTCACTTTCAGAATCTTGTCTTTTGCTCTAATATCCTTTCCCTTTTTCAGCCACTTTTTTCTCCTTCTCTCTCCTCTCTCTCTCTCCCTCTCTCTCTCTCTCTCTCTCTCTCTCTCTCTCTCTCGATCTCGGTTTCGATCTCGATCTTGATCTCGGTTTCGGTTTCGGTCTCGATCTCGGTTTCGGTCTCGATCTCGATCTCGATTTTCGGACTTATAACACGAATTCCGCTGGAGGTCCGAATGGTTCGCCGATGTATCGTAGGGACATACTGCGCAGGTGAGTGTGGCTCTTTTCCTTTTTTCTTTTACAACGCGAGCTTTCTGGATGCATCTGGCCGTGATTGCGGGCACATTCGGGGGAAATGTCATGCAAGACGTCGGAGTAGTTCATCCATGTATTATACTAGGGGCATTCTCGCAACGGGAGTGTTTCGCTTTTTCTCGTTTTTTTTTCTTTTCCCCGCACTGGGAGCTTTCTGGATGCATCTGACAGTAATTACGACGACATTCTATGGAATATACTTGCGGCATATACTCACACGGTAGTAGTACTCTTTCAACTGAAATCGGGCTGAATCTGGTCGAAATTCCACTTAAATACTTTTTCCAGATACGTTCCGGAAAGTGTAAGCGAGTATGGACTAAGTACCCCTTGGCTGTTTTCTCATGTACATACAAATACCCTATCTGGGTGGCCGCGGCCTACCCCTCTTCGAGTGAGAACAACCCCCTCAGAAAAAAAAAAACAAAAAAAAACAGGAAAAAAAAAGAACCGAAATCCGTTGTGACTTACTTGTGGTGTTCCTGAAGCTTCGGTTTTCGCAGGAAGGGAAGGGTAGATTCCTGATGATTTCTTCGGTTTTCGCTTAAGTGCTTTATGTATTCTGCCCCCCCAAGTAATCGATGTCGATTTATGCTCTGTCTTCTGCTGTCATATAAACAATTTCAATTATAGTTCATAGGTGTGCCAACTGAGCTGAGCCCATTCGTACTGTCTTCTGTTTTTCGAAAAAGCTTGTCCTTCAATTGTCATTATTTTAAATTGCCCTTCAGTACTGTCATCTCTAACTTGTTCTTCCTTTTTCCCGCTGCGAACTCTTCTTCTCCCCCCTCGCATTCCCTCCCCTTCCTCTCCCCTTCCTCCTTCGTCTCTCGTCCCTCCCTTCCAGCTCCCTCCTCCCTCCCTCTCTCCTCCCTCTCTCCTCCCGCTCTCCTCCCGCTCTCCTCCCGCTTTCCTGCTTTTACTCCCTGCACCCCCTCGCTCCTGCCTCTCTCCCTTCTGCCTCCTCCCTCCTCCCTCCTCCTCACCGGTTTCGTGGTTTGTCTGTTCTCTTGATAGTGTATGCGTGTTTCCAGGAGGTGTTCTCTCGGCTTCCGTTTTCCGCTCTTCTACTCATCAGTATATTTGGCGCCTTCTGCTTGAACAAACTTACTCACTTCGTGAGCCTTCTGCGGCTCTGCCCCTCCCGCCGCCGCTAATTAAACAGCCGAAATTGAGCATCGTTCAAGGTACTCCGTCCGTCGAAGCGCTGGTTTCTCTCTCTCTCTCTCTCTCTCTCTCTCTCTCTCTCTCTCTCTCTCTCTCTCTCTCTCTCTCTCTCTCTCTCTCATCGCGCGGCAGAATTCCCATTTAACGTTCTTCACTCCGGATGTTCCTAATTGTCGTCGTCGGGATACAGACCTTAGGGCAGGCTGTCGTGCGGACCAGTGATCTTTGACGGACCAGGGATCGTCAGAGATCAGGGATCTCTGACGTCACTGTATATCTGCACAATCTACGGTCAGACGAGATCGATTCGGTCGTCCATGAGATCAATCACATCCGGATAGGAACTTCTTCAAGGTTGGCTGGCTGACACGTGTCGAGGCTGATGGCGGCGGTCATCAACATTTACGAGCGGATAAGATCATTCCGTTGTTTTGTCGTTACCTGCTCCTATGTCGTTGTCCTTCTGACAACGTGCGCCTCTAGAGCACGAGCATCGCCGACGACGACGAGGGCGACAGCTGGCGGTTGCGGGAGTCCTAATGCCGCACGTAATCTCTTCTGCCCGAAGCCCGGTCTGAAGTGGCAGATCCAGTTCGTCGGCCGCCTGCAGGTCAGCGCTGGGATCCCGATGTACGACATCGATCTGTTCGACACGCCGAAGACGACGATTGCCAGTCTTAAGAAGAGCAAGCATTTTGTGGTGTGCTATTTTAGCGCGGGAACGCGCGAAGATTGGCGCCCGGACGCCAACAAGTTTCCCGCGAAAACTGTCGGCAAACCTCTCCCTGACTGGGATGGCGAGAGATGGCTGGACATTCGCTCGACTCTCGTGCGACAGGTCCTTGCCGCGCGTCTGGATCTCGCCGTCCGAAAGGGCTGCCACGCCGTCGATCCCGACAACGTTGACGCTTTCACCAACGACTCCGGCTTTCAGCTCACAGCCGCTGATCAACTCGATTTCAACCGTTGGATCGCGAGATCCGCGCACTCCAGGGGGCTGTCCGTCGGTCTGAAGAATGATCTCCGACAGGTGGCTGCCCTCGTCAATGACTTCGACTTCGCCATAAACGAACAGTGCAACGCGTACACAGAGTGTTATTACCTCGACCCGTTCATTAAGAAAGGCAAGGCGGTCTTCAACATCGAGTACGTCGAGAGGACCTCCCAGGCAGCGCAACTCGCCAAACGCATTTGCCCGACGATGACGAAGAAGAAGTTCTCCACCATCATCAAGTCAAATGACCTCAATGCCTGGCGCTACAGCTGCTGACTTGTCCGTTAGAGTGGGAATGCAGGTGCGGCTGGTGATGATGCTCGCAAAGGGGGAGGGGGAGAGCGGTGTATGCTGTAGTTTCACCCCGCGTTGCAATCGGTGAAGCAAGGCAACGAAGAAGAAGAAGAAGAAGAAGAAGAAGAATACAAGGACGACGAGGAGGAGGACAGCGAACACCACGATGAGTGAGATGGGGAGAACATGATGACGACCATGGTGATGGTTGCTGGAGTTCCTCCAATTAGAAAGAAAGACCATTATTGCTGCATGTGCCTTGAGGTTTCACAAGGATAAATAAGCTCTTTTTTTTTCTTTTTTCTTTTTTTTTTTTCCATGTTCCCGCCATTTAGGAATGGCAATTGTCAAAGACATCCCAGGACAAACGGACGTGACACCCGCCATTCCAAATGAATCTTGCAGTACCAATTCATTTAGCCAGCTAAATAAATAAACGCAAGTCAACTTTGGAGACTTCCATGACTCCACAGGCCGTTGTGAAATCTATTTTTATAATCATAATTTTTTATTCAGTTATTTTTATTATTTATATTCTTGATTTTAAACAATATTTTCTATTATATTCAATACATATCAACATATAATTGATTATAAATTTAGATGAAAAAAATGAGGATAATTTTGGTTCTTTTTTGAAACATTCCGCCAATGCGGCCTGTGTTTTATATATGATTTTCTTTGTTAACAGGAGAATCATACTGATCATGTAAAACAAAGACCCTTAATACGGGCAATCCTAAGTGCAACCAAGTTGCCTCTACCAAGAAAATTCCGGAACGCCTTCAACTGACTCAACGTGACAGGATTGGAACCTATATTCTAATAGATTCTTTATATTCATTTCAATCCATAAGGAAAAAAAATATGTACTATTTTTTGCATATTGTAAATAAATTTATTAATGGGGAATAGAATAACACATAAAAAATTCATTTATTGAACATTTGAAGGCTCAAAAAGTGAGAAAAAAGTAAATTTATAGATCAGGTATAGCTGAGATTGCTAGGACTTGGATAATCTACCAAATGATTGTTGAATGTAGAAAATATAGGTTGTTTAAGAATCAATAGTCGTCTTGCCATAAATATTTAATTGTTGTTTTTGTATGGTGTAGTCAAATAGAGTACCTAGGTATCCACCGTACGCCCTTCCTTAATTGAACCTATTACCTTCCTTTCGGACTCCAAACACATTGTACTTAGAATAGATTCAAAAAATCCATTCTATTGTTTTGGGTGGGGTGAAGTTGACAAACAAATCCCACCAGGAGAAATGTCAAGTGGTTCAAGGCAGAATAGTTTAGTAGGTTATAACAGCGGTATCGAACCAAATACCCGTACAAGGGTATTTGGCCATGCTTTTGCATTTGACACGGTGACGGCGTCGGCTACCATGATGAAGCCGATCTGAGATGACATGGGTGTGCACGCTTTTGCGTGACACTTGAAACGATTTCCGCGGCCATTGAGGCCGAGGCGAATCGGTGAGAAAATTTCGAGAGTCTGTGCGCGCGTTGTCTTGACGCGCACTGTGATGGTTAGGATTAGTAGCAATACCCTCGGACAGAAAAGATTGAGGGGTTGATTGGGTCAGTATCGTGTCAGGTAGGCCTATGATACACGCTGAGACTTGGGCTGGTCCCTGTCTACCTACTAGATATTGAGCGTCTAAAAATGCTAACTTTTGTCTTCTCCTACTCGGCCTCGACTACCCGGCACATCTACCTCTACTTGGTGTGGTACCGGCCTAACTGCCACTTGAGTGTTTCCGCGGTTCTTAAGTGTCGCGGACCTCCTACCCTACTACTTAAGTGTTTTCCCCGTTGTTCTAAGTGTGCGGGTCTTACCCCGCTACCTTATAATTTTTCCCGTTGCGACCCTCAAATAGCGCGGCCACAACTAAAGTACCGGTCCGACTGGCCTTCCGATCAAACGAATGACCTTGCATGTCATACGCACACTCGAGCCGACGAGCACTCAGACAGGGATGCAGACCGGTAAGCGTGCTCGCACGCAGACTTAGAAACGGGCGCAGGCCACTAGGCGGACTGAGCCGCACTTCAATATATATTTGAGTTGCTCCTCTTCTAACCGAAGTAGGAGCTAGCTCAGTGGGTTTCGGTGCGGATTGCAGATCGAAGGACTCGGGGATCGAATCCATCCGACCTCTGAACTAGCTTGTTTTTTTTAAAGGGAGCTCAATTTTAACCCCGCATTCGGTCGACCGGGGACTTGAACCCGTGACCTTCTTAGTTAGAGTTAGTAGTTATAGCCAGCCTCGTTTGAAAACGAGGGTCCGACACTTGGCACGAGTAGGTAGTTAGTTGTTAGATTTGGTTGTTTTTATTTTATTTGTTGTTAGTTGGATTCGTTTTTTTTTTTTTTTTTTTTTTTTTTTTTTTTTTTTTTTTTTTTTTTTTTTTTTTTTTTTTTTTTTTCCTTGTTTTTTTTGCTAATTTCGTAACTGCTTCAAGCTTCTAAAAGATTCACTGTAATGAATCTACATAGGAAAGTCGGGCAGATTCGTCTTCACAAAATCTGCTCGACTCCAGACGTAGCAGATTGAGACTTTGGCCCGCATGCTCGGGCTGAGTGCTTGACGGGAAAACGCAACGGCGCATAGCAGTACGCGGAGAAGAGAGGAGCAAGAGTTGCGCGGGGAAGTGGCGGAAGCTAGCAAAGAAAAGGGGGAATGGCTACGCAAAGAGGGGAAGGTGACTGCGCAGAAGGAGAAGAAGAAGAAGGAGATGGGGAGCGAGAGTTGTGCGGGGAAGTGGCGGAAGCTAGCAAAGAAAAGGGGGAATGGCTACGCAAAGAAGGGAAGGTGACTGCGCAGAAGAGAAGAAGAAGAAAAGGGGGAATGGCTACGCAAACAGGGAAGAAGAAGAAGAAAAAGAAGAAGAAGTAGAAGAAGGAGAAGGAGATGGAGAAAGGGAAGGGGGTTCGTCACGATGAAGTAGATTGTTTTAATTATCGATCTTGAACGAGGAATGTCTAATCAGCGCGAGTCATCACCTCGCGCTGATCACGTCCCTGCCCTTTGTACACTCCGCCGTCACTCCTACCGATTGAATGGTCCGACGATGTATCTGGATCGCCGTGATCACGACCGTTTGCAGCCGGGGGTGCTGTGGAAAGGTTCATTGAACCTTATCATTTAGAGAACGAAGAAGAATGAGGAGGAGAGAGAAGGAGGAAGGAGAAGGAGAAGAAAGAAGAAGAAGGAGATGGGGAGGAAGGAGAAGGAGAAGGGATTGAAGAGCACTTACCTGAATCTGCGGCCGGGCCACAACGACAAACGACGGCGACGACGGCGACGACGACGACTGATGAAGACGACGACAGCAGCGGAGCGAGAGAATGGGAGAGGTAAGTCCGCGATCACGCAATTTACCTCGTGGTACTTCCATCAATAAAATATATATATATATATACATATGTAAATAAATAAATAAATAAATAAAATAAATCTACCACTAAAATATGGAAAGATTCATTATTACACATGAATATATATGTGTGAGTGTGTATGACCGATCGTGCGGCCAACTGCAAGCTACTTTATCGAAGAGAGGGGCGGAATCGGGTGAATCTACCGCTATAACAAGGGAAGTCTACACTACTTCGAGCCTACGTGTGTGCGAGTGTGTGTTTGCGTGAGAACGTGAGCTAGTGTGTACGCATCGATCGTCGCTGGTCATCTGGTACTTCCATCGTTGTGTTTACATGCAAAGGTCTGTGTGTGTGTGTGTGTGAGAGAGAGAGAGAGAGGGAGAGAGAAAGAGAGAGAGTTCTTCTTCTTACTCTTCTAAGTCCACCATCTCTCCTCACCCTCTCGCTACCTAACTTCTCCGTACATGCAGACTACGAGGAAGAGAGAGATTGGTGACTCTGGGACTAGACGACATTGGGATTCAGACTCGACATTGGATTTCAGACACCTCGAACAGGTCAAAGAGGGATTATTTAGGACCTGTATCGAAAACTTGGTGTTGACGACATTCCCATCTTTCCCCTTCTCCTCGTCTAATCCCCTTCTCCTCGTCCGATCCCTTCCCTTCGTATGTGTATGAGGGGGGACTGTGCCAAGATGTCCATTATGTGACTCAGACGCGTACTACTTGTTTCTTCTTTTGTTTTTGCCTTCCTGGAAAATCTTCCGAGATGCACGCCGTCATTATGGCTTTCGTGTCAATATAAAATAAAATAAACAAAATAAATAAATAAATAAAAATCGAATAACCTACAGCTACAACGTGGAAACATACACTACGACATACTACACATGTATGCATATGTGTGTGTGCGTGTGTGAGAGAAAGGGAGAGGGAGACTTACCTGTGACGCCAAAGCCCAGCCATCATGGCAGGTGGGCATGGACTACAGTGAGGCGCAGGGGGGATCTTCGAGTGTAACAGAGGACATGACATGGGTATATAGTCAAAGGGGGTAGGTGAATGGTGATGATGATGATGATGATGTGAGGGCACTTACCTTGTAATGGCGATGGTATGCATGGGCGACATCTTCAAGTACTTCGGGTCGCCGCAGATGTCAACAGTTGCATTGTCCATTCGTAGGCTATAGTAGCCGTGTAGGAGTAGGCTGAGTACTGAGCGCCAAGGGTGAGAGTGGAGGGATTGGACTCTTGTATTCGTGTGCAGAGAACATCATCTCATGGACATTGGTTTTCAGTGCTACGAACCTCCATTGGTGCATTATTGGTGCAATGTTGCTCTTTGGACACAGTGTGACTATTTGGCTTGCAGTGTGATGGTGTGATCTGGGATTGCCATCTCGCTCTTGCTTATTTTCCTCGTTGCAATATTTTATTATTATTATTATTTTATTATTATTATTATTATTGTTATTATTATTATTATTATTATTATTATTATTATTATTATTATTA
>BFEA01000472.1:1012656-1023809 GCA_003427395.1 Chara braunii | reverse complement strand
TGTGGCCCCGGGGGGGGTCCGGGGTGGGGCATAAAACCCCATTTTTGGGGTTTAGCACATGTGGTGCGCGCTTTCGCTGCGCACCCCCCACTATTTTATTTTTATTTTTTGATTTTTTAATTTTTTTTTTAATTTTTTTTTTTTGCAGGGGGGTCTGGAGCCGGGGTTGGGGGTGCCCACCCCCGAAACCCCGGAACCCCGCCGGGGCCCCGGGGCTGGGGCTCGACAACCCTGCCTGGCGCCATTGAAGAGAGAGAGCTACATTGGGTTATACTCTTGGTGCTGCCCTATTGGGCTTGGACATTGACTCACGATTCTGCTGTATCGTTCTCAAATGGATGGTTAGTCGATTCCATTGTGCTATCTACTCTTGCTATGACTACTTGGACTTCGGTGTGATTTTGCAAGTTGGATTTCTGTGCTTAGTCCACATTCATGTTCCTTGCGTTCTATTATTATTATGATCGTTATTATTATTATTATTATTATTATTATTATTATTATTATTATTGTAATCAGACTCGCGCTCATTCACACATTTCATGTATGTAAACGGCAGCACAGCAAACTGACGGCATGCGCCAACTCAGAACTCGGAGACAGGGAAACCAAGATACGAGTCATTGTCACTGGCGGTGGCGACTCAGCGCCCGAAAACTACTTTTTGTTCGCATACACCAGATCACTCTGGATGTCACACACACAGGGAGAGAAGGGGGAAAGAGGAACTGGCACGCCGGGTGAACAGACAAACCGGGTGAACAAACGTACCGGGCGGACAGACATAGTAGGCAAACAGACACGCCAGGCAAACAGATATACCGGGTAACAGACACACCGGGGAAACAAACACACAGCACATGGTAATACACAGACATTGTCGTGCTGTGACACGCATACATGCACAGCGAAGACACTGTCACACTGGGACACGCATATATATACAGCGAAGACACGGTCACAGACACAGACGTTGTGACGGGCATGCTGACGCTGTGACCGACATGCAGACGCTGTGACAAACACGGTGGGGCACGGACAAGGTGTCACACAGTCGCAGTGACACACATGCATACAGTCACACTGACATACGCAGTGGCACGGACTGTGACACAGACACGCACACAACATACACAGGGGAACAAACAAAGGCGTTGTGTCACACACAGAAACAGTGGAACAGATAGCGACATCGTGACCCATACAGTGAACCACGATGACATACATGATAAAGACAAATACTATGACATACACACAGTGGAAACGGACTTTGTGACAGACACACAGTGTACAAACAAAGTGTTCAGTCCTACACAATGCACAGTCGCGTACACAGATACCCGGACGGAGAGAGAAATAGTGACACACATACACGTACACGGTGAATACACAGATACCGTGACACTCACGGCCACACTGAAAAACGCACACACACGCACAATACTCTATCTACAACTATGGCGGCTATGACCGCTGCTATGCTGTCACTGTGACTAAGATCCTCTCAGCCCACTGCGTCCTCCGGGCTCACTGCAAACCTCCTTGCACAAGTCGCTGTGATAGCTATTCCGCGTGGCTCACGCAGGAATGAATCAATGGCTGGCACTGCCTCTTGATTCGTACTTTTGTAGCCCGTCAGTCTGCCTCTTTCCCCCGGGGCACGGTGCACACAGTCCTTCGTGATACTTGCCAGACTGGACTGAGACTGTCTGGACTGTACCGCTGACTGCATGGGGACTCACTGCTGCAACCTTGGCCCTACACGACAAGTACACAGTTCAAGACCTGACTCAGTGACTCCTACGCGGACCTACAATAGCTGAAAAGGACACCTACGACGCAGGTCATGGGATCAAACCTGCGAGGTACTATAGCATGTAATTGGGATCTAGGGATCGAACCTCGGGATCTGCATGTGTGACTGCGAAGGTGAAAACCGTTTTATATGGTAGGATGGAGAGGTAGTGTAGACCAGGCACTGGTGGACAGACAAGGAGGAGCGACTTAGATATTGTGTGGGTGTGGCCTACAGATTGAATGGTAACTCATTACCTCATTGTAATGCTTTTATTTGGATGGAATGTTGATGCATCTCAGCTCTCTACACATTACTTGACCATCTGGACTTTTCCATGATTGATTGCTATTTTGTCTTCTGTATATCACGCTTATGCCTACTCCATGCATTATTATTATTATTATTGTTATTATTATTATTATTATTATTATTATTATTATTATTATTATTATTTGATATGGTTACTACGTCCATGCCGTTTGTTATGATTTGATTGTCAGCGCATTCAGACATGTGCATGTGAACCCCATGCCTAGCTAGAGCCACTGCCTGGGTTTGAGCACGCTGGCCTAGAGCCAGTGTGAGTGCAGATTGATTGATGTATGGATGTAGGACGAGTGACAGGATAAGACTCCAGGGTGAGGAACATCCTATTACCCGTCTCTACGTGTATACATATCTTAGATAGTTAGGTTGACAAACTAGAAGTGGGGTGCTCCTGTGCGGGTCATCCCATGGTCTGTTTAAACCTAAACCAGTTAGACTGAAACAAGTGGTGGGATACTCATGCATGAGTTATCCTACTGCTTTAGTGAGTATGAAATGAAGGCTTCTGTCAAAGTCTTCTTGCTTCATACTTACTTTTGATCGGACTATGTTATAGTCCACCAATAGAATTGAAGTTCACATTGCTGAACTTCGTGTGGGCTATAGTGAGGGAGATGTTGAGATTTTGTGACATGTGTGTGATTGCAGGTCATCTTACTCAAGAAGACTCATTATGAGTCTATGCAAGACTGCATGTTGTTCCCTTATGGTAATAGGTTGGTTATCCAACTCAACCCTCACTCACTCTCTACACCCACACTTTGCATCAACCTTTGCACTAAATGGCATTTCTGTTTCGGGTCATTTGTCTGAAGGGTCTGTGTTTGGTCAAAAGAGGTCCTTGAATGACTAGGTCGAAAGGGGAATGTCTGGTTAAAAGGCTTGGAAGCATAAGTGTGTTGTGTGTGAAAGTGAATGAATGGTTGACTCTGCTAGGACTGTGTAATGTGATTGACTCTTGTCTGCAGGTCAGTAATACGACCAGCCACGTGCTATTCACGGAAACGCACTGAAAAACTTATGCTATCCTAGACCTTGATCCAAACATCTTGTCGATGCGCGATTTCTGCACTTGGTTTGAGTACCCGACCTTGTGTTTTCCCTGATTGATAGGAAGATTAGGAATATTGCTAAGGCCATGAGCCTTATTCATTTCATCTACATTGATTGAAAGGTCAATGACCTATGTTTTCTTTGATAAACTCAGACTGTTCTTGTGAATGTGTTGTGTGTGCGTGACATCTCCTCGCCTAATCACTCAACCTTATCTCACTTCACACTTATGTATGCTATGGTTAAAGGGTTTCATAAAGGTATATGTCGAATTGTCTCAATCACTAGGTAGGATGGGTATGTCTCTTATGCGCAAAACCTGATAATTTAAGTACTGAGAGGGATCCTGCTTTGAAATGGGATAGATCATGAGTCATATCTACTGAAACTATTTATAGGCAGAACATAGTATGCGCGAACGTTCGTCAGTCGAGTCGACCTGAATTATAAGTCCGTCCGGGAGATCAGCGCCCCGATGCCCGACGTGTATACGGGTCAGTCTTAGACGTTCAACCACGAGTATACCTATGCTACGGCGATCGAGAAAATGCCATCGGCTGGCCTACCTCTGCGATTGCATGTAAAAGCCTTCGCACGTGGGTGAGAAGCTCAGCAGGAATACGCCCACCTAAGGGATGGTGACATCTCCCGCAAGTGGAGGGTTGTTGTACCTCGTGGGATCCCTAACCTGTCGTAGGAAGTCGCGAGAGGTATAGCACGCGCGCATGGTCGGAGTTGGTCTTACGCTGAAACCCTTATAAAACTCCTGCGTGATACGACCGTGACGTTCAACACCAGAAACTACATTACGTCTGGGTGTGGGACCGTCGCGCGCGACAGGTGGTGCCGTTGCCGGGGATCTCGCTTTTCAGCCGAGGTCCTTAGTGAACGTACTCGAGTTTGGTAAAACGATGATCACGGCAAAACGACAATCTTTAAATGAGCTAATATAGCTTGAGATATATGAGTTGAGTTACTGTAGGTTAGACACTTACAGTGTTACACACGTGAAGGAAGTGTGAAGTTACACCGACAAAACCAATATTTTGCCCGGTAGTTAGGCTAGCTAATCGGAGGCTATGTCCATTCGCTAGGTCGTTTTGTCATATAGTCTGGGTGCAAGACTTTAAATAAACTAACTCTATTAATCATTTGCTTACGTGGTCTAACTAGATCGCCAAACTTTTGGAAATTATATGATAGAGGTCCTAATAATAGGCTCGGTCTCTTGACGGATTGTCTAACATTTGGGGTTGTATCGTGTATCATCTGTGTAACAAATGCATTTAAAGTGGTAGTGAGCAATTATAGATTAGGTTTATCAAAGTACAAAGGGTTTTTGGCATTCAACATACACTTTGATAGGCAAACTTGAGGTATATGTGACAGTGTAACCTTAAAAACCCGTTTATGGTCATATCGAGAAATAAATAGGTAAATAAAATAAAGGGAGTGATACAGTGCTTAGTTGTCTTGATAGCTAGGGGGTCAACTATTCAGTAGAGATCCGGTTAAAATATTATGTTAATCTGGTATGAAGTCTGATTGATGAAGTTGCTATTGAAAGTATAATTTAAACCTTCAGAGGGTCGTGGGATACAAGTTAATTATCCACTTAGTGACTAACTAATCATTAAGGGACAAATAGTATAGTAAACGTAATATCAGGTCATCTACGTGAAAAGTAGGTGTTTGTCTGAGGTTGTATATGATAGAGTACGATGACAACTTAGCTAGGAATCATAACACAAAAAAATTTATTATATCTATCTTATTTTGAAGCTACGTGAATGAACTCGGACTGTTATCGATTGGTTACTCAATAGAATCGGAGTATGAGAATGTCCACTTTAGGCAACCCGACTCCTTGAACTTCAGTTTTATATCAAGAGTGATAAGATTACTTCTTCCCACAATGGTAAATGTATATGATATGGTATGAATGAATGTGTGTGGGAATGAGTGATATGTGTTTCAAGTGACGTATCATTGTATGTTCTTGTTCTTGGTTGAAAGAAGTTTGAACTTGTTATGTATATAGTTATTGATTGCTTGGTGACTGTTTGTGTCTGCCAGTATATGTTTATGAATTGCTTCCTTCAATCAGGATAGACAAACTGTGTGAAATCCACTTTCGGCATGGGACCGAAGGTGAATGGAGTGACCAACCGTTGTAGAGAAGGGATTCTCTCAAAGGAGGTCAGTATACAGAACCTGTCCCTTGAGGAATTGCAACGTTGATTAATACCTTTGCCCGAGAGGTTTGAAGAGGGTATAGTTAAGTCCTGTAGACGGTAGTGAGACTCACGCCGGAACAATGTTCCTGGTCCACAGTGGGGTGTTGTCATTTTTCCTTGCACAGGAGAGATGACTACATTACCGTTGAAAGAGAGGAAGGTGTTGTGATCGTATCAAGACGCTGCTTGTAGAAAAGGCGACTGTTGTTTGCCACAAGGGAAGGAGTAGTGACCTAACCACGTGTCAAGCAGAGTCATCTCACCTTCTTAGTCAAGGTCTTACTAAACTCGGTTATGAGAGGTGAGGTTGTCCTACTCTATTAAGTAGCCAATTGGTGGGGTTTCAACATCGGAATCGGAGGGAGATGTGGTGAGGCTGAGTCCTAGAAGCGGGGCTCGGGATCTGAGATGTTATCCTTTCATCGGATTACATCACCCTTCGGCACGATATACCCCTATTAAGCCTGAGGAGTAGCATGTTTTAAGTCATCGTTATAATTGTCATTGTAACTTCGCTGTGATTTTATTCTCGTACAGTCAATTGTAACGGTTGCTCTTATTGTTAGCGAAGTTACTAGTTGCTGTTTGTTTAAATTGGTACGACTGATTGTTTTGGTATTGTATGAATTATGATTTATTTTCCTTACAGTCTCAAACGTTTCTTCTACTATCTTGAGTAATATTCCTTCTTTTTTGATCAGGATGATGGAATGTGGTTCGATTTTGATAACTGCCGTAAAAAAAGGATAATCCTTTTTGGGGCAACTTAGCTTAATACTCAGACATGGATAAACTTCTTTGAGTCCTATCAATTCCTTTGCAATTTTTTTTTGCAATAATTATGAAAGTAATGTTTTTTGTCTTGGATTCGGACAAGCAAAGAGTCAACAAATATTTATTTTAAAAATAATGGTTTTTTTATATATATACAAAATGACCCTGAGGTGCGTGCCTCACCGAGCTATGATCAAAGACTTGGAATGAGTAGCAGCCTGACGAATGCTCAATTTATTATCTCATTTATTTAAAAATCATCGATCATCCACCCAAGGGTTAACCTGAGGGTATAAATTATCCAGCCGATGGTGAAAAATTGACATCGTTGGGACGTAACTCCCAGCGTTGGCTGCTGACCAAGTATAACCAGGCAGCGGACCTTCTGGTTTTGGCCTAGAGTTGAGACCTGAAGGGCGGCCTCCCTAGTGAGGGAATCAACTCAGGTGGTTACTAGAGGGGTCGGGAGTCAGGTCTAGAAACTAGGTAAAACCCGGGATAGGAGGATCTACCCGTTATTGCGTAACCAATACGAGAATCACTGTTAATATAACAACACAGTGGGCCGCAGCTCCGGCCTGATCAGCAGGACTGTGGTGGGTCATGATGGAGACCGTTGTCCTCCTGTATTAGGCTTCGGGCAGGACGACAGACAACTTTGGATTGTGATATCAAGAGTTGAACACCCAAGGTCTCGGTTAGGACCCGCGTTTGACGGGTTGAGTTAGCACGCGGACACCGACCCTGAAAACAACCAACGAATACCTGGCCAAAGACTAAGGGTGTGGGGGAAGGAAAGGTGCGTTGTCATACTTAACTATTTCATGTACTGTAGTACAGATCAAATATCCCCACTTCAAGTCATTAATGTGGGAGACCCGGGTTAAAATCCCGGCAGTAATAATGAAAAGTGAGGTGACGACGTCAATCCTGAAACCACATTTCATTCGAGGATCGGATTTGACGATTTGCTTGTCTAAAAACATCTTCTTTGCATATAGTTCTCCGAGCGACGGAGACGTTGCTTAATAGGGTATGGGAAGTATACATATATTGTTTTGTATTGTATCACTTGTTCAGTGATGTTATCGATCATGTCATATTTTATCGGTTGATTTGACCATGGGAAACGATAAAAGGGGAATTGTATAAAAGATCGTGATAAACATCCCTAGCGATGGGGATGTCGCTTAATAGGGTCTGAGAATACTGTCGAACAAAATACCCTTACAAGGGTATTTAGCCATGCTTTTGCATTTGACACGGTGACGGCGTCGGCTACCATGATGGCGCCGATCTGAGATGAAATGGGTGTGCACGCTTTTGCGTGAGACTTGAAACGATTTCCTCGGCCATTGAGGCCGAGGCGAATCGGTGAGAAAATTTCGAGAGTCTGTGCGCGCGTTAGCAAGAAAATAAGGAAATAATAAAATAAATTAAATTAAATTAAAATTAAAACGAATCCAACTAACAATAAATAAAATAAAAACAACCAAATCTAACAACTAACTACCTACTCGTGCCAAGTGTCGGACCCTCGTTTTCAAACGAGGCTGGCTATAACTACTAACTCTAACTAACAAGGTCACGGGTTCAAGTCCCCCGTCGGCCGAATGCGGGGTTAAAATTGAGCTCCCTTTAAAAAAAAAAAGCTAGTTCAGAGGTCGGATGGATTCGATCCCCGAGTCCTTCGATCTGCAATCCGCACTGAAACCCACTGAGCTAGCTCCTACTTCGGTTAGAAGAGGAGCAACTTAGATATATATTGAAGTGGGGCTCAGTCCGCCTAGTGGCCTGCGCCCGTTTCTAAGTCTGAGTGTGAGCACGTTTACCGGTCTGCATCCCTGTCATGTGCTCGTCGGCTCGAGTGTGCGTATGACCTGCAAGGTCATTCGTTTAATCGGAAGGCCAGTCGGACCGGTACTTTAGTTGTGGCCTCGCCATTTGAGGGTCGCAGCGGAAAAAATTATAAGGTAGCGGGGTAAAACCCGTACACTTAGAACAACGGGGAAAACACTTAAGTAGTAGGGTAGGAGGTCCGCGACACTTAAGAACCGCGGAAACACTCAAGTGGCAGTTAGGCCGGTATCACACCAAGTAGAGGTAGATGTGCCTGGTAGTCGAGGCCAAGTAGGAAAAGACAAAAGTTAGCATTTTTAGACGCTCAATATCTAGTAGGTAGACAGGGACCAACCCAAGTCTCAGCGTGTATCATAGGCCTACCTGACACGATACGGACCCAATCAACCCCTCGACCTTTTCGGTCCGAGGGTATTGCTACAAGCTTATAAAAGATTCACTGTAGTGAATCGACATAGGAAAGTTGGGTAGATTCGTTTCGACGAAATCTGCTTGACTCCAGACGTAGCAGACCGAGACTCTGGCCCGCATGCTCGGGCTGAGTGCTCGACGGGCAAACGCAACAGCGCATAGCAGTACGCAGAGCAGAGAGGAGCGAGAGTTGCGAGGGGAAGTGACGGAAGCTAGCAAAGAAAAGGGGGAATGGCTACGCAAAGAGGGGAAGGTGACTGCGCAGAAGGAGGCGGCACACAAGGAAGAAGAAGAAGAAAAAGAAGAAGAAGAAGAAGAAGGAGATGGAGAAAGGGAAGGGGGTTCGTCACGATGGAGTAGATTGTTGTAATTATCGATCTTGAACGAGGAATGTATAATTAGTGCGAGTCATCAGCTCGCGCTGATCACGTCCCTGCCCTTTGTACACTCCCCCGTCGCTCCTACCGATTGAATGGTCCGGCGATGTGTCCGGATCGCGGTGATCACGACCATTTGCAGCCGGGGGTGCTGTGGAAAGGTTCATTGAACCTTATCGTTTAGAGAACGAAGAAAATGAGGAGAAGAGAGAAGAAAGAAGGAGAAGCAGAAGAATAAAGAAGAAGAAGAAGGAGATGGGGAGGAAGGAGAAGGAAAAGGGATTGAAGAACACTTACCTGAGTCTGCGGGCGGGCCGCAATGACAAACAATGACGACGACGATGACTGATGAAGACGACGACAGCAGCAGAGCGAGAGAATGAGAGAGGTAAGTCCGCGATCACGCGATTTACCTCGTGGTACTTCCATCAATAAAATATATATATATACGTATATAAATAAATAAATAAATAAATAAATAAATAAATAAATAAATAAATAAATAAAATTAATCTACTACTAAAATATGGAAGATTCATTACTACAGATGAATATGTGTGTGTGAGTGTGTATGACCGATCGCGCGGCCAACTGCAAGCTACTTTATCGAAGAGAGGGGCGGAATCGGGTGAATCTACCACTATAATAAGGGAAGTCTATACTACTTCGAGCCTACGTGTGTGCGAGTGTGTGTTTGCGTGAGAACGTGTGTTACAGTGTTAGTGTGTGCGCATCGATCGCCGCTAGTCATCTGGTACTTGCATCGTTTTGTGTACAAGCGAAGGTCTGTGTGTGTGTGTGTGTGTGTGAGAGAGAGAGAGAGAGGGAGAGAGAAAGAGAGAGAGTTCTTCTTCTTACTCTTCTAAGTCCACCATCTCTCCTCACCCTCTCGCTACCTAACTTCTCCGTACCTACAGACTACGAGGAAGAGAGAGATTGGTGACTCTGGGACAAGACGACATTTGGATTCAGACTCGACATTGGATTTCAGACACCTCGAACAGGTCAAAGAGGGATTATTTGGGACCTGTATCGAAAACTTGGTGTTGACGACATTCCCATCTTTCCCCTTCTCCTCGTCTAATCCCCTTCTCCTCGTCCGATCCCTTCTCTTCGTATGTGTATGAGGGGGGATTGTGCCAAGCTGTCCATTATGTGACTCAGACACGTACTACTTGTTTCTTCTTTTGTTTTTGCCTTCCTGGAAAATCTTCCAAGATGCACGCCGTCGTTATGACTTTCGTGTCAATATAAAATAAAAACAATGAAATAAATAAATGAATAAATAAATAAAAATCGAATGAACCTACAGCTAGAACGTGGAAACATACACTACCACATACTACACATGTATGCATATGTGTGTGTGCGTGTGTGAGAGAAAGGGAGAGGGAGACTTACCTGTGACGCCAAAGCCCAGCCACCATGGCAGGTGGGCATGGACTACAGTGAGGCGCAGGGGAGATCTTCGAGTGTAACAGAGGACATGACGTGGGTATATAGTCAAAGGGGGTAGGTGAATGATGATGATGATGATGATGATGATGATGTGAGGGCACTTACCTTGTAATGGCGATGGTATGCATGGGCGACATCTTCAAGTACTTCGGGTCGCCGCAGATGTCAACAGTTGCATTGTCCATTCGTAGGCTATAGTAGCCGTGTAGGAGTAGGCTGAGTACTGAGCGCCAAAGGTGAGAGTGGAGGGATTGGACTCTTGTATTCATGTGGAGAGAACATGATCTCATGGACATTGGTTTTCAGTGCTACGAACCTCCATTGGTGCATTATTGGTGCAATGCTGCTCATTGGACACAGTGTGACTATTTGGTTTGCAGTGTGATGGCGTGATTTGGGATTGCCATCTCATTGTTGCTTATTTTCCTCGTTGCAATATTTTATTATTATTATTATTTTATTATTACGAGTGGAACCCGCCGCGGCTACGCCGTGGCTCACAGCAACGCTCGCTGATGGCGTCTTATGGCGTCTGCTCTGTTCGTTTCTCTTTCTCTCTCTCTCTCTCTCTCCCCCTCTCTGTGTTTCTTCCCGCGTTGTGTTTGGCGGGTGTCGGTGCCTCTGTGTGTGTGTGTGTGTGTGTGTGTGTGTGTGTGTGTGTGTGTGTGTGTGTATGTGCGGTCACATCCCCCCACCTCTCCTTGGTCGAATCATGAACGTCTCTCTCTCTCTCTCTCTCTCTCTCTCTCTCTCTCTCTCTCTCTCTCTCTCTCTCCCCTTGGTCGAATCATGAACGTCTCACACACACACATTCCATCGATAGGATGAGCAAAATGGGAATGAATTTTCTGCTGAAAC
>BFEA01000472.1:979616-1011312 GCA_003427395.1 Chara braunii | reverse complement strand
CCGTCTCTCTCTCTCTCTCTCTCTCTCTCTCTCTCTCTCTCTCTCTCTCTCTCTCTCTCTCTCTCTCCCTCCGTCGGTGTACCCAACCGCCCCGCCCCGACCGACACGTCGCTCCACCCAGCCATGCCTGGCAAAGAGGACCCCGCCGACCGGCACCCCCCCCGGCGCGATTTTTCGTGGACCCGCCCGCCGCGCCCCTCCCGAACCGTCATGCTCGTCGCCGTCCCGCGTCGCTGTCCCACGGGCACGTCCCCACGGCCCCGCGGTACCACTCGCGGGCCTCCCTGCCCGACTTTCCCTGGGCCCGGCGGCAACGTCACGCGAGGACTGGTTTTCCCTTTAGGGTATAAAAGATTATTATTATTTTTATTATTATTATTATTATTATTATTACTATTACTATTATTATTATTACATGCACGATTGAATAAGGTGCATGTGGCATCTGTGTAATGAGGTTGTAAAGGAGGAGAGGGACGTACCTGGTGGAGAGGAGGTCGGCATTGGTGTTGACGTCATCACTCGCTGGTCGTCCAGTGGTCTGGTTGCTTCCATGTTGTAGTGTAGTATTAGGCTGTAGAGTAGATAGGGCGCCTGGCGCCATTCAAGAGAGAGAGCTACATTGGGTTATACTGTTGGTGCTGCCCGATTGGGCTTGGACATTGACTCACAATTCTGTTGTATCGTTCTCAAATGGATGGTTACTCGATTCCATTGTGCTATCTGCTCTGGCTATGACTACTTGGACTTCGGTGTGATTTTGCAATTTGGATTTCTGTGCTTAGTCCACATTCATGTTCCTTGCGTTCTATTATTATTATGATCGTTATTATTATTATTATTATTATTATTATTATTGTAATCAGACTCGCGCTCATTCACACTTTTCATGTATGTAAACGGCAACACACCAAACTGACGGCATGCGTTAACTCAGAACTCAAAGACAGGGAAACCCAGATACGGGTCATTGTCACTGGCGGTGGTGACTCAGCGCCCGAAAACTACTTTCTGTTCACATACACCGGATCACTCTGGATGTCACACACACAGGGAGAGAAGGGGGAAAGAGGAACTGACACGCCGGGTGAACAGACAAACCGGGTGAACAAACGTACCGGGCGGACAGACATAGCAGGCAAACAGACACGCCAAGCAAACAGATATACCGGGTAACAGACACACCGGGGAAACAAACACACAGCACATGGTAATACACAGACATTGTCATGCTGTGACACGCATACATAGCGAAGACACTGTCACACTGGGAGACGCATATATACACAGCGAAGACACGGTCACAGACACACAGACGTTGTGACGGGCATGCCGACGCTGTGACCGACATGCAAACGCTGTGACAAACACGGTGGGGCACAGACAACGTGTCACACAGTCGCAGTGACACACATGCATATAGTCACACTGACATACGCGGTGACACGGACTGTGACACGGGCATGCACACAACATCCACAGGGGAACAGACATAGGCGTTGTGTCACACACAGATACAGTGGAACAAATAGCGACATCGTGACCCATACAGTGAACCACGATGACATACACGGTAAAGACGAATACTGTGACATACACACAGTGGAAACGGGCTTTGTGACAGACACACAATGTACAAACAAAGTGCTCGGTCCGACACAACGTACAGTCGCGTACACAGATACGCGGACAAAGAGAGAAACAGTGACACACATACACGTACACGGCGAATACACAGATACCGTGACACTCACGTCCACAGTGAAAAACGCACACACACGCACAATACTATATCTACAACTATGGCGGCTATGACCGCTGCTATGTTGTCACTGTGACTGAGCTCCTCTCAGCCCACTGCGTCCTTCGGGCTCACTGCAGACCTCCTTGCACAAGTCGCTGTGATAGTTATTCCCCATGGCTCACGCAGGAATGAATCAATGGCTGGCACTGCCTCTTGATTCGTACTTTTGTAGCCCGTCAGTCTGGCTCTTTCCCCCGGGGCACGGTGCACACAGTCCTTCGTGATACTTGCTGGACTGTACCGCTGACTGCATGGGGACTCACTGATGCAACCTTGGCCCTACACGACAAGTACACAGTTCAAGACCTGACTCACTGACTCCTACGCGGACCTACAACAGCTGCAAAGGACACCTACGACGCAGGTCATGGGATCAAACCTGCAAGGTACTATAGACATGTAATTGGGATCAAGGGATGGAACCTTGGGATCTGCATGTGTGACTGCGAAGGTGAAAACCGTTTTATATGGTAGGAGGGAGAGGTAGTGTAGACCAGGTACTGGTGGACAGACAAGGAGGAGCGACTTAGATATTGTGTGGGTGTGGCCTACGGATTGAACGGTAACTGATTAGCTCATTGTAATGCTTTCATTTGGATGGAATGTTGATGCATCTCAGCTCTCTACACATTACTTGACCATCTGGACTTTTGCATGATTGATTGCTATTTTGTCTTCTGTATATCACGCTTATGCCTACTCCATGCATTATTATTATTATTATTGTTATTATTATTATTATTATTATTATTATTATTATTATTATTATTATTTGATATGGTTATTACGTCCATGTCGTTTGTTATGATTTGATTGTCAGCGCAATCAGACATGTGCATGTGAACCCCATGCCTAGCTAGAGCCACTGCCTGGGTTTGCGCACGCTGGCCTAGAGCCAGTGTGAGTGAAGATTGATTGATGTATGGATGTAGGACGGGTGACAAGATAAGGCTCCAGGGTAAGGAACATCCTATTACCCGTCTCTACGTGTATACATATCTTAGATAGTTAGGTTGACAAACTAGAAGTGGGGTGCTCCTCTGCGGGTCATCCCATGGTCTGTTTAAGCCTAAACCAGTTAGACTGAAACAAGTGGTGGGATACTCATGTATAAGTTATCCTACTCCTTTAGTGAGTATGAAATGAAGGCTTTTGTCGAAGTGTTTTTGCTTCATACTTACTTTTGATCGGACTATGTTATAGTCCACCAATAGAATTGAAGTTCACATTGCTGAACTTCGTGTGGGCGATAGTGAGGGAGATGTTGAGATCTTGTGACCTGTGTTTACTCAAGAAGACTCATTATGAGTCTATGCAAGACTGCATGTTGTTGCCTTATGGTAATAGGTTGGTTATCCAACTCAACCCTCACTCACTCTCTACACCCACACTTTGCATCAACCTTTGCACTAAATGGTTTCGGGTCATTTGTCTGACGGGTCTGTGTTTGGTCAAAAGAGGTCCTTGAATGACTAAGTCGAAAGGGGAATGTCTGGTTAAAAGGCTTGGAAGCATAAGTGTGTTGTGTGTGAAAGTGAATGAATGGTTGACTCTGCGAGGATTGTGTAATGTGATTGACTCTTGTCTGCAGGTCAGTAATACGACCAGCCACATACTATTCACGACAACGCACTGAAAAACTTATGCTATCCTGGATCTTGATCCAAACATCTTGTCGATGCGAGATTTCTACACTTGGTTTGAGTACCCGACCTTGTGTTTTCCCTGATTGATAGGAAGATTAGGAATATTGCTAAGGCCACGAGCCTTATTCATTTCATGTTCATTTCATCTACATTGATTGAAAGGTCAATGACCTATGTTTTCTTTGATAAACTCAGACTGTTCTTGTGAATGTGTTGTGTGTACGCGACATCTCCTCGCCTAATCACTCAACCTTATCTCACTTCATACGTATGTATGCTATGGTTAAAGGGTTTCATAAAGGTATATGCCGAATTGTCTCAATCACTAGGTAGGATGGGTATGTGTTTTATGCGCAACCCCTGATAATTTAAGTACTAAGAGGGATCCTGCTTTGAAATGGGATAGATTATGAGTTATATTTACTGAAACAATTTATAGGCAGAATATAGTATGCGCGAACGTTCGTCAGTCGAGTCGACCTGAATTATAAGTCCGTCCGGGAGAGCAGCGCCCCGATGCCCGACGTGTATACGGGTTAGTCTTAGGCGTTCAACCACGCGTATACCTATGCTACGACGATCGAGAAAACGCCCCCGGCTGGCCTACCTCTGCGATTGCATGTAAAAACCTTCGCACGTGGGTCAGTAGCTCAGCAGGGATACGCCCACCTATGGGATGGTGACAGCTTCCGCAGGTGGAGGGTTGTTGTACCTCGTGGGATCCCTAACCTGTCGTAGGGAGTCGTGAGAGGTATAGCACGCGCGCACGGTCGGAGTTGGTCTTTACGTTGAAACCCTTATAAAACTCCTGCGTGATACGACCGTGAGGTTCTACACCAGAAACTACTTCACGTCTGGGTGTGGGACCGCCGCGCGCGACAGCGGAATCATAATTCGCATGTCGGGGGTTCAAATCCCTCTTCCACCAGTCGTCTATCTATGCTTTCTTCAAGCTTACACGTAAGATTGATTCCATTAAAAAAAAAAAAAAAAAAAAAAAAAAAGATCGATTCCGAACAATTAAGAGTCGAAAGGCGTGAAGCGAAGCTGTTTGTCAGCTTCCCTTCCCCAGCCCACAAAGAAGGCTAAGGTTTTGGCCGTAGAGCTGCATGACGGGAAACTATCACGTGTGGTTCTGAGGGCAGACGTTCTGCACTGACCCCTATCCTACATCAAGATATATTTTTTTTCTTGATGGTGATTCTAATCTTTGTGTTATGGATGTTGGCTCATGTTTTATAGCGCGCCTGAGGGTAACCCCAATGTGATGGTTGCCTCACGTTTTTGAATCAATTGAGCAAGAATCCGTGCAGCCCAAACGAATTTGGCACCTTGGTCTGGATTCCATTTAATATTATGAATCGAAGTACCCACTGGTATATATGCTAATTGTACACAATTTCCCAAACCTTTCTCCAGGCTTCACATTCATTTTCATAACGCAAAAAAAGTCAATCTTTGAAGTTGTATTGATTTTTAAAGCTGATTAATATTGCTTTAATCAGTACAAGGCCAAATAAGTGGTCGAAACCATTGAGCACATCTTCCTACAGTGCCCGAACGCTGCCCTCACCTGGCGCTGGTGGGACCGGGTCTGGCAGCACATAGTCCCTGGATCCCTCTGGCCATGGGACTGGTGGGCCATCCTAACGGGCTATTGGCCAGGACGGCCCGAAGAGGAATTTGCGAATAACATGTTTGACCTGGGGAGACGAACAATCTTATGGACACTATGGTGGCAAAGATGTGTTTTGATAATGGAAGAAGTACGATTGGACGGGGAGGAGATGCGCGAGCATATCAAAAATCAACTACAGTTGGACATAACTGATAGATGGCAGACACTAAAACGCAAGATAGACTTCCTTCAGCAACCAAAAGACATTAAAGAAATCATCACTAAATTCTGCCAAGAATGGTTGGGCGGGGAAAGAGAAGGGAGGATTGCGCAGGTGAGATGGTCAGGGGATGCGGACGAGGGCCTTCAGGGAAAGGGAGAGATGGTAAGAAGGGACTACTGCCTGGAATTTAAGGAATGGACTGACATTGACCCGAGCTTCCCAATGAGGCCAGCTTCTGATTTCTCGGACCCCTTCCCCCCACACCCTTTATCCCTAGTAGAATTAACTACGTCATGAGTCTCGGTTGTGTGGGGTTGCATTTTAATAGAATGGACAAATTTTATCTTTATGAGGCAAACAGAGCAGCAAGGTTGACGGGCAAGCAGGGAAACAGAAGGAACTCACTGGTGCCCCCCAGTGGTTCCAAATGGGCCCCTGCTACAGCCCTGTTTTGTAGAATAGACCAGGTGGGACGCTGGACCCGGTTTCCAGCATTGGTGCTCTATCTCGTCAAATGTTTTTGCAGCAATTTTCAAATTAAGACACAATAGGCGCCATGAGAATAGTAGGCGGATGGCGGGGGCTAGGGGATGGAGGGAGACTCCACTGGTGCCCCCCAGTGTTTCTCCCCCCAATACCCGACCCTGCTACAAGGCAGGTAAGGAAGAGTAGATTGGATATGGGACGCTGGACCTGGTTTCCAGCAAAATAGGCGTCACTCTCACCAATGTACTGTATTGTAAAAGATGTATTTAAGGGACGTTGGACCCGGTTTCCAACAGGTGTTGCTCCCCGCCAATAGATGGAGCGGCCCGCCAGGCAAAAAAAAAAAAAAAAAAAAAAAAAGCCTCAATGGTTAAGAGTATTGCTTTCATAAGGCAAGAGTCATTGGTTCAAGTCCAATAGTAGGCAATTGAGAGTTGCATTTGAGTACCGAGAAAATGATCATATGGCCGAGGCTGGTACAACTGATGAAGAAAATCAGATTAGTACAGATGGTAGCGAGTAACAAGTTGGCTGCCGCTACCGTAGAGCCACTCGAAGAAGAATATGTCTTGGGGCCTCGTTCGACAATCCGTAGTCAAAACTGTAAATGTATCTGGATACATTCACACGGTTGGAAGGTCTGGCATGTATTGAGACCACTACCAGCTCTTTTCGTGGTTTTGGAAAGCACGGGCCAGGACTTGGCAGTCAATCTGTCGGGTGGTTGTTTTCTGGCGAAACCGACAGGCAGATAAATTTTATCGGACCGCAGGTTAGGTCGTATCGCACCGCGAGTTTAGGGGGTTCGGCTACCCAAGCGAAATCGCAGACGGCGCTGGCCGAAAGGCCATTTCGACCAGCGGGCCAAGCTCAGTTCGTACACCAACGAACGGTTGAAATGCAGACACAAGATCGTTCGATAGTGTGCTTCAATCAGGGCTGGGGAGGGAGGCGAGAAAATGCTCAGCCCCGATGGTCAAAGATCACCAGAATTTCTTGAAATACGTCAGGAGGAGGCACAAGGATTGATCCTGTTGGCATGGTCCCTGATGCTACCGGTTGTCTCCTAGCCGGTATCGCCCACTTGGACGTCCGGAGCAGCCCCCGCATGTTCCCTCGTGAACACGGTTCTGGTTGTTAACGGGTTCCCCGTATGCCTACAATTACGAGAAGTGGTAGGTAGGTAGTGTGAGTTGAAATTGAGAGAAGAATATCGCTTTTCAAAAAAAAAAAAAAAAAAAAAATTGAAAAGGTAATTTGAGACCTCCCACGGCCCTGTAGGCTGTTGACAAAAGGGTCATTAAAAGGTACATTTGGGTAGCGGTGTGGAGCGCATCGGCCCCCGCGCAAGCGCAACTCGAGGACGACACAGTAACCCGCGTCGACCCTTTGCCGCTCCGGCCGAATGTGCGAGTTGTACATCCCGCGGTGTCGTACAACAGGATAGGTTCTCGTCGGGCACAACTTTTCTTTCATAAGGGGTTGTCACCACCCTTAGTGGCATATCCCCGCCGAGCTACCGGTCCACGTGCGAAGGCTTTTATAATGCAATTGCAGAGGTAGGCCGGCCAAGGGCGTTTTCTCGTTCGCTGTAGCATAGGCACGCATGGTTGAACGCCAAAGTGAACCCGAACGTCATTTGTCCTTGGGGCGTTGATCTCCCAGGAATCGGAACGTACGCCGGTGACCGGTCGACTAGGACGTGATATTTCAAGCGTAAGGAAAACTTCGAGTGATCCTAGTCCCTTCTTTCAAAGACGATCATGAGTTACTCAGACAAAATGCTTTCAAAAGAAGGCTCGGGTCAACGTAAGTTCACTTATCTTATGAAATCAGCCTATATATAGTACAACCATGTATACGACGAGGGTCGACTTGGCCTCAAACAACAGTTATAAATAAGAGATCAAAGCATGACCAATACACAAAATGACAATCAAATGCGTTTGACCAAAGTATCTCCGCTGTGCCTGCATGACGGCTAGGCTGACACAAGTTTTCGACTTGATGAGATGCGTTGCCAAGTTCTTTTAGTCCATACCGCACTGACTTCTAACAAAGAATGCTGACATCCCAACTTCCAAGCAAAGTTAAGATGCTATTGTTGTAGTGATAACTACGTTTTCACTCTAACTTTGGTGTGAATGTCATCTGCAAGTAATCCGGTTACCACTATACAAGTCAGCAATCAACTTGAACGACCGAATACAGGATGCCTCATTAAGGACGAGGATCCACTTTCAAATTTTGTTGCTTGCTTTGTCCTCCTGACCCTCGTTAACCCTACTGGAAATAGTTGTTATTTGTTTCTGACTATCCATTGGCAAGTCTTGCACGCTATATCAACCCTATTGGTCCTTGCTTCTTGTGGCGAGGCCAACCACGATAAGAGTGCCTAGCCGCGCTCTGTTCCAACTAGTAACCATGAAGCGAGCTTCTTGTGGCTCCGTTCTCCATGCGTGAGTGGCCCCTGAGACGGCCACTAAGGGCTATGCTATAGCAGTTCCTCTTAACGAGAGGCGTCAAGAACCTTAAGGCCCTTTCGTGAATATTAGGTGTATGTCATTTCCCAAGGAGATGGTCTCGGATACCCCTCGTCCTCGCCCGAGCGAACCCTGGATCTCAGAAGTCGGGCTGGTTCCACCACAACAGCATGGTATCCCCCGCATAAGCGATTCACTCCGAGTCGTTAGCAGGGTCGACCCCTAAGGCAACGAACCCCGCCCCAGATGCCTCCTAGGAAAGGGAAATACGTCTACCACGGCGGCAAATGATCCCTCACCGCTTGACGTCAAGAGTCACTTAGACGAAAAAGAAGATCAGAAGAAAAATCATTCAGACAGACGAGCATAGACATAGAGGGTCACTCGGGAAAGAACGGGTAACCTTAGGGAAAAAAAAATATATGTCCAATTTATTTCTCCTTCTTTGTGTGATCGCTTCGTTTTCTCGTCGTCTATTGACTTCCCATCCCTTCAACATACATACAAGTGAGCAACAGAAAATAAATATGATTCTCTCATTGTCATTGACATGGTCAGATTCCTTTTTCCAGGCATCCTTCTACCTACATACACATTAGATCAAATAACGAGTTCAAAAGAAAACAATGCAAGTTCAAACTCACGTCAGACTTCCATTCGCACGCGCAAACACACATCTCCTCTACCTTTTCAATGAACGTTCAAAGAACAGGGTCAAGCAAGTGGGGGTTCACACAGGTGTGTAGGGTCTGAGTCAAACTGACCTTGAGTGAAGTTGAAGAGATGACCCACTCAAGAAGACCGTTCAAAATGAGGTCGCTCGATAAAAAGACTGTCACAACAAGTCGCCCACAAGGTGTCCACACCACACGCTCAAAAGTAATCACCTCCTGCGACACTCCCCCAACACACTATCACTCCCAACAATCCAATAACACCTTCGCGTCGCCGCCACTCACACCCAATTTCACTGCGCCACTACAACAACGCACTCACACCACTTTCAAGCGCACCACCAGTTTGTGGTACCTTCCCTGTGTAAATGCCAAGTCACCGCTTTATATAGTCATTGCAAGAATATTGTCGCCTTCGCCGTAAAAAACCGGTAGCGCTTCCGCACTACTACCACCAAACCCAGTGTTGTTGCCGCAAAGATTCGGCAGCATTTCCACACCACCGCCGTCAAACCCGGCGCTGTCGCCGCAAAATTTCGGCAGCGCTTCCTCACTACCGCCAAAATGTCAAAGTTGTCGTCGCAAAAGATCGGCAGTGCTTCCGCGTCACTACCTACAACGCATTGCCGCTGCCACCAAAAAAACGGTTGCGCTTCCACGTCACCGTCGAAAAGCGTCACCGTTGCCGTGCCAAACAGGTAGAGTTTTCCCTGCACCGTTTGTCGAAGACTTGCCGCCGCCGTGCAAAACGGGCAGAGTTTCCCCTGCAGCGCTTGCCGAAGACTTGGCGCCGCTATGCAAAACGGGCAGAGTTTCCCCTGCACCGCTTGCCAAAAAACCTGCCACGAACAGCAACACCTCCCGCTGACACCACGCAGCACGGTGGCTATGGCAGCCTCTTCTTTCCTCACCTTGTTGAGATGGCGGCTATGGTTGTGTTTCACAGCTATGGCCACCTCCAACAATCCTCCTCCCTCACTTGCAGACCTCCACTCGGCTCCCTCTCACTTCACCAGCAGCTCCTCCAGCAGCCAACATTCACCTAAGCGAAATGCCAGCAGCACCAGCCATAAATGAATGTTGGTTGGCTGACTGCTGGCTGTTTTATAACTGGTTGGAGGTTGAGAGCAACTGCTTTGCCCCCCCAGCCAAAACTTGGAGTGAGGCCTGGCCCTTGATCTGAAACGAGATCAAGGGCTGAGAAACTTGATGTTCCCCTCGGGGAACCAAGTTCTAGGCCTTGGTAATGCATCTGGCCGCTACCCCCGGCCAGATGCAGCCCTGCATATCTATATAGAGCCAAGTAGAGGAGATTGTTGAAGTTCAACAGTGTGCTGTCAACCCAGAGTCCAGATGCTTCTACCCTTGCATCTGGCCCTGCTTCACGATTAGATTCGCGACGCTCTGTTTTTTATTTTTTTTCCCTTCCTTCCTCCTTGTTTCTTTGTGAGGGGGCAACTCGCCGTTCGAAATGAACGGCCGCCCCCCTCCAGTCATTTCTCATAGTCGAACTAGAGTCAAGCTCAACAGGGTGTTTTTTTTTCCTTCCCCCCCTTGCTCCTTTGTACCTGTACCGGACGCCCACGGCGCTAGGTACAGATGGCGCTCAGCTGCCTGTTCACTAGGTGAACGGCGCAGAGCCAAAGCGTCGATCGATTGGAGACTTACTTGTAGGCTGCTGTGTCGTTCCTCCGCCAGGTAAGAGTGTTGTTCTCTCTCTCCCTCTCGTAGAAGTGGCAATAGTACTAGGAGTAGGGTATTTTCCCATGTGCTAGCGGTAGATTCATTCAATTTGCCTTCCTTTAGTGAAAGTAGCAACCCGTTCGTCAAAACGAACGGGTGCCCCAGTAAGTTCACAAATGAAAGAAAGAAACAAATCTAAAGAATTAAAAAAAAAAAAAAACTTGAAATAATAAAAAATATGAATCCTACCAAAAAATCTAAGAAAAGGAAAAGGAATAAAATGAAAGAAAAAACAAAAATGAACGCTGCCTTGCTGCAAAAAAAACGGTCAAACGTTTTCACGGGCGCCGTTAAGTGCACTGGGGTCTTCAATGCCCCAGTGACTTCAAAGGCGCCATCTGGCGCTTCGTTTATAGTTAGTTTTAAGTTTGTTTGTTTTTTTTTTTTTTTTTTTTTTTTTTTTTTTTTTTTTTTTTTTTTTTTTTTTTTTTTTCCGTTGGCATATGCCAATGGTCATGTCATCACGTGGCTGACAACCACGATCCAAGCCGTATCCTGGGGTGTGGTTCTACTAGCAACGAGGACCGGATCGAATGCCCGAATCTGGACGAGTTTACGAAAATGTGTAGGAAATCGAGATTGAACTGCTTTTCTGCATCTCTGTTTAAAACACATCCAGATTCCGGACCTCGATCCTATCCTTTTTGCAAGTGGGACCTCAGCCCTGAGGGACCCTTGTTCTTTTTTTTTTTTTAATTAAAATTAAAAATATATATATAAAAAATGAATCACTTTTCGATTTGCACGTGTCATCCTTGCGCGGGGGCCATGCGGATTTCAGCATGGCTGATTTCGCCGCACGATCTTAAGGATCGCACGGTCGAAATCGGCCACGCCTAATCCTACGTTGTGGCCTGCTCCAAAAGGAGCTGGCCCAGTAGGTTGCGTGTGGTCAGGCTTGATCCCGGTATCCATCGGGTAAGAATCATGTATTGTATCCTACTGGGCTAGCTCCTATCGCGATAGTGATAGGAGCAACTCTTCTATATAAAGAGTTCGCCCAGTCACTCTCCCCCATGTCGTGGCCTTGCAGGCTCTGCCTGCCTATGGCCTTGCAGGCCCAACTTGCCTGTGGCCCTGCAGGCCTCGCTTACTTGTGGCCTTGCATGCTCGGTTGGCCGTTTGGCCTCGACATTGGTCTATCAACCCCCTGGCTCGATGTCAACCCCCGCGGCCCAGGAAATAAAAACCTCCATCCTATTCCCTCTGCGTCTCGGCTCTATATCCCCGACGCATCCCGCCTACTTAGGCCCTAAATCGCGCGGCTTAGCAACTGCGGGACATTATGTTAGGTACACTAGGTCTAGCTTTAGTCTTTCCATGACCACACACTATTGAGACTTTGTCGGGAACCGCGGACGACAAGTCGTACCGCTGACTCCCGCTGTTTCGATCGAACGTCAATGATGTCACACATCAACGACGTCATACGTCATCAACGTCAGACTTTAGGCCTCTCAGTTATAGGATTAGTCTGAATAAACTTTGGCAACGTCAATCTCATCATGTTCCTCAACGAAAAGAGTCAGACAGTGTCTGACCTAGAAAAACTCGGGCTCTGAGGGTTTCTGTCCCGACAGCCTTCCCCGCCGCCATTAAGCGACGTCACCATCGCTTACCATAAGCAATACAAGGATAAATATTTATAAGACCTCACCAAATATATCATATAATCACAATATATTTGGAATTAATCCAGATCTTATATACCGATTCGTGACGAGCGACGTTTCCGTCGTTCATCTTTCTTTTCTCTTATAATCATCTGGATACTCTTTTATGAAATACTCCATGTATATTTCATTACTTACAACACTTCAAACATTGACTTACTTTCAAATATAACAGAGGCTTACTTTCAATCCTTTAACAAACAGAAACTTACTTTCAAACCTTGAACAGATAGAGATTTACTTTCAAGCCTCATCATTCTTTCGAACCTTCCTTCGAAAGCACTTTCATTCATTCATTAGTTGGAATGGGGCCAGAAATAACCTCTGGCAGGCCTTTTCCCAGAATCTGGAATCCACCGTGGGCTTTGTCTATTATCCAACCTTAGGAATTACAAAAACATTTTAGAAGAATGATCCTAGCATCATGACACTAATCCACCGTGGGCTTTGTCCATTATCCAACCTTAGGAATTACAAAAACATTTTAGAAGAATGATCCTAGCATCATGACACTGGCGGCCATTCCTCCTTCCTTTTGTCTCTCATAGATGGGTCAGGCTTATCCCCCTGATGAGACTCTCTTCAGGCTATAACCCCCTGTCTAAGTCTCGTCAGGCTTAACCCCCTGCGGATCTTACATCATACAACACATACTGCCAGGAATTGAACCTGGGTCTCCTACGAAACGCAAGGATACTGACACTATACTACAGCATGTGCCGGCACCATCCCATAGAGAAATCACCCTTCCAAAAGTCCTTGTCAGGTCTGGCTAATTCTCACTCCAACTTAATTGTCATGCACGATTTATCTTCTACGTGTTTTGTGAATGCGTCAAGGAGTGGTGTAATCCATAAAGGATAACATCTCAACGTCAAGCCCCACTTTAGACTCGAGTCTCATCACTTTCCCTCCGATTCCAACGTCTTCGACCTTGTCAGTCTGCTGCATGTAGAGTAGAACTGCCCCACCTATCATGACCAGGGTTGACCAAACCCTAACCATGGAGGTAAGGTGACCATTCTCGGCGAACGGTTGGGTGATCAGTCCTCCCTTTATGCCAACAACAGTCGCCTACTCCACCGGCACCGTCATAACAAAATTCAAAACCTACGTTGCATAGAGTACGCGATGTCGGAGGGCCCAACGTTTTGGCCCTCCACAAGTGTGTCGAATTTGCCGCATCGGGTTTGATGTTTCAGCCTGAGGGGTAAAAGGTACCCCATTAGTGTAATCTAATGGGATTGCAGTCCAGCCCGATCTGCTTCACGGTAAGGGGCTGCACTGTGAGGCAGAGGATAGTTCTAATGCACATATTAGCCTTGATAATAAAAATAAATAAATAAATAAATAATAATAATAAATGTGGTCGGCCTATATGGCAGTGGTACTCACGTTGGCGAGGTCTGGATTCAGACCAAAGAAGGTCCCTGTCGAGGCTGTATTTCTGCAGCCGGCTCTGGAACCACCAACGGGTTGCTAGACCTGGAATAAGCATCAGCGGTAGTACCGTCGGACCTGGTCTACTTAGGTAGTACCTTCCCTGTTTCCACGGGGGCGGACGTGCGTGCTCAGGTGCCACGTGTCGACGAGGACAGCACAACGAGCACAGCAACCAGTTGTCGGTCCAGGGAAACGGCCACTTGGCCGTTACAAGAGGGACCAGAGTTTGACTTTGGGAGAGAGAATCTCGACATGCACGGGGGGGGGATGAATCAACCCTCAAGGGGGGAGCGCAACGCGCACGGGAGCAGTGCTCCGATCATATGACGAACCGGGGCACATTCCCAGGGAGATACGCACGGAGCAGCGCTCCAATTGGACATGACACGACGAAGTCAATCACGGCTCTACTCGTATATAACCAAGGAGATAATTTTTAATGGGAGGATGATAAATTGTGCGTGGCAAACTCTAATCAAAGTCACGGAGTCACGGAGTGCGCAGAGGGAGGGCTCCGTGGCTAGATACACACACGGAAGCGGTGCAGTATCAAAGCGGACGAACCAGGATCATGCGCGGGGGAAAAAGAGGGGGACCTTCCAGTTAGGAGGACCTGATAAGGCACAACCAAATCGACCTCGTGAGCTATCGAGCAAGGAGCGAGCGCGTGAGCACAGAGAAGGGTGCTCACTCCTTTCAATGCAGGAATAAGGGCAATGCTCGGTCCCCATTGGCGCACGAATAGGTGGGACCTTGATTCGCCCAATCAACACACGAACCAGGACAGGGTCCTGGCTCACATTCTCATCCGTGTACCAGATGACGGGCAAAGGAGACCTACGAACTGGAACTGGGCTGACATAGTCACGCACGGACCGAGACTATTAACCAGACAGATACACACACACAACACCCTCACACGGAGGACAAGCATGAATAGACGCTCCGACCACACAGGAGTGGGAAGCCTATCGCACAGGCAAACAGATGTTCTCCAATCACGGGAGAGCTACGCACAATATTCTGGCTACAATCACGCACGAACCTGGGCCGAAACCTGGCTACATGCAAGATATTTATCTTGATAATCCAATCGATGCACGCCAAGCGGGAACAGTAGAGAAGGAAGCGCGCAGGGTGAGGTTACAAATCAGCGTATGGATCATAATAACGGATGGGCATATCAGCTTATGGGACAGGTCTGATCAGAGCGCAACATGAACCCATGCACGGAAGAAAGACAAAGCAAGCTAGCAAGGCGCTAGCGAGGGAAGTACGCACCAGTAATGCATACACATGAGAGCAAGACGGGTGGACAAGGGGTGCTGAGATGGGCCGTGGCAGAACATACATACTACCAGATCCAGCGCACGGACCCACGCATCAACCACACGAACGAGAGAGAAAGGAAAAATGCTCGGGGGAGTGCACAAGAGAGGAAGTGAGCCGCAACGCAAAGTGAAAGGGCAGAGAGAAAGAGTGCACGAGAAGGAGAGAGACTGAAGGTACGAATCGGGATTGATTCCCGGACGAAGGTGAGCGAGGAAAGGCCAAAAGAGCACAAAAGAGACAGAACACGAGGGTGTATCTTCCCATTCTGTAGCTGAAGGTACATCATGTTTTTCTCTTCTGATGAGCAATCAGAGTTTGTATATCTCGAGCAATCAATGAAGAAGGGCTATGGATCTTTCCGTGTTCTAGCCAGAAGTTCACTCTCATTGGTGAAGTAAAGAAGCGGACTGCGCCGCTGTAGCGCCGTCCAGAGAAAAATTAAGGCAATGTATTTTCCTGTCTTCTTGCAGAAGATTTGTGCTCACGCTCCCTTTCGGTGACTTATCAGGTTGCCCAACCACGACAGAGGTCAGGGTGTGCAGATTAGAATGAGAGAACCGCCATAGAGGACGGAGTGTGTCACCGTGCTGCACGAATCCGAAACTGCCACTGAACAATGACAAAATTCAAAAATGTCCACTGGATATTCCTTGAATTTCAGAAATGCCCTGCGTACTTGAAGCGTGCTACGTCGTGGGGGAGGTTTTCGAGGTTGATTCCTCACTTCTAGTGGAGGACAGCAATTGGGAGCAAAGAGGGAATCAAGCGCAGGAAACGGCGGGAGTGACTATGCCCCGCTTCAGCAGCTAAATGCCTCGTCATCTAATTAGTGATATGCATGCGGTAGAGGGAAAGAGAGAGAGAGAGACATCCCATACTGGACTAAGACCGGGAAGAGTTTGCAAGAACGTGAAAACCGCCATTGGAGACAAAATTTGTGGTTGTGCTCCGCGAATTCCAAAACTGCCACTCAGCAATGGCAAAATTCCATAAATGTCACTCTCAGTTGCACTACGAAAATTTCGTATTTCTCTCAATCATTTTCTTTTCTCTACCCACACTCGTACTTGGGGAAGTGACGGAGAGAGGAGAAACAACAGAAGACACACATCCACACATCCACACAAAGCCATATGGCGAAAGATCAGGAGAATGAACCTGGATGCGGTTGAGCGTCACGTTCATTTATTATTCAGGGCTCATGAGAGAGAGAGAGAGAGAGAAAGAGAGAGAGAGAGCAAGAAGACCGTCCCTTTTGATCAAGTCCTTGAAATTACAGAGTTTCTTTCCTTTTATATCACTAAAAAGGAGATAATTCCGAAACTGCCATCGCAGAGCTCGGGAGTTCAAAATTGCCATCGTATTACCTTCCAAACCGGTACGTATCTCTCTGGAGACTATGTGCCCAGTTAGTCGTGCATATGGACTCTCAAGTTCGAGGAACTTCATACTAATAGGAAAGATGAGTTAGATACTACAAACGAATCGTTTTCTTTCAGAAGTTGTGAAGTCAGAGAAAGGTCGGAAAAGGGGATGCAGAAACTGATAAAGGGAGGGAAGCTTGAGTGAAGAAAGAAACAAAAGGGGTGAAGAGACCGAGAAGAGAGGAAAAGACGGAGAACAAAGGCTCCCTATTGTGGTGCGGCACCGTGGAACAAAGTTTCGAATGGTGGAGCATGTATTTCCTCATAGGATAGAAATTGAGTGAGGAACAGAGCGTGTGTGCAAAAATTATGAAACTGCTTCCTCAACTCCAAGACTAAGACAGTGGCCATTTTAGTTATTTGAGTCTGAAAATTCTGTTCAGCAACGATTTTGGTCAGCAAACTCAAGAGACCCATGTACAGTCCAAACTCAGCAGCAAACGTGCAGACTCAGAATAGAAGAACCAGTAAAGGACCGCAGAGTCGGACTTGAGAAAAATGTCAGAACCTTGCAGGAGTTAAACCATTAACTTCTCGTGGGGTTCAGGAAAACAGTCCTTATCATCTTTTGCAGGTTTAGGCCACAGTACTCAGCAAGCCTCAAGTTTAACTTGGGGCTCAAAACTTTTGTGTACAGATGTGACACATTTGAAGGAAGTGTTTCAAAAGAACTCAAACGTCGTCGACAGTTGCGGCGAACTTAGGGACTCAGCCCGCTGACTACAGTAAATTTGGACCAGCAAAACAAATCTCAGCAGGAAACAACAACAACCAGCTTGGGGCTCAACCTGCTGCACTCAGCGGACTTAAAAACCAATCAGCAGACCCGCAGACCGAGATAGTGGACTCACCTAGGCCTTTGGACTCAACTAAGAGTGTGAGCTGAGACTTGAGCTGATTCAGATTCGGTAAAAACAACATCAATTTATCAGATGGGGACACAGTTAAGTCTGCAAACTTGAACTTAGTGATAATGGCTGCAACTCATAATTTCATACGACAGTCAAATAGCAGGTTTAGAAGACACGGCTCAGGGTCGGGATAGCAAACTCAAAAAGTCACGAGGAACCAGACTCATCTTAGCGGACGTAAGATTCAGTGTCCATGGACTCATTTCGGTACCCACGAGCTAGGTGCAATCTGCTTTAACCTGATGAGGAAATAGACTTCTTTTGACGGATCAGTGAACCTCACCAAGACCACAAAGTTCAGGGGTGTTGGCTGCTGGGGATTCTTTGTGCAATTACCGTAAATTCTGATTGAATTGGCAACTGGCACTATTGTTCCTCAAACATTGTCAGGTTGTTATACCCGTACCATTAGCTTTTTGTTACTACGTAGTGAGAGTCGTGTGATCTCAGCTACAAGAACAGCGATTCAGGCCAGCGGGAGATTGTGACCTTGATAAATTCAATGCAATTATAGAGTTCGGAGGGATCTGCATCCTCGGGGCCAGGAAACGATAAACAATCGAGAACAAGCCAGAACCGCACACTCAGATTCAGATTCAGACCAATAAAATGGCGAAAATATACATACTCAGGCTCAAGGAAATTGCACTGAGTTTGAGGATTCCCCATCCTGTGTATAGCAGCCCGTTGCGGACTCCGGGCAGGAGCATTGTACCAGACTACAAACAGAGGTCACAAATTCAGAATTAGTAAGTGGAAATGTGATATAGCAGTGAACGAGAAACGAGCTTAGAATCAGTGTTTCCGGCGCTCAACAACTCTTGTTGAGACAACTCTCGGGCCAGCTTAGATACAACCAACAAGGGCGGACTGAACGCCGCTACATCAAAGCACGGTAAGTGGCAAGGGCTCAGCAGATTCAACAGGGACTTAACAGACTCAGCAAGCAGACCTCGAGCGGTGGCAGATATCTGATACAGAACACTGCAGCAGCAGCTGGACATTGATGCATAATATCGCAGCAGCAAAAGAATCTGAGACATAAAAGACAGAAGCGATGGCGAAACAAGGCCGAACAAATTATTTACCTCGGCGGATTCTGATTCCTTTTGGTCTATTGGCGGGATGGGTCGACTTGGATCAGTCCTTCGGCTGAAGTGGTTGTTGGGTGCCATTCTGCTTCCGAGTATCCAAATGTTGAACCTTGGTTTCAACACATGTCAGGTTGCAAGAGTCATGGAACAACTCTCCCGAGGGTAACAGTCACGGGGCGGAATACAGGGTCATTCCGGTGTGTGGGCATAACACTTTCTGCCGGTTGACAACGGTCTTCCACCTTTACAACTCAGAGTTGCATCCTATACTCTATTTGAACAGGGGCAACACAGAGCAGCATGATGTGTTSTATATGAACAAGACAAGGCATATACACTCTAAGTGCTTTATTTGGTTAGTGGTGATGCAGAGCTACACTCCTGAGCAGTATTCGTATAGCGCGCAGCATTCGAGCAGGGGAAATCAGGTTACAGCAGACCTCATCCATTTTAAGTAAGTTCATTGAAATCAGTTCCTTCTCAACAAGTCTGGTTAATCTAAATGAAATCAGTTCAATATCAGGAAGTTCAGTTTATTTTGAGTGAGCCCGTTTTAGGATCAGTGAAGACAATTTAACCGTAGTAATTTCATATCAGATTCAGTGATTTCAGTTTCATCTCAGCAAGTTCAGTCCCGGCTCAATGATATCCRTTCAATCTTAGTAATTTCAGTTCGGACACAGTGAAATTGATTTAGTCCTGGCAAGTCCAGTTCAATCTCGGAATTCAGATCTAAGTGAGGTTTTCAGTGTAAGTTTCAGTTCAATTCTCAGTTCGGTATTAGTCAATTCATCTCAGTTTCAATAAGCTCAGTTTGGAGGACTTATCTTAACAAATTCAATCCAGTTTCAGTAAGTTCAGTGAAAACTGTTTCATTTTCTCAAGTTTAATTCAGTTCTTAGCAAGATCAGTTTGGTCTCAGGAGACTCATATCAACTGCAACAAGTTCAGTCTCAACTTTCAGTGCAAGTTTAGTTCAGTTCTATTCAGATCCGAGTGCGACTTTCATAGCATGTTCAGTTCAATTATGAATGCAGTTCCCGAAGAAAGCTTCAGTTCTATCCTAAGTGGAGTGTCAGCGAATTCATTTCAGTTCGATGAGCTCAGTTTGGTGGCCTTAATCTCCACAAGTACAAATCAAGTTTCAATAAGTTCAGTGAAATTGGTTTCATATTTTCGAGTTCACTTCAGTTTCAGTAAGTCCGGTGAGTCGAGTTTCATCTCAGCGAGTTCAGTCCAGTTTTGATTTCATATCCAGGTGCAGCATCAGTAAACTCAGACCAGTTTCAGTGAATTCATTTCAAATACAAAGAGATCAGATCAATATCAGTGAGTTCATTTCAGATTCAGAGAAATCAGATCAATTTCAGCAAACTCACTTTGGACTCAGTGAAGTGAACCCAGTTTTCAGCAAGTTCAATTCAGACCTGATTTCAGATCTAAGTGCGGTTTTCATGGAGAGCATCAACGCAGTTCCCAGTTCGGTCTCAGTGACCCCGATCCCAGTAAGTTCAATTCTCGGTCTCAGTGAGTTCAGATTAAGTGGAACTCTACCGATGGTCTCAATTTACGCTCAGCAGGCTCCATTCTCAGGGGACATGACGCTGGTCACAGCGGACAGTTTCCGGTGACAGCAGTAGCAGAGCTGGCTTTAGCGGGAAGTCCCGGTGGTAGCAGCGACGACGCTGGTCACAGCGGACAGCTAAGGTGACAGCAGCGGCAGTGCTGGCCATAGCGGGAGGTCTCGGTGGCAGCAGCGACGATGCTGGTCACAACAGGCAGTCTCGGTGACAGCAGCAGTAGCGTTGGTCATAGTGGGTTGTCCTGGTGACAGCAGCAACCATTATGTCACAGTATGTGCTCTTGGTAACATCAGTGTTCGGTAAGACTGATCAGGTGATAAGTGAGCAGCTTTAAAATCAGCGAGCATCTGAGTACAGCAGACTCAAGGCAAGAGTTTATTGGGCACGACAGACATATGGAAAGGAGCATACTCAAGACTTGAGTACAGTCATCGGATACATACCACATCAGATCTTCTCAAGATTAAGTGGAACTCTACCGATGGTCTCAATTTACGCTCAGCAGACTCCATTCTGAGGGGACATGACGCTGGTCATAGCGGACAGTTTCCGGTGACAATAGTGGCAGTGCTGGCCATAGCGGGAAGTCCCGGTGGTAGCAGGGACGACGTTGGTCACAGCGGACAGTTCCGGTGACAGCAGCGGTAGTGCTAGCCATAGCGGGAGATCTCGGTGGCAGCAGCGACGATGCTGGTCACAACATGCAGTCTCGGTGACATCAGCAGTAGCGTTGGTCATAGCGGGTTGTCTTGGTGACAGCAGCAACAATTATGCCACAGTAAGTGCTCTTGGTGACATCAGTGTTCGGCAAGACTGATCAGGTGATAAGTGAGCAGCTTTAAAATCAGCGAGCATCTGAGTACAGCAGACTCAAGGCAAGAGCTTATTGGGCGCGACAGACATATGGAAAGGAGCATACTCAAGACTTGAGTACAGTCATCGGATACATACTACATCAGATGTTCTCAAGATGTACTTGGACGTGGTGTCAGATGCTCTGAGAGATCAGGATTGAGGTTGAAAGTGAGAGGGGAGAGTGAAAGCACAGACACTGAGCACTGACCATTTCCTTGTCATTGTATTCTTGAGATGATACGAGCTCTCACTTTTTCCTCATTCATGTTCTTGTCTTGAGTCGGTCAGTCTTGATCTTCTCGTCTGGCATTGTTTGATGATTGTGTTCTTTGCTGATCATGTCACAGTTCTCAACTCCCTAAATTGGCCTCTTGATACAGTTGTCAAAATCAGATTGACATAATTGATGCATGCATAACACTCCACAGTTTTATGATTATTATTTGCGTGATTCTCTACTGTTCCGAATCAAAATAAAAGATTAATAAGACCGGGACCGGCGAAGACCGCAATTGAAGGGTCTCGCTCGAAGCCGGACGCATACAACAGGAAGGGATTTACATTATTTGATTTATTTTCTTTATTGCAATCAACAAACAAATCCTGCGTGACAGCCTTTTGGCTTTCCGGTCGCCAGAAGCGGTCCGACTGAAAAAAGTGCGACAAAAATAGCGTCGTTGTCGGGGACATGAAAAGATTTTCGTGTCCGGAACGAGCCTGGGTCATCGTCATCTTTGAGCTTTGATTAGGGCGTGAGAACTGTTGACAATATTATGAGTTTCATATTAATTTTATTATTCTCATTAAGTTTCTCTTGAGAATCATAGTTGCTAACTATGTCTTATTTCTTCCCGTGTGAGGTACTCTCTTGGACGGGAGAAGGAGATTGACACTGGTTGATGGAGAAGATCAGGCTTGATCGAGGGTATGGCTTATGAACCCTTGATATCCTTGAAAAGTTGAGAAAGAAGAGGACAAAGTCCATAAGATATCAGAGATGGATAGACCCAGGGTTCATGACATGGTGTAAGGGTCAAGACTTCTTAAGTTCATCTTCAGAGACCCTGGTCTGATCGCTACAGTGACCTCAAAGAGAGGGGAGAAAGGTCAGTCATCCAAGTGAGAGAACAGTTTCAGAGAACTGAGAGAAAAGTACAATAAGACAACGAGAACAACAAGACTGAATTTTCAGCACTGTGATTGTTTTTGCATGGTCAATTCAGCATTCCAATTTTTCAGCATATCGGTAAATTTCAATTTCAGCAAGCAGCAGAGTTAATGAGACTGTATAATGAGACTATATCTTTGATGCAGTGCTACAGTCGATTCATGAGTGTCAAGCCCCTGAGAGTGGGGAAATGACTGTGAGATACGGTTTTCGAGAGCATTGATGCAGTGTCAAAGATCTGAGGAACTCATGGCTGTGGCACATCAAGAGATGTAATCAGTAAAATTCTTATGAAAAAGAGAAAAGTATGATGTGCATAAAGAAGTTCAGTTCTGTTTGATTAAGAGTTGTCAGCAGAAGGACTTCGTGTCTCTGATTAAGCCGCTCATCCAAGAAATTCAGATGAGGACAGACATAAAAAAATTCAGCTTTACTTAACTGAGAGCTGTCAGTAAAGGGACTTCGTGTTTCTTGACTAAGTTGCCTGTCTTCACTCAGATGAGGGAAGAGACCTCTCTGAGACCAGCATTTCAATTTTTCCTTGAGACTGACGGGACGTCTCTTGGAAAAGAATTTCCCAGATGAGGGAAGGGACCTCTCTAGGGCCAGCACTAAGCATCCTTCGAGAGACTGAAGGGAGGTCCTTTGTAAGGGCGTAGTGTTGCTTATCATGTTGTTGTTCAGTGCCTCTTGAGACTGAAGGGACGTCTCTTGAGAAATGTTTGTCCAGTTATGGGGCATGGGCAGTTTGCTGTGGGTTATGATATGCTTGCCTGATTGTCTGTGCCTGGGATTTTCTTCTTGTACCTAAAGATGCATTGATTGTCGGGGCAAGCCAGAGCCTTACCGCAGTAGGTTGCAATCTGGTGGGGTCAGCAGGTCCCCGACGCGAGTGTCGAATTCCGTAGTCGACTAAGGCTAAGACTCCGGGGGTCTGGCCTGTGAGGTCAAAAGGGGTCAGCTGGAACCCTACCGCAGTCAAAGGATGCAATCCAGTTAGGTTCGACAGAGCCTTGAATCGTAGTTAGACCGGGTCCTACGTTCAAAAATCTGGGCGGGGCAGCCAGCGCCCTTGGCCAAAAACTGGTGGGTGAGCCTGTCCTCGACTGCAGTGGTCAGATCCGGGTTAGGGACAATTTGACTGACGGGACGTCTACTGTCATAGGGTGACCAGACCCGCTATAGTCTGGGTGTCCTGGCGAGAGTGCCAAAGGGCTGCCATACTCGAGTAGTGGGTATGTCAGTCCTGACCTGGAGGCAGGTCAAAGGGGCTGTCAAGACAAATGGTTTGAATGGTCCTGGCCTGAGGCGGGCCGAATGAGGTATGTCAGACTGACGGGACGTCTGTCATTCCTGGTCAGTCGTGGGCCAAAACCAAGGCAATCAATAATTCTTGGGTGTGAAGAGTTGTTTTATTATTTTATTATTTATTATTTTATTATTTTATACTGGGTTTATTTTGTTTACTTGTTGCTTGGCTGTTAATGGTCGGGGAGCCTGTTTGCTGGAGCATAGTCTGTTGTCTGTGGAACTTGTTGTATTGCAGATTTTGTGCAGGTTCACTTGGAGTTCCCAGACCAGAGAAAAGGAAAAAGGGTTTGGTATCCTTTTTCCCTGTTTGAGAATTTAAGGAGACGCCTCACTCAAACCAGAGAAAGAAAACGGGGTTTGGTATCCCCTGAGTCACTTGAGAAGTTGATAAGATATCTCACTCAAGCCAAAAAACAGAAAAAGGGTTTGGTATGCCCTATTCCCAGCATGACGGACTGGATGAGAACCAAAAACATTGATATCAGACTGACAGTGCTTCAGAATTTTGCAGCTAAGATGAAGGTTGAGGTAACCTTTCTCTGCCGAACGAAAAATTCAGACTGAAAACAAGATTTCAGAGCACTAAGAGATCAGAGTCCACAGCAGATGAGAAATCCTTCTTAAATTTATTTGATGGCCGACAAGCGCCTTGGTTCACGAGGAACCTGCATCCTCGGCCTCAAGGTATTCGAACTCTCAAGCCAGGGACGCTATGAAGTGAAAATGTGAAGTGAAAAATGCACAGGAGAGTTGAGAGATACTTACTCAGAGATTAGAAAGAAAGTCACGCTTATACAAGAGATAGAAAGTAACCATGAATTCAGCTTGAAGTAAGAGGAGAAGAAAGAAAATGCAGAAAAGAATGCAACTACTGGGATGAGAAGGGAAAGAGGTTGCACAGGGATTGGGAGGTGAGGCAACTAGCACTAAAGCCCTACTTGTCGCAGGCGTATTGAGAGCTCTAGGTGAGTACAGAGGGGAAGAAGTGGTTGGCGCGCTGTAGTGCGCCTCAAACTTCTTCTGGAGGTACCTCATCTTCTCAGGAGATGGGGTTCTTTCATACCAACTCGGAGGGGGATGACGCAAGTAAGGCTTCGTGTATGTGCTATAACCCCTTTCATCTTCCTTCTCCTCCAAACTATACTCGCGCCTTGCACGAGGCGGCGGCTCCTCACGAGCCTTCCCTGCCCTTCCTCCCCTTCCTTTTCCCTGTCCGCGACGTGCCTCGGGCATGGTGAAAAGAGAAAAGAGTACGCAGTGACAAAGGTGGAGACTAAGACAGCCGTGAAAGAAAGAAGAATCGCACTATTAAGAAAGAGAGAGGGAAGCAGTTGTGCAGATCGCTCGGTGTCGCTTCACAATGGGAAAACAGAGTGTGCTACCATGCACCATAGTAAGTGTGGGAAAATTGTCAGCGCAAGTTTACTATGAGAGCTCCACGACGGGTTGTGGTAAGAATGGATGAGTATGCCCTCGGCTTTTGCTGTTTTAAACTAATTGCCTACATCGTTTTTGGCCATGCGGGGACGCTGGGCAGGGGTTTGGTATCATGTCAGAGGGCCCAACGTTCTGGTCCTCCACAAGTGTGTCGAATTTGCTGCATCGGGTTTGATGTTCCAGCCTGAGGGGTAAAAGGTACCCCATTAGTGCAATCTAATGGGACCGTAGTCCAGCCCAATCTGCTTCACGGTAAGGGGCTGCGCTGTGGGGCAGAGGATAGTTCTAGTGCACATATTAGCCTTGATAATAAAAATAAATAAATAAATAAATAATAGTAATAAATATGGCCGACCTATATGGCAGTGGTACTCACGTTGGCGAGGTCTAGATTCAGACCAAAGAAGGTCCCTGTCGAGGCTATATTTCCGCAACCGGCTATGGAACCACCAACGGGCTGCCAGACCTGGAATAAGCATCAGCGGTAGTACCGTCGGACCTGGTCTACTTAGGTAGTACCTTCCCTGTTTCCACGGGGGCGGACGTGCGTGCTCAGGTGCCACGTGTTGACGAGCACAGCACGACAAGCACAACAACCAGTTGTCGGTCCAGGGAAACGGCCACTTGGCCGTTACAAGAGGGACCAGGGCTTGACTTTGGGAGAGAGAGTCTCGACATGCACGGGGGGGGGGACGAATCAACCCTCGAGGAGGGAGCGCAACGCGCACGGGAGCAGTGCTCCGATCATACGACGAATCGGGGCACATTCCCAGGGAGATACGTATGGAGCAGCGCTCCAATTGGACATGACACGACGAAGCCAATCACGGCTCTATTACGTATATAACCAAGGAGATAATTTTTAATGGGAAGACGATAAATTGTGCGTGGCAAACTCTAATCAAAGTCACGGAGTGCGCAGAGGGAGGGCTCCGTGGCTAGATACACACACGGAAGCGGTGCAGTATCAGAGCGCACGAACCAGGATCATGCGCGGGGGAGAAAGAGGGGGATCTTCCAGTCAGGAGGACCTGATAAGGCACAACCAAATCGGCCGCGTGAGCTATCGAGCAAGGAGCGCGCGCGTGAGCACGGAGAAGGGTGCTCACTCCTTTCAACACAGGAATAAGGGCAATGCTCGATCCCCATTGGCGCACGAATAGGTGGGACCTTGATTCGCCCAATCAACACACGAACGAGGACAGGGTCCTGGCTCACATTCTCATCCGTGTACCAGATGACAGGCGAAGGAGACCTACGAACTGGAACTGGGCTGACATAGTCACGCACGGACCGGGACTATTAACCGGACAGATACACACACACAACACCGTCACACGGAGGACAAGCATGAATAGACACTCCGACCGTGCAGGAGTGGGAAGCCTATCGCACAAGCAAACAAATGTTCTCCAATCACGAGAGAGCTACACACAATATTTTGGCTACAACCACGCACGAACCTGGGCCGAAACCTGGCTACGTGCAATATATTTATCTTGATAATCCAATCGGTGCACGCCAAGCGGAAACAGTAGAGAAGGAAGCGCGCAGGGTGAGGTTACAAATCAGCGTATGAATCATAATAACGGATGGGCATATCAGCTTATGGGACAGGTCTGATCAGAGCGCAACATGAACCCATGCACGGAAGAAAGACAAAACAAGCTAGCAGGGCGCTAGCGAGGGAAGTACGCACCAGTAATGCATACATATGAGAGCAAGACGGGTGGACAAGGGGTGCTGAGATGGCCCGTGGCAGAACGTACATACTACCAGATCCAGCGCACGGACCCACGCATCAAACACGCGAACGAGAGAGAAAGGAAAAATTCTCGGGGGAGTGCACAAGAGAGGAAGTGAGCTGGAACGCAAAGTGAAAGGGCAGAGAGAAAGAGCGCGCGAGAAGTAGAGAGACTGAAAGTACGAATTGGGATTGATTCCCGGACGAAGGTGAGCGAGGAAAGGCCAAAAGAGCACAAAAGAGAAAAAACACGAGGGTGTATCTTCCCATTCTGTAGCTGAAGGTACATCATGTTTTTCTCTTCTGATGAGCAATCAGAGTTTATAAATCTCGAGCAATCAATGAAGAAGGGCTATGGATCTTCCCGTGTTCTAGCCAGAAGTTCACTCTCATTGGTGAAGTAAAGAAGCGGACTGCGCCGCTGTAGCGTCGTCCAGAGAAAAATTAAGGCAATGTATTTTCCCGTCTTCTTGCAGAAGATTCGTGCTCACGCTCCCTTTCGGTGACTTATCAAGTTGCCCATCCAAGACAGAGGTCAGGGTGTGCGGATAAGAATGAGAGAACCGCGATAGAGAACGGAGTATGTCACCGTGCTGTGCGAATTCCGAAACTGGCACTGAACAATGACAAAATTCAAAAACGTGCACTGGATATTCCACGAATTTCAGAAATGACAAAATTCAAAAACGTGCACTGGATATTCCACGAATTTCAGAAACGCCCTGCGTACTTGAAGCGTGCTACGTCGTGGGGGAGGTTTTCGAGGTTGATTCCTCACTTCTAGTGGAGGACAGCAGTTGGGAGCAAAGAGGGAATCAAGTGCAGGAAACGGCGGGAGTGACTATGCCCCGCTTCAGCAGCTAAATGCCTCGTCATCTAATTAGTGATATTCATGTGGTAGAGGGAAAGAGAGAGAGAGACATCCCATACTGGACTAAGACCGGGAAGAGTTTGCAAGAACGTGAAAACCGCCATTGGAGACAAAATTTGTGGTTGTGCTCCGCAAATTCCAAAACTGCCACTAAGCAATGGCAAAATTCCATAAATGCCACTCTCAGTTGCACTACGGAAATTTTGTGTTTCTCGCAATCGTTTTCTTTTTTTCGCCCACGCCCGTACTTGGGGAAGTGACGGAGAGAGGGGGAACAGCAGCAGACACGCATCCACACAAAGCCATATGGCGAAAGATCAGGAAAATGAACCTGGATGCGGTTGTGCGTCACGTTCATTTATTATTCAGGGCTCATGAGAGAGAGAGGGAGAGAGAGAGAGAGAGAGAGAGAGAGAGAGAGAGCAAGAAGACCATCCCTTTTGATCAAGTCCTTGAAATTACGGAGTTTCTTTCCTTTTATATCACTAAAAAGGAGATAATTCCGAAACTGCCATCGCAGAGCTCAGGAGTTCCAAAATTGTCATCGTATTACCTTCCAAACTGATACGTATCTCTCTGGAGCCTATGTGCCCAGTTAGTCGTGCATATGGACTCTCAAGTTCGAGGAACTTCATACTAATAGGAGAGATGAGTTAGATATTAGAAACGAGTCGTTTTCTTTCAGAAGTTGTGAAGTCAGAGAAAGGTCGGAAAAGGGGATGCAGAAACTGATAAAGGGAGGGAAGCTTGAGTGAAGAAAGAAACAAAAGGGGTGAAGAGACCGAGAAGAGAGGCAAAGACGGAGAACAAAGGCTGCCTATTGTGGTGCGGCACCATGGAACAAAGTTTCGAATGGCGGAGCATGTATTTCCTCATAGGATAGAAATTGAGTGAGGAACAGAGCGTGTGTGCAAAAATTATGAAACTGCTTCCTCAACTCCAAGACTAAGAGAGTGGCCATTTCAGTTATTTGAGTCTGAAAATTCTGTTCAGCAACGATTTTGGTCAGCAAACTCAAGAGACTCATGTACAGTCCAAACTCAGCAGCAAACGTGCGGACTCACAATAGAAGAACCAGTAAAGGACCGCAAAGTCGGACTTGAGAAAAATGTCAGAACCTTGCAGGAGCAGAACCGTTAACTTCTCGTGGGGTTCGGGAAAACAGTTCTCATCATCTCTTGCAGGTTTAGGCCACAGTACTCAGCAAGCCGCAAGTTTAACTTGGGGCTCAAAAATTTTGTCTATAGACGTGACACATTTGAAGGAAGTGTTTTAGAAGAACTCAAGCGTCGTCGGCAGTTGCGACGAACTTAGGGCTCAACCCGCTTACTACAGTAAATTTGGACCAGCAAAACAAATCTCAGCAGGAAACAACAACAACCAGCTTGGGGTTCAACCTGCTGGACTCAGCGGACTTAAAAACCAATCAGCAGATCCGCAGACCGAGATAGTGGACTCACCTAGGCCTTTGGACTCAGCTAAGAGTGTGAGCTGAGACTTGAGCAGATACAGATTCGGTAAAAACAACATCAATTTATCAGACGGAGACACAGTTAAGTCTGCAAACTTGAACTTAGTGATAATGGCTGCAACTCATAATTTCATACGACAGTAAAATAGCAGGTTTAGAAGACACGGCTCAAGGTCGGGATAGCAAACTCAAAAAGTCACGAGGAACCAAACTTATCTTAGCGGACGTAAGATTCAGTGTCCATGGACTCATTTCGGTACCCACGAGTTAGGTGCACTCTGCTTCAACCTGATGAGGAAATAGACTTCTTTTGACGGATCAGTGAGCCTCACCAAGACCACAAAGTTAAGGGGTGTTGACCGCTGGGGATTCTTTGTGCAGTTAGCGTAAATTGTGATTGAATTGCCAAAACTGGCACTATTGTTCCTCAAACATTGTCGGGTTGTTATACCCGTACCATTAGCCCTTTGTTACTACGTAGTGAGAGTCGTGTGATCTCAGCTACAAGAACAGCGATTCAGGCCAACGGGAGATTGTGACCTTGACAAACTCAATGCAATTATAGAGTTCGGAGGGATCTGCATCCTCGGGGCCAGGAAATGGTAAACAATCCAGAAAGCCAGAACCGCACACTCAGATTCAGATTCAGGCCAATAAAATGACGAAAATATACATACTCAGGCTCAAGGAAACGGCACTGAGTTTGAGGATTCCCCATCCTGTGTATAGCAGCCCGCTGCGGACTCCGGGCAGGAGCATTGTACCAGACTACAAACACAAAGCATTACGGACTTAGACTGCTCACAGGAGCTAAGCACAGGTCACAGATTCAGAATTAGTAAGTGGAAATGTGATATAGCAGTGAACAAGAAACGAGCTTAGACTCAGTGTTTCCGGCGCTCAACAACTCTTGCTGAGACAACTCTCGGGCCAGCTTAGATACAACCAACAGGGGCAGACTGAACGCCGCTACATCAAAGCACGGTAAGTGGCAAGGGCTCAGCAGATTCAACAGGGACTTAACAGACTCAGCAAGCAGACCTCGAGCATTGGCAGATGTCTGATACAGAACACTGCAGCAGCAGCTGAACATTGATGCATAATATCGCAGCAGCAAAAGAATCTGAGACATAAAAGACAGAAGCGATGGCGAAACAAGGCCGAACAAATTATTTACCTCGGCGGATTCTGATTCCTTTTGGTTTATTGGCGGGATGGGTCAACTTGGATCAGCCCTTCGGCTGAAGTGGTTGTTGGGTGCCATTCTGCTTACGAGTATTCAAATGTCGCACCTTGGTTTCAACACATGTCAGGTTGCAAGAGTCATGGAACAACTCTCCCGAGGGTAACAGTCACGGGGCGGAATACAGGGTCATTCCGGTGTGTGGGCATAACACTTTCTGCCGGTTGACAACGGTCTTCCACCTTTACAACTCAGAGTTGCATCCTATACTCTATTTGAACAGGGGCAACACAGAGCAGCATGATGTGTTSTATATGAACAAGACAAGGCATATACACTCTAAGTGCTTTATTTGGTTAGTGGTGATGCAGAGCTACACTCCTGAGCAGTATTCGTATAGCGCGCAGCATTCGAGCAGGGGAAATCAGGTTACAGCAGACCTCATCCATTTTAAGTAAGTTCATTGAAATCAGTTCCTTCTCAACAAGTCTGGTTAATCTAAATGAAATCAGTTCAATATCAGGAAGTTCAGTTTATTTTGAGTGAGCCCGTTTTAGGATCAGTGAAGACAATTTAACCGTAGTAATTTCATATCAGATTCAGTGATTTCAGTTTCATCTCAGCAAGTTCAGTCCCGGCTCAATGATATCCATTCAATCTTAGTAATTTCAGTTCGGACACAGTGAAATTGATTTAGTCCTGGCAAGTCCAGTTCAATCTCGGAATTCAGATCTAAGTGAGGTTTTCAGTGTAAGTTTCAGTTCAATTCTCAGTTCGGTATTAGTCAATTCATCTCAGTTTCAATAAGCTCAGTTTGGAGGACTTATCTTAACAAATTCAATCCAGTTTCAGTAAGTTCAGTGAAAACTGTTTCATTTTCTCAAGTTTAATTCAGTTCTTAGCAAGATCAGTTTGGTCTCAGGAGACTCATATCAACTGCAACAAGTTCAGTCTCAACTTTCAGTGCAAGTTTAGTTCAGTTCTATTCAGATCCGAGTGCGACTTTCATAGCATGTTCAGTTCAATTATGAATGCAGTTCCCGAAGAAAGCTTCAGTTCTATCCTAAGTGGAGTGTCAGCGAATTCATTTCAGTTCGATGAGCTCAGTTTGGTGGCCTTAATCTCCACAAGTACAAATCAAGTTTCAATAAGTTCAGTGAAATTGGTTTCATATTTTCGAGTTCACTTCAGTTTCAGTAAGTCCGGTGAGTCGAGTTTCATCTCAGCGAGTTCAGTCCAGTTTTGATTTCATATCCAGGTGCAGCATCAGTAAACTCAGACCAGTTTCAGTGAATTCATTTCAAATACAAAGAGATCAGATCAATATCAGTGAGTTCATTTCAGATTCAGAGAAATCAGATCAATTTCAGCAAACTCACTTTGGACTCAGTGAAGTGAACCCAGTTTTCAGCAAGTTCAATTCAGACCTGATTTCAGATCTAAGTGCGGTTTTCATGGAGAGCATCAACGCAGTTCCCAGTTCGGTCTCAGTGACCCCGATCCCAGTAAGTTCAATTCT
>BFEA01000472.1:961911-978119 GCA_003427395.1 Chara braunii | reverse complement strand
CAACATTTGGCTGAGCATCACCTTCAGATTCTTATTAGAATTTGAGAAAATAAAAATAAAAACAATACCGAATTAAAAAAAAAAAAAAAAAAAAAAAAACCTTGTACAAGGCCCCTAACGTACGAGTAGCGTACGAGTACAAGAGTACGAGTCCGTACTCGTACGAGGGTGCGTACAAGTGGCAACGTAGTCTAAAACAACTTCCTCTCTTTTAACGATAGTGCGGTCACCCCCCTCGAAAGGAGAGATGACAACATCCCACTATGGACCAGGAACAAAGTTCCGGCGCAGGCCTCACAACACTAGGATTCCTCACTGTATGACAATTAACACAAAACCAAGTCGTAAGGCAAGATAAATAATCGAATCACATGTCTGACGGATAACGTGCAGGCATATGACCCAAGTACACATCATCTCTTTAGACTTGTACTTACAAAATCTCACATTTATAACCCAATACACAGAGTCTCACAATCATATCTGAATTTCATCAAGACATGATAACAATAAAACACTCATTACAACGAAATGAACAAGGACACGATTCACAAAAAATATCACAAATATTTTCGCTTGAACAAAAGTCATTCACCCCTCACGCAAAAAACTCATACAAAGTCGAAATCTATAGTAATTATTTAACAAAATCACATGGATTCAATCACCAATACTCATCAAACATTGCGAAAGAAATCAACAATAGTGACTGAAATTGCGAAATTCCAACATAAAACCTCAGTCAACCTATGGTTGACATACCATCAAAACGCTTTTAATATTCCCCACACCATACCAAATTTGACAAGGTGAGTACTTGACCAAATTAATATCCGACGAAAATCATGTAATAAACATATAAACGAAAATGTATCATGAAGACTTATTAAGATCAATCTTTCACATTCCGGCCTCCCTCAAAGTCTCAAATATTAATCAGACTATAACCCCAAATACTCGTACAATAAAACCTATCATCAAAGCTAAATAAGTCTTGACAGGTCTGACCATAGATCATAAGCTCCGCAAGACCTATCAAGAAGAAAAGTACGGGGTCTAAGACGATCTTTACTGTTTCAACTTTGCCCACATGCGATCAATAAGAACATCTCTGATAAATTTGCCTTCCTTCATAGCTGGAAAAACAAGCATGCTATTCCAGTCTATAAAAATTTTGTGCTCACGTTTCCTCACAATTCCCTTTTCCATATCACAGTCGAGGTACCTACAGTATCTCATCCTATTACCCCGCATACCACAGTATGTGCACCTAAGGGGTTTATAATGCCCTGTGGTTTTCTTCATGTTAGCCCTCTGATTGAAACATTCACCTCTCTCTCGTGTCTTTAAACTCACATTCGAAGGGGTCAGAATGTTTTCTCGAGAGTCTAGCTAAATATCCTGTAATGATTTAATATACCTGGCCCGATTCTCTTTCCGACAAGTCCTTTGACCCCGTTCAGCTAAGTTACGCGCAACCCTCGCAGCCTTAGCAAGCTTCCGAGGTCGTTCCAATTGATCAAACTCATTCTGCTCCTCGCCACATATTTGCACCATCTTCCTTTTTCCTTTATCATTCTCCTGTTTGGGTGACTCCGTAAACTTAGCAATCATTAATCTTTTGAATTCAGGCAAAGTTTCGAAAGCCCGTGCAAGAAGTCCGACGTCCGATTTTAACCCTTCGATGACAATGTTCAGAATAAAAAGGAACTTGTGATGTTCCTCCCAAAGCATCAATGATACCAAGTTCTGAAAAACCTGTAAGAACTCGGCAATCTAGATGCCTTTGAAGAGAGGACATTTACAGCCGAATGTTCCCTTCGTCATCGTTTTAGCCTGCAAGAGACAAAATTTTATCAGTAATCATTACCTCTTCAAAACCCATACTCTTAATATTTTAATATCTTAAAATTCATAAGATTTACGTAATGAAATGACTAGATGAATCAATAGAAATATTACATTCCTATCGAGTAATATATATACATAATTCCTATACCATGATAAAATCGTTCAAAATTACTTACTTAATATCCATTGATGAAAATTATATTACTCGAGTGCCGTTCCACAAGGGACAACGGTAGTTTATCGTTATCCCCGAGAACGGCACCACCTGTCGAGCACATTGGCCCCCGCGCGAGGGAGGGTCCTCCCGGTCGCATCACGCAGTACAAACTTAGGCTTTCAACCTTTTTAGAGACAACTCGGGGACAACACGTTAACCCGCATCGACCCTTTGTTGCTACGGCCGAGTGCGCTAGCTGTAGTACATCCCGCGGTCCCCTACGACAGGATAGGTTCTCGCGGGGCACAACTTATCTTCCCTAAGGGGCTGTCACCACCCTTAGGGGCGTATCCCCGCCGAGCTACCTGGCCACATGCGAAGGCTTTTATAATGCAATTACAGAGGTAGGCCGGCCGAGGGCGTTTGCTTGTTCGCTGTAGCATAGGTACACATGGTTGAATGCCAAAGTGGACCCAAACGTCGTATGTCCCTGGGGCGTTGATCTCCCAGGAATCGGAACGTACGCCGGTCGACTAGGACATGATATTCCAAGCGTAAGGAAAACTTCGAGCGATCCCAGTCCCTTCTTTCAAAGACGATCATGAGTTATTCAGACAATATGCTTTCAAAAGAAGGCTCAGGTCAACGTAGGTTCACTTATCTTCTTAAATCAACCTATATATAATACAACCATGTATACGACGAAGGTCGACTTGGCTTCAAAAGAGATCAAAGCATGACCAATACACAAAACGACAATCAAATGCGTCTGACCAAAGTATCTTCGCTCTGCCTCCCAGACGGCTGGGCTGATACAACTTTTCCACTTGATGAGATGCGTTGCCGAGTTCTTTCAGTCCATACCGCACCGACTGCTAGCAAAGAATGCTGACATCCAAACTTCCAAGCAAAGTTAACATGTTATTGTTGTAGAGATAACTACGCTTTCACTCTAACTTTGGTGTGGATGCCATTTGCAGGTAATCCGGTTACCACTACACAAGTCAACAATCAACTTGAACGGCCGAACACTGGATGCCTCATTAAGGACGAGGATCCGCTTTTAAATTTTGTTGGTTGCTTTGTCCTCCTGACCCACGTTAACCCTACTGGAAAAAGTTGTTCTCGGGTTCTAGCTATCCAAGTCTTGCTCGCCATATCAACCCTATTGGTCCTCGTTTCTTGTGGCGAGGCCAACCACGATAAGAGTGTCTAGCCACGCTCTGTTCCAACTAGTAACCATGAGCCGAGCTTCTTGTGGCTCAGTTGTCCATGCGCGAGTGGCCCCTGAGACGACCACTAAGGGGTATGTTATGGCAGTTCCCCTTAACGCGAGGAGTCAAGAACCTTAAGGCCCTTTCGTGAATAGGTGTATGTCCTTTGCGTAGGAGATGGTCTGGGATACCCCTCGTCCTCACCCGAGCGAACCCCGGATCTCAGAAGTCGGGCTGGCTCCACCACAACAGCATGGTATCCTTCTGCATAAGCGGTCCACTCCGAGTCGTTAGCAGGGCCGGCTCCTAAGGCAACGAACCCCCGCCTAAGATGCCTCCTAGGAAAGGGAAACTCGTCTACCACGGTGGCAAACGATCCCTCACCGCTTGACGTTAAGGATCACTTGGAAGAAAAAGGAGATGAGAATAAAAATCATTCAGACAGACGAGCATAGACAGAGAGGGTCACTCGGGAAATAACGGGTAACCTCAGAAAAAAAAAAGTCTATGTCCAATTTATTTATCCTCCTTTGTGTGATCGCTTCATTTTTTCGTCGCGTACTGGTTTTTCATCCCTTCAGCATACATACAAGTGAGCAACATAAAATAAATATCATTCTCTCATTGCCATTGACATGGTCAGATTCCTTTTTCCAGGCTTCCTTTTACCTACCTGCACATCAGATCAAACAATGAGTTCAAAAGAAAACAATGCAAGTTCAAACTCACGTCAGACTTCCATTCGCACACGCAAACACACATCTCCTTTACCTTTTCAATGAACGTTCAAAGAACAACGTCAAGCAAGTGCAGGTTCACACAGGCGTGAAGGGTCTAAGTCAAACTGACCTTAAATAAAGTTGAAGAGATGACCCCCTCAAGAAGATCGTTCGGAATGTCGTCGCTCGATAAAAAGACTGTCGCAACAAGTCGCCCACAAGGTGTCCACACCACACCCTCAAAAGTAATCACCCGTTGTGACACTCCGCCAACACACTATCACTCCCAACAATCCTATAACACCTTCGTGCCGCCGCCACTCACCCCCAATTTCACTGCGTGACTACAATGTCGCACTCACACCACTTTCAAGCGCACCACCACTTTGTGGTACCTTCCCTGTGTCAATGCCCAGTCACCGCTTTATATAGTCATTGCAAGAATTGCCGCCTCCGCCGTGAAAAACCGGCAGCGCTTCCACACCACTACCACTAAGCCCAGTGTCGTTGCCGCAAAGATTCGGCAGCACTTCCGCACCACCGCCGTCAAACCCAGCGCTGTTGCCGCAAAATTTCGGCGGCGCTTCCTCACTACCGCCAAAATGTCAGAGTTGTCGCCGCAAAAGATCGGCAGTGCTTTCACGTCACTACCTAGAACGCAGTGCCCCTGCCACAAAAAAAACGGTTGCGCTTCCACGTCACCGTCAAAAAGCACCGTCGTTGCCGTGCCAAACAGGCAGAGTTTCCCCTGCACCGTTTGTCGAAGACTTGCCGCCGCCGTGGGAAACGGGCAGAGTTTCCCATGCACCGCTTGCCGAAAAACCTGCCACAAACAGCAGCACCTCCCGCTGGCACCACGCAGCAAGGTGGCTATGGCAGCCTCTTCTTTCCTTCCCTTGCTGAGATGGCGGCTATGGCTGTGTTTCACAGCTATGGCCACCTCCAGCAATCCTCCTCCCTCACTTGCAGACCTTCACTCAGCTCCTTCTCACTCCACCAGCAGCTCCTCCAGCAGTCAGCATTCACCCAAGCGAAATGCCAGCATCACCAGCCACAAATGAATGCTGGTTGGCTGGCTGCTGGCTGCTTTATAGCTGGCTGGAGGCTGAGAGCAGCTGCTTTGCCCCCCCAGCCAAAACTCGGAGTGAGGCCTGACCCTTGATCTGAGACGAGATCAAGGGTTGAGAAACTTGATGTTCCCCTAGGGGAACCAAGTTCCAGGCCTTGGTAATGCATCTGGCCGCTACCCCCGACCAGATGCAGCCCTAAATGGCTGTATAAAGCCAAGTAGAAGAGTCTGTTAAAGTTCAACAGTCTGCTGTCAACCCAGAGTCCAGATGCTTCTACCCCTGCATCTGGCCCTGCGTGGCGATTAGATTCGCGACGCTCTGTTTTTTTTTTTTTTCCTTTTTTTTCCCTTGAATCCCTTCCTTTTTTTTTTTTCCTTCCCACCCCCTCGTTTCTTTGTGAGGGGCAACTCGCCGTTCAAAATGAACGGCCGCCCCCCCCAGTCATTTCTTAGAGTCGAACTGAAGTCAAGCTCAACAGGGGCTTCTTATGTTCCCTGCCCCCCTTGCTCCTTCGTGCCTGTACCCGGGCGCCCACAGCGCCAGGTACAGATGGCGCTCAGCTGCCTGTTCACTATGTGAACGGCGCAAAGCCAAAGGGTTGATCGATTGGAGACTTACCTGTAGGCTGCTGCGTCGCTCCTCCGCCAGGTAAAAGTGTCTTTCTCTCTCTCCCTCTCGTAGAAGTGGCAATAGTACTAGGAGTAGGGTATTTTCCCATGTGCTAGCGGTAAATTCATTCAATTTGCCTTCCTTTAGTGAAAGTAGCAACCCGTTCGTCAAAACGAACGGGTGCCCCAGTAAGATCATAAACGAAAGAAAGAAACAAATCTAAAGAATTAAAAAAAAAAAAAAAAAAACTAAAGAAAATTTAAAATTAAAAAAAAAAAAGAATTCTACAAAAAAATATAAGAAAAAGAAAAGGAATAAAATGAAAGAAAAAAAAAAACGAGCGCTGCCTTGCTGCAAAAAAAATGGTCGCCCGTTTTCACGGGCGCCGTCAAGTGCATTGGGGTCTTCAATACCCCAGCCATTTCAAAGGGCGTCATTTGGCGCTTCGTTTATAGTTAGTTTTAAGTTTTTTTTTTTTTTTTTTTTTTTTTTTTTTCCCATGGCATATACCAACGGTCATGTTATCATGTGGCTGACAGCCACGACCCAACCCGAATCCTGGAGTGTGGTCCCACTAGCAAAGAGGATCGGATCGAATGCCCGAATCTGGACGAGTTTACGAAGATGTGCAGGAAATCAAGATTGAACTGTTTTTTTGCATCTCTGCTTAAAACACATCCAGATTCAGGAGCTCGATCCTATCCTTTTTGCAAGTGGGACCTCAGCCCTAAGAGACCCTCGTTCTTTTTTTCCCTTTTTTTTTAATTAAAATTAAAAAAATATAAAAAAAATTGAATCACTTTTCGATTTGCACGTGTCATCCTCGCGCAGGGGCCATGCAGATTTCAGCCACGCGATCTTAAGGATCGCACGATCGAAATCGGTCATGCCCAATCCTACGTTGTGGACTGCTCCAAAAGGAGGTGGCCCGGTAGGTTGCTTGTGGTCGGGCTCGATTCCGGTATCCGTCGGGTAAGAATCAAGTGTTGTATCCTACCGGGCTAGCTCCTATCACGATAGTGATACGAGCAGCTCTTCTATATGAAGAGTTTACCCAGTCACTCTCCCCCATGTCGTGGCCTTGCAGGCTCTGCCTGCCTATGGCCTTGCAGGCCCAGCCTGCCTGCTTATGGCCGTGCATGCTCGGTTGGTCGTGCGGCCTCGGCATTGGCCTATCAACCCCCTGGCTCGATGTCAACCCCCGCGGCCCAGGAAATAAAAACCTCAATCCTATTCCCCCTGCGTCGCGGCTCTATACCCGGCGCATCCCTCTTTTTAGCCTACTTAGGCCCTGAATCGCGCGGCTTAGCAACCGTGGGACATTATTTTAGGTAAACTAGGTCTAGCTTTAGTCTTTCCATGATCGCACACTACTGAGGTCTTGTCGGGAACTGCGGACGACAAGTCGTACCGCTGACTCCCGCTGTTTCGATCGAATGTCAATGACGTCACACGTCAACGACATCATACGTCATCGACATCAGACTTTAGGTCTCTCGGTTATACGATTGGTTTGAATAAACTTTGGCAACGTCAATCTCATCATGTTCCTCAACGGAAAAAGTCGGACAATGTCTGACCTAGAAAAACTCAGGCAGAAACCCTCACAGGGGTTTCTGTCCCGATAGCGAGCCTCTCCAATGTGACCCGAAAATTGTCTTAAATTTTGGGGATTTCAGTTCATCAGGTCCCCGTGTGAGTACTCATAGGGGATCGGTTAGGCAGTACATCGAGATCATCAAATGGTCAGGTACTGGCAGGCCTGTCATACCCAAGTTCGAATGCAGACGCATAAACAAATTACCAAAATAAAATCGTTATGAATCACCTTGACTGGTCAGTTCAATGATGATATCTTTTCTTTTTCCATGTCGTGGAACATATCCTTTTCATATTTTTCCAATCTACCTACCTGCCGATGTACCTGAACGAACTCCTGAGTGCCCCCCCCCTTCCCTCCTTCTTTCCCCCTCCCAGTCTCTTTTGTTTTCTTTTGGGATAATCGAGAATCGGATAAGGATGTATGGGTCCAATGGCCGCCCGGAGCCCTTCAACTTTGAAGCGATTTTGTATTCCAGGATGTCGGGATTTTTGCTTTTTTTCCTTGTAGGAACTATGCGTGCCTCAGTAAGCGCTCTGGAATTTGGTCCGACAATTGGGAATTTTCAAAATTTGCAAACACATTTTTTAGTGACATGTCGTTTCTGTGCAATTGTTCGGAATTCATCCTTGAAAGCCCCGTGAATCTTATGGATAAATAAGAATAGGCATAGGAATTCACGTTTTTTCTTTTCTGTGCGCCGACATTGCATTTGAATTTTGAATTCATTTCCAATCTTGAACTGGTTTTAGGAATTAGGCACGTCCTCAGTTGGACGAGACATAACTGTTTTGGTGCCTTTTTGGTTTGTGTCAGCGCTTTGCATCCAAGCTTCCCCTGTCTCCCGTTGCGCCTTGAACCATCTCGCATTCTTCTTTCTTTGTGCTTTCTTTCTCTACCCGTAACTGTTTTTCTTCCCCTCCATTCACACTTTTTTTCCCTCTTGCCCCGACTGATTATTGGTCTTGCTTCACGCTGCTTCTTGCTCTTCTCCTTCCCGCCTTCATCTTCGACGATTCTTCGTACAAGAGGACCCTATCGATCCCCCAAGCCTTCGAGAAATCAGGCGGTAGTGTGTAAGCAGGCTCAGATTCTCTCACGGCCAAAGTAACTCTCTCCGATCGATATGCCTCTCCAAGGGTGATCCTCCCTCCTCCACTTCCTCTCCCATCCGTCAACCCCTTTTTTTCTCCTCCTATCTATCCCACCTCCTTTTTCCCTCAACTATAAAACCCTTAGCGCATCTGGAAAGCTCTCTCGAAATCCATTACTCAGCTGCACTGTAGTAGTGGTTAGATGAAGTGGTGATCAACGGGTCGAAAAGTCTTGACGAGCCGACTGCCATCATACGGGGTTGTCCGCCGTATAGCCACGACGGACTGCGGGATCTGGGAACTGCCATTTCGTCAAAATGGACATCGTTTATTTTTTGAACGAAATTGAAACCGAGTTTTTTGGTCAAAAACTCATCAAAATTTGTTGTTCCTGAGGGTCCGACGTTTGTAAAACGCTGGATCCCCTGACTGTACATGGACCTAGCTAGAGACCAGGTACCTCCAGGCAGTCCTGCCTGGAGGTGCCTGGTCTCAAGCCAGGTCCATGTACAGCCATGGGGTCCAGCGTTTGTAACCCAGGTCCCTCAGGAACAACAACTTTTGACGAGTGTTTGGCAAAAAAACTCAATTTCAATTTCGTTCAGAAAATAAAAAATGTTCATTTTGACGAAATGGTCGTTTGGGCAAGTTGGCGTAATGATCGAGTTCGAGGGGTGCCGAGCACAGAGAGATCGATGCACGGTATGTGACAGTCGGGATCGTTAGTGCCTAGGCAAGGAATGCGTGTGTGTGTGGACGTATGGTCGTCTGGCCTCGGGTCATGGCATGAGAGCAGAACTATGAATCCCCCCCCGACCGGGGTCGCCTCAGTCACGACTGCGGCTTGAAGTTATGACCGCGACCTTACAGTCATGATCGTGGCCCTAGCAAATTTTACGGTCACGTAGCGGTCAGTTCAGGAGGGGTTTGGAGCTGGGGGTTGCAGATAGGGATTCTGGAACCCCGACCGTAACCCCTCGAGAAAATAAAAGTAAAAATAAAATGATTTTTAGAGGGGTGGGGGATGGTGGGTGAAAAACAATTTCTAAAAAAAAATACAAAAAATATTGATTGATTGATTTTGTACATTTGATTGTCTGATTGATTGATTGGKGGGAGAAAGGCGCCCCCCCCCCCCCCCGCCCCGACACACACACACACACACACACACACACACACATACATACACACGGGTTAAGAACTTGCTGGTTCTTTTTTTTTAATACGTTTTTTGCTTTTATGTTTTGATTGATTGATTGGTTGGTGGGGTAGGGGTCTCCCAATCCCCCACGGTCCCACTCCCCTGCTGCGCACACACAGACACACACAAACACAAACACTATCACGCGGAAAACCGTTGTTTTTTTTTTGTATTTTCTATTATTATTATTATTGATGATTGATAGGTGGGGGATGGATCTCCCMCCCCCCCCCTCCCCCCCCCTTCACAAACACAAAAAAATACACAAATACGCGCGTTTTATTTCATTATTACCCTTTTTAAAAAAATTTTCCTTTTATATTTGCATCTGTAACACTTGATTCATGAAAACCTAACAAAACGACAAAACCTCACATTTTTTATGGAATGAAAAAAATAAAAGTCAAACTGTTTTTTCTTACACAAAAAATTACGTTTTTAACTGTTTTTCGATAAAGGAGGCAAAAAACGGGATGAAAAGTCGATTCTTCCTCAAAATGTGCAAGAAAACCCTATCTTGCAAAATCCTCTTATATGGCTATACTAGTAAGTCATTCTCAGTAGATTTGCAAAAAGCAAAGCTCAAAAAGGATATTTTTTTAAGGACTACAAGGCAAACTTGAAAGATGTTAAAATAAAATGGATTTTGGTGAATACTAATTTATAAAACTATAAGTCGTTTTCAGCAATTAGATAAAAACCAATTTGATCATCTGCGAAAACTAATTTATAGGACTACAAATCAATTTTATTGTTAACAATAAAACCCTTAGCAAAAAATATAAGTTATTTAAAATAAGAATATTAACAACTTTTGTTACGGAGACACATTCAGATTCTTAGTCAAACACGAGCTTAAAATTTTAAAAAATGGGGGAAAAAATCAAATAAACAGTAAAAAATAATATGTTCGCTCAGGTATAAGAGAATATGTTTGAGCGTTCGAAAAATCCTCGAATACGTTCATCGTGCTATACATCTTATAGGACTGTAAACATGATTCTTTTAGATAATAAAAAAATGAGATATTTCAGTTTTTGAACATACGCTGCTTCACCAGGTAGTGATTTTATGTGGAAAAGCCTGCTTTTTTCCTCGCCATTTCCAGCGGTTCTCAAAAAGTAATTTTCTACTTTTTTAATTGCGGTTGTTTTACTTCACGTATAATTTTGTTCAAGGAGGAGGCCTGAAAAACGTACTGTCATAATCTTGAATACATTTCGTGCACACCTAACAATTTGTTTTGTTAGGTTTTCACAGATCCTTCGTTCTGTTCGTAAAAAAAAGAGTCAAAGAAGCATGTGCATCATGTTATCCAACCAGCAATCGAAAAAAAACGAAAAAAAAAAACAAATTTTTATTATGTTTCTTTTGATTAGAATACTATTTTTTTTGTTTTCTAGTAGGCTACCAGCCGGACCGCCCAATTCACCCTATTTTCCTGGCCGGCCCGGCCATGCAAGGACAAGGGAAGGTCCTAGCAAAAAGTGCCCCTCTCCCCCCCCCCAAAAAAAAAAAAATCCAAAAAATAACTATATTATGTAGAAAAATAAATTGAACAATTTTTGCCTCAGGGTCACATCGAAATTCGTTACCATATTTAAAATAAAATATAAAGTTAAAAAATGATTTTTTTTTTTTTTTTGGTCCGGCCAAGCAAGTGGCCCCAGGTTACTCTAATAGCCTAGGTTTTGTAATTAAAAAAAAAGAACGTCGAAATCCAAATAAATCCCGAAAGCCCCAAAATGCGTTTCGGTAACGACGTGTCAAAAGTGCATTCGGATATTACTCTGTAATAAAACAAAGTAAATCCCCAAAACCCCGAAGTGCGCTTCGGTAAAAAAACACTGAATGCCCACTCAGATATTAGTCTCAAGAAACTAAGTAAATCCCGAAAGCCCCAAAGTGCGTTTCGGTAACGAAACGCCAAATGTGCACTCATATACTACTCTACAGTAACACTAAGTAAATCCCCAAAACCTCGAAGTGCGTTCTGGTAACGAAACACCAAATGTGCACTCGAATATAACTTCATAAAAAAATAAGTAAATCCCGGAGACACTGAAGTGCGTTTCGGTAATGAAACACTGAATGTGTAATCGGATATTACTCTGCAAAAACACGAAGTAAATCCCGAAAGCTCCGAAGTAAGTTTCGGTAACGACAAACCGAATATGCACTCAGAGATTAGTCTCAAGAAACTAAGTAACTTCCGAAAACCCCGAAGTGCGTTTCGATAACGAAACACCGAATGTGCACTCGGATATTGCTCTAATACTCTGCAATAACACAGTAAATCCTAGAAATCCCGAAGTGCGTTTTGGTAACGAAACACCGAATGTGCACTCGGATACGACTCCCAAAAAAGACTAAGTAAATCTCAGAAACCCTGAAGTGCGTTTCGGTAACGAAACACTGAATGTTTACTCGGATATAACTCCCTCTAAAAAATAAGTAAATCACGAAATCCCTGAAGTGAGTTTCAGTAATGAAACACCGAATGTGGCTCAGATATTAGTTTCACGAAACTAGTTAAATCCGAGAAACCCCAAAGTGCGTTCCCGCAACGAAACACCGAATGTGCACTGGGTTATTACTCCGCAAAACACTAAGTAATTCCCGAAAACCCTGAAGTACGTTTCGGTAACGACACACCGAATGTGCATTCAGATATTAGTCCCAGAAGACAAAGTAAATCTCGAAAACGCCGAAGTGTGTTTCAATAACTAAATACTGCATGTGCACTCAGATATCAGTCTCAAGAAACTAAGTAAATCACGAAAACCTCGAAGTGCGTTTCGGTAACGAAACACCAAATGTGCACTCAGATAATAGCATGAAGCAAGTTCAAGCAACTAAGTAAATCCATAAAACCCCAAAGTGCGTTTCGGTAACGAAACACCGAATGAGCACTCGGATGTTACTCCGCAATAACAGTAAGTAAATCTCGAAAACCCCAAGTGTATTTCGGTAACGAAACACCGAATGTGCACTCGGATATAACTCCCCAAAACGACTAAGTAAATCCCGAAAACCTTGGAGTGCATTTTGGTGACGAAACACCAAATATGCACTCGGATATTACTCCGCAAAAACACTAAGTAAAGCCGAAAACCACGAAGTGCATTTTGGTAACAAAATACCAAATGTGCACTTGAATATAACTCCCCCAAAAGACCAAGCAAATCCCAGAAACCCCGAAGTGTGTTTCGGTAACAAAACACCGAATGTGCACTCAGATATTAGTCCCCAAAAGACTAAGTAAATCCCGAAAACCCCGAAGTGTGTTTCAGTGACGAAACACCGAATGTGCACTCGGATAATAGTCCTCAAAATACTAAGTAAATCCTGAAAACCCCGAAGTGCGTTTCAGTCTAAGTAGCAAATCCGGATAACCGACAGACCAATTTTATCCGGAATTTTCAATCCGGATGAAATTTCCAGATTAATTCTCGATATGAAAAATCCGGCCCTGCGCAAAAAAAAAAAAAAAAAAACCGAAAAAAAAAATCAAAAAAAAAAGAAAAAACATTATGTTGTTTATATCAATGATATGAACAACTTTTGGCTTGAGGCCATCTCTGATTACTCAAAAGATATGAAGATAAAAAATAAAACAGAATAAGAAAACAATATTTAAATAAAAATTATAGAATGAATTAAGCATCCCCCCTCTAAACCCCTTTATTCCCTATCTGATCCCCTTTGAACCCTTCCAGGCCCTATCAAGCTTTTCATGAAATAGGAACGTAGTACTATTGTATTTTGCATGCGCAATATCACTTTTTTTTACTTTTTTTTTTTTTTTTTTCAGATCATTTTTTTTATCATCCGGATTTCCGGATGATCCTACCTCTCGATCATCCGGCCAAATAATCCGACCAGGTTATCCGGCCAAATAACCCATGTTACCTAGGTTTCGGTAATGAAACACCGAATGTGCACTCGGACATTAGTCCCCAAAAGGCTAAGTAAATCCCGAAAACCCTGAAGTGCGTTTCGGTAACGAAACATTGAATGTGTACTTAGATATTAGTCTAAAAAAGACTAAGTGAATCCCGAAAACCCTGAAGTGCGTTTCGGTAACGAAACACCGAATGTGCACTCAGATATTAGTTTCAAGAAACTAAGTAAATCCCGAAAACTCGGAAGTGCGTTTCGGTAACGAAACACCGAATAAGCATTTGGATATTACTCTCCAAAAACACTAAGTAAATCACGAAAACCTTGAAGTGCGTTTTGGTAACGAAACACTGAATGTGCACTTCGATATTAGTCCCCAAAAGACTAAGTAAATCCTGAAAACCCTGAAGTGCGTTCCGGTAACGAAACACCGAATGTGCCCTTGAATATTAGTTCCAAAAAGACTAAGTAAATCCCGAAAACCCCGCTTTTGGTAACGAAATACTGAATGTGCACTCGGATATAAGTCTCAAAAGGACTAAGTAAATCCCGAAAACGCTGAAGTGTGTTTCGGTAACGAAACACCGAATGAGCACTCATATATTAGTCTAAAAAAAACTAAGTAAATCCTGAAGTGCACGATCCCTAAATGAATGTGTTTACCTTCGTTGTACAATATATAACATTGTTTTCATTATAGAGTCAGTGAAATATATGCCTTCCATTAATCACTTCTCTGGGGGGGGCGTGGTTCGAATGACTTCACAGGGCTGTTCTGTTGAGACCATCGTATATGCCAGAGGTGCTGATCTGCTAGTTGTCTCATTGCCGCACTATAGAAAAACATTGAATCCAATCGTTTATGTGCCTACTGCAACTTATTCGTTGTTCTGATGATGCTTTCCATTTTTTGTTGTGGTTGTTTTATTTTTAGCTTTATATTTTTTATTCGTTATTTTCTATTTTTATTTTCTCCTTATTCCATGTTTATCTAACTTTTAATTGTTACGATATTTAATATCCACCAAGTCCATGGGATGGTTAAGATAAGGCAGGGGGACGCTCCACTACCTCTCCTCCTCTCCATTGTCTTGGTTGTCGTGGCTGTCTTCGATGCCCTGTTCTTGACCGTGGGAATGCCACTTTTTACCACCCTCCCCTGGATCTCCCCCCGTTCCCCCTCACTCTCCCCTTTCCGTAATGTGTTTTCCTCCCCTTGATCTCCTTCTTTCAGTTCTCTCTCTGTTGTACCTTACTCTCTCTCTCTGTCTCCTCCTCCCAACCCCTCTACTCGCCACCTTCCCGGAGTCCCTGCCTCTTACCGTATTTCCTAGCGTTGTCTTGATCCGCTCTCCTCAACTCGTTATGAAGTGTGTTGTTCTAGGATACTGCAACCTCCCCCTAATCCTAGGCCCACGTTGCCCTATTCATCCACTACCCTTTGCCTCCTTGTCGTCGCCTCACTTCTTTCTTTCCCATCCACCGTCCCCTCCCACTCCTTATTCACACCGTCCTCCCACCCACTTCCCCTTTACTTGATGTTCCGGTGTTGTTCTGACCCTCTCCTACAATTCGCTCCGAAGTTGTTGTCCAAGGATGTGGTAACCTCCCCCTTGCCCCCACCCCCTTTGTCTCCTGCTTCCCTTGCTCCCTTGCCGCCACCTCACCTTTATTTTTCCCGTCTACCGATTCTACCTGACCCTCATTCACACCTTCCCTCTACTCGTCACCTTCCCCAAATACCCTCCTCTTACCTGATCTCTCGGCGTTGTTCTGACCTGTTCTCATAATTCGTTCCGCAAATCACCACGCCGGTATGTCTTAAGTTAAACCTCCCCTGTTGTCAGAGGGCGCGGTGTCCCGGCCCTCCTCCGTGTGCCAAGTCCCTACCTGGTACCTGGGCTATAGTATGATGTGGACCAGTCCCGGTGGCGTTGCCCTCAGTAAAAGGGGTGCGCCACAGGACTTCCATTGGTCCACGCAAACTCGGCGCCCTGCTGTACAGCAGAGCACAATCGGCCTGTGGTCGTGGTAGCCGCCGGGTTCGCCCTGGGATGCGAGAGCAGACAGACCGGCGCAGTCATTTCTACTGCGCACTGAATGACTTTAGCAGGGTTATGGGTTAGGTTCATGACACTGACAGCAGTGAGAGAAAAAGAAAGCTAACCAAGGGCTTAACTACCGCGGCTAGACTACTAGCCTTAGTTCGAGGAAATCTAATGGCCTCTGGTCCCCAGCTATCGCCGCGTTTCATCTTTTATTATTATTATCGCTGTAAATATCTGTGGTTATCATTTTCTTTTCTTTTCAGCGTCCCTTGTTGGTCTGCTGCTTCGTGGGGAGGCCAACGGATTGGGCTCCGAGTCCTACTTGCCTGAGCTCCGCGCGGTGGGACCCCGGTAGCCATGTTAAAGGGTAGGTACAGAGAGCAGGGTTGTCGAGCCCTGGCCCCGGGGCCCCGGCGGGGGTCCCGGGGGCCAGGGGTCGGCACCTCTGGCCCCGGCAGAAAAAAGTAAAAAAACTATAAAAAAAAAAAAAAAAAAAAAACCAGGGGGATGCGCAGCCACAGCCTGCACCCCCAGGGCCAAACTGCAATATTGCAGTTTTGGCCAGACCTTGGGCCCCCCTCGGGGCTACACCCCTCCTTGGTGAGCCCGGGGTAGTGTAGGCGCGGGGCCGGGTCCGGGGCCCAGCGGGGTGCGAGGCCGGGGTTGGCTGGCACCGGGGGCGGGGGTGCGGGGTCGGGGCAGGGGCGGGTGTGCGGGGGCGAGGGTGTGGGGTGCGGGGGGG
>BFEA01000472.1:949860-960581 GCA_003427395.1 Chara braunii | reverse complement strand
CCCCCGCTGCGGGGGTACGGGGGTCAAACCCCTACCCCGGCTTTGCCCCCGGGGGCCCCCGCCTGACAACCCTGACAGAGAGGTCTGAAAAGGGGAAAAATATGAAAAAGAAAGAAGGAAGGGAAAAAGACCGAAAATCGGGTTTTAAATTTGTGCGTGAACTTGGGGCGCTGTTCGGGAGAGGCTGCAGCATGGAGAGATTCAGAAAACTCCACCTTTTCCCTTTCTGCGATTGTTATTACTATTTTTATTACTATTATTATTATTATTATTATTATTATTATATTTAGTTTTCCTATTTTCGGTTTTCCACCATCTCACGGGAAGGCCAACGGTTCGTATTTTGAACTCAGCGACCCACTGCCTAAGTAGGCCGACCCCATGTATGCCGTTTGTGGGCTAACTCTTATCTGGCGCCGTGCGGTAAGGTCCCAAAAGAAGGGCGAACCGCAGCCGCATCGGTAGGAGGCCTATCACCCCCCTATGGAGGGTCATAAGCCCCCTCCTTACCATCGGATACGGGCACCTGGTAGGAGTAGGTCGGTGGTCTGCTTTTGAAGTGAAAAGGTGCGCCATCGGTACTACATTATGGGATTATTGTGTCCAGCCTGTGGTAATGAGATTTGACCGTTGGCGCCTCGCTTTTCATTTTCCTTTTGTGTAGACTGTTTGCTTGAAATTAATTAATATAGAAGTTATACAAAACCAGAGTGCAGAAGTCTAAAAATGGATACTCGAGACTCTCATTTAGAGCACAGGGGTCGCGGCCTCACTGGAGATTATAAAAGAGAGATTGCTCCTGGGTTTCCGAGTGAGCATATGAGGCTGGCGTGCTGCGAATAGAGGGGAAACGCTGAGGCTGTATTCTTCCAGCGGCCTAAGTCCTGTTCTGGCCTATGCCCTCTAGTGCGGAACGGGCGAGAAACGTTCTAAGCGTTGGCTATTGTGGGCGTGGCTATCCTGAGTAGCAATGGCATTACATGGGTATACGCCGGGGTGTTGGCGGCATACAGTGCGCTGGGTTCCAGTGTCGGGGGAAGGTCCTCAGATTACGACGGCCCTGAACTATGATGGGGGAGAGGTAGTCCGGCTGAAAGTCTGCATTGAAGGGGGGAGAGAGGAGGAGATGCGAGGTGACCAGAGGCTGCAGGCTGCCATTTCCGAAGTCGGCGACAGGGCAGAGCGGAGGTGCAGACGAGACGGGGTGACCGTGGGCTTGAGAGCGACGGTCATCTATCACGAGACCGAATCATCAACTGGGACCGAGACAAGGGAGGAGCAACACAACGAGAGAGACTCAGGCGGGGAGAGTGAAATGAGCGAGGCTGACTGTGAGACGGATCTCCGGTCCTGGAACAGACCCGAGGAGATCCAAAAGCACCACCGGGCCGCGGAGTCGGTGGAAAAGGGACCTGAGGCCAGCTCATGACACCCGACTCCCAATGGCCGCGGGACCGGAGGCCGTGGGACTGGGGAAAAACAGAGCAAAGGGAAGAAACGTGCGTGAGGCAAAAGGGAATCGACACACGAGGCACGAGAGACATTTCGACAGATGTTGTGTGAGAAAGAGAGAGAAGGTCAACGCGTGGAAGAGAGGAGAGGAAGTTGACGTCAGCACTACAGACCATGCACTAGAATGTGGAGTGAGTGATTGGGACGTGTGGAGTACTGGGGGCGACACCCAGCAGTTACGCCCGTACCTGGTCGACGCGTGGCATGGTCAAGGGACGAGAGAGTGCATTTTGGCGAGAGGAGGGCGCAAGTATGTTGATGTCAACACGAGCTCGGGTCTTCACGTTCTTCACCCACTCTGTTGGGGCAGGCAATTGGAGAGTGGCGTGCGGCCGATACTCGTGAGCAACTGAGAGCCGAGGAGAGGAAGGCTAGCTGCGGCCTACTAGCAACGAAGAGAGGAGGGGGAATTGATGGATGACATTTGGCCGCCATTGGACCTAGCTCAGCAGCAAAGAAAAGCGACTCACCAAAGTGAGCTCCTGGGTGTAGTATGAGCGCTCCCTCTCGGCTTCTCCATGGACAGTAAGGAGGCGTGAGACAGTCAGAGTGGGCCGCCACTCTTCTTGGTGCGCATTGGAGGGCACGAGTTGAACTTGACGCGATTGACACCAACCATAGTTTTTTTTTTTGCTCCAGCAAGATGCTCTTCCGTTAGGTGAGCAAAGCCTGGCTACATTGTGGGGGTCTTGGTGCAAAGCTTGAACTAAGCATGCACATGCGTTCCCCCAGCCTTGGCACCATCGCTATTGGCCAGTAATGTGAATACTTAGGCGAGACGTGACAACCAAGAAATAGCAGAAGTACGCATTGGGCTCGAGTCTGTGTGACACACGTCTCCACGGAAAGCCGCAGAGAAAAGAAGGATTCGACATCGTTTCCTTTTCCGGGCATGCATGTGAGACTTCAGGGGCAAGTCATGACTTACGTGGTACAGGTGGCAGAGTGTCAAGAGCCATGAGTAATTGATTGACGTCAGGGAGCCCGAGTGTGAAACAGAGAAGAAGAGCATCTAGAAGAGACGACCTGGGAGGACTCTTGCACAGAACATGTGATGGCAGTTATTGAGCGTCACATTCTCTCGTGTTGTGCACACTTGTTGGGCGTCACGGGAGAAGTCCTCAGGCGGGGAGTGCGGGATACGTCCTCTATTGGAGAGAACAAGCAAGGGAAGGCAGGAGGGAAGAGTTGCTCCTGTTGAGAAAAAGAAGACTCTACTTACCTGGTCTGTCTGCGCCCAGTCTCCTTTTTTAACGAACACCAGCCATTCACCATCTGAAGGTTAATCAGGCAGATCGATTAGTAAGAGCGTCCCATGGTAGGGTCCTTGTCAGAGCTGGTCTTATTCGTATAATGAGAAGGTACTCGAAGGCTTGGTAAGGGGGACTAAGGAAAGCATTAATGACATTGTTGTTGAGTACCTTCTGAAAAAATTTTCTGTCCTCATTCTGACGAAGCTTCCAGATAAGATGCCAAATAACTCTGAATAATTTCCCTCCTTCCTATCGCCTATCCAGTTTTCTTTTCCTAATCCGTTTAATCGGTTTGATTGATTAGGCCGGCCGATCAGGCTGTGTAAGTGAGGAAATGAAAAACTCACTATAAACAAGGTATATCAGAGTGAGAAAGTAATACCAGCTTATGGCTACAGCTAAGATACATCAAGAAGGAGATGGCCATGAGCGAGCAGCTGGCTAAAAGGATCAGGGAAACTAAGAGAAATTTGGATTTTATTGGTATGTTGTGCGCCATTGTGATCACCTATTGAGTGTGTCAATCTCTCGAGAGACTCGCTCTGCTGCCAGCAGAACCGGAGTCACTTTGTTCTGCTTTGCGTGCCTGATACTGAACTGCCTTGGAGTGTTTGATTAGCACCTACGCTCTCACCCCCTGCATGATTGACTCTATGAGAGTATGGACAACGAGGATAAACGGAATCTGGATCCTTCGCTACTCATATAACCTCCTGATCCTCTATTTATACGGGTCTACGTACGCTCCTCTGATCGGACGCGAGCATGTACACATAAGTTTGTACATGTCCTGTGTCTAATTGCGCATTCGCCTGCTTGATCGGGCAAACCAGTTGAACACATACGCCTACTGGGTTAAAGATCGTATGATTTCAAGGAAACTTGAATGTATAGACTCTTGCAGGGGTTTTGAGAAAAACTTTATTTAGGCTTATTGAAGAAAAGATTATGCATGGTCGGATTTGCAGCACTCTTCCCTGTGTATAGATGGGGAGGAGGAAAACAACGCTAAGAAAGATCTCGCATCTCATCGCAAAGTTTTTACTAGATGGTGATTAAGAACTTACATGTCTGGGATTGAGTGAAAACCGCAAGTAAGGTCAAGATTTCTTGTCATAGTTGGCGAGGCTTCAAACATGCTGTGTCTTGCTCTAATTGTGCCCTGGTTCTGTTAAGGCTGGTTTACTGAATGGTCTGCGCATGGTTGGTGGAGGGTAGGTCCTGAACCAACTTATCTTGGACCTGACCTTTTCCCGTCGGGGGTTAGAAGTTGCTAGTATCTTTATCTGGGCGCGAATGCCTGAGTCTTTACTTCTAAGCAGATGATGCCTAGCCCGACCAAACCCCTGCGCTCAATTTAAAAGGCCAGGCACGGATGCGGATACAGCCCAGAATCATTACCCTGAGCGCGGGGGCATGTGTTAAAGGAGGGTCTCTTGAAAGTCTGGTTGGAAGTAGGAGCTCACGCCGGTGAGGTGTTAGTAGTTCTACCAATCGAAGGGCATTCACTTCTGATAACGCCAAATATCTCGTTGGTGTAAAGCTAGATTCGACTGTGAATGAGTGGAACACCAAGTTTGAAACAGTGAATTTTATGGCAGAATTGTCGTTAGCCGTATCCTTAGAAAACTTTGTTTCCTGTGATGGAGATGTGACCCGCTGATTCTCAGTAAAACCTTGTAGGAGACTTCTCGTCTTTTAGCCAAACGGTCACGAAAGCTAAGGGCTGTTCAGATTGATCAGAGACTATGGCCAACAAAACGGTTCAACTCATAAAGGTCGAGAGAGACTATACTAATTGTAGGTGTGAGCCACGTTTATGGATGTGGAGATGGTCGGACACCTTGGGCTTTGACCGGATATGACAAGCCTAACACACAAAAGATTTCAATCACAAATAGAATGCATCGCAGAAAGTGGTCTCCTCTCTGAGCAAGTGTTTACAGTTCACAGTCCCTGACTTACCATGTGAGAATCAATCAGCAAGATACGGCAGTGCTTTCCTCTRACGTCACTGTTGTGACGCCTTGGGCCTAGCACGAACGGGATCTGCCATATTACCACTTGGAAAAGAGACTTTTCTCCAGATTATACCCTGGTCCAATCTGCTATTCTCATACATACACAGGGTAAAGCTTTTCCTCTTTGGGAGAGAAGTCACTTTTGACAGCACGTATTTCGTTCATGAGAGACGAGTTTTGCTATCGTGAATCAGGCTAAAAGTTGGTCTTAGTCGGACACAAAGTGCGTTGTAAGGGTACGGGCCTCAAGGCGAACTAGTCTGCAAACCAGAGACTATTGGTGGTCATTTCATAAGACTACCACCAACAAGATCCAAGCCCAGAATTCTTAGTACCTTGAACTTCAGTGAGCTTCCAAGCTCGGATCGAAAAGCAAATATAGTAGGACTCAGTAAAATGGGGGATGAAAGTATGGTGAGAGTTACCTATTCATTATATCGAGACAAAACAGACGGCTGGGAAGGGGGTGTTACCGGAGTCTCACAATCCCAAATCGAGATGATGAGAGGACATGCGTTGGACCTAGAGAGAGGGCAGAGTATTATCGAGTATACTGTCTACTTTTGTGGATTGGATGGGAAACCGCACAGCACCTGCTCGTGGTTAGAGACGGTCGAGCAGGCAAAGACGAAAGCTCGACGGTAAAAAGAAAAACGATCAGACGGTGTTCGAACGAGGTACCTGGATTATCAGTACTCAGACTAAGTGCTTTGAATGGTATTTAGATCCGGATTCGGACTCTGTATTCTGGACAGTACTCAGAACTGTACTCGGAGTTGTTCTCGGAGCGGTTCTCAGGATAGTACTTGGGACTTCATTCAGAGCAATACTTAGAACAGTGCTCAGGGCCGCAATCTGTGCACAAGGTAGTACTCAGTGCGGTACTTGGGGCAACATTCAGTGCTCAGAGCAGTAATCAGGGCAGCACTCAGAATAGCGTTCAAAACGGTATTTAACTGCCCCTCAGTCATTACTTAATTGTTATATCAACCAATACTCAGTCATCTATTTAGTCGGCACTCAGCAACCATTCAGCAGTCAGAGACGGTGCATCAGAGCAAGCAATCACGACGGCAGCCATCAGTCAGTAATCAAACCGCAGTCAATCAACTTCCTGATTAACAGGCAATCGGTTCTTCGGAAAACCGCATCTAGATACAACAATCAGAGACACCAGCCGGGAACAGTGATCAGAGAGCAGCGGTCAGAGACATCGACAAAGGCAGTGTCCGAAATAGCATTCAGACGCAGCTTTCCAGAGAACTGTATTTCGAAAATCAGTACCTTTAACTGTACTCAGATCAGTACTCGGACTCAACACTCTGAAATTGCAGAAAAAACTGCAATCTACCCAAAGGTCTTCTCATACCTGGGTCATCCAAGAGTCACCCGTTTCGATTTGGTGATCTAATGTAGCAAGAATACAGCGAGAATATGGGCAGCATCAATACAGTTAGAGTCTCCTGCTCGCTGTATCAGAGCACTGGAGAGACCTGGAGGGAAAGTGCAGTTGAGGAGTACAATCAGCAGACCACTATGATGATGGAACATGCACTGGCCCTCGCGAGGAGTCATATTGAAATCGAATACACATACTATTTGCACGATATGAATGGCAGACTATGTGCCACCATAACATCTATGGGTACTGTTGAGGAAGCAAGGAGGACAGTTGGCAGCCACCAGTGAGCATTTTATCTCTGAACAAGTACAGCTCATTTATCCTGACAACCAGCAATGAATCATCAACAATCAGTTATTATTAGTGATCAGTTCAGCTATCAGTTTTTCAACAATCAGTTTTCAGCAATCAGGTTCCCGCAATCAGTTTGGTAACCTGTTTTCTGGGACCGTCGGATCAGCTTATACCGGCAAGGGTACTCATGAACACAGTTCAGTCTACGCCGGTCAGTGAGTTAGTGTTGGCCAACCTCAATCGGATCTCATGCAAAGAGGCATTTGATTATCAGTATGTTAGTGTCATTGGTTTCAGACAGGGAGATCTGTCAATCTTCGTTGTCCAGACCAGTTTTGTTGATGGCACTATTTACGATCTGAGGCCTTATCTGAAGAAGGGCAAAGAGACTCATGAGCTTTTCGATCCAGTCTGGATCTCGGCCACCGAATACCTTGAGCAGAGGGAGAAGAAACTCGATGAGAGTGACACTACGTTGATTCGCAGCTTCGGGCCGATGCTTTATACTGACTATCATAGGCCTCCAGTTCCTTCTCTTCTCACATATGGCACGAGTTGGCTGGGTGTGATTGGTTTGGCAAAGAGGTACATCTCTCCGGCAGTGATCGACGTTGAGGCGCTAACCGAGCCCACCGAGTATCCCTACCTCAGACGAGGAGTCTTTTCGGTGGACGGACTGCCTACTTTGTGGGAGGAGTTTTGCTCTATTGTTAACTACCGTGTCATGTGCCTCGGATGGTCATGCTCAGAGCTTGCTGGCTACAGGTGGCATTTTGTCACGAAACCTCAATCTCAAATTGTACGTGGGCGTTGGTCATGGTACCAGAGAAGATAAGTGAAAAGAGAGATTGAGAGAGACCGACTAGAGGGATGAGTGAGGACTCTTGAGAGGTGCTGATCATGCTCGTTTATGTGTACTTTCTGAGATTATTACGAGTTCTCATTCTTCCCCCATTCAATTGCCCCTGTTCTTTTTGCTCGAGTCAGTCAGTCTTATTTTCTGCATTATTCTTGCTTGATGATTGCCTTCGTGGATGTTTTGGCACAGTTCTCAGAATTAGATTGATATAATTGATGCATGCATATCACCCTCAATTTTTATGATTATTGTTTATTTAATTCTCTGCTGTTCCGAATCAAAATAAAAGATTTCTAAGACCTGGGACCGGCGAAGATCGCAATTGAAGGGTCTCGCTCGAAGCCGGACGCAGACAACAGGAAGGGATTTACATTATTTAATTTATTTTATTTATTGCAATCATATTTAAAATCCTGCGTGACAATCTGTTGACTTTCCGGTTGCCCTGAGAGGCTCGACTGGAAAAAGTGCGACAAAAATGACGCCGTTGCCGGGGACAGGAAAAAATTTTCGTGTCTGGAACGAGCCTGGGTCATCGTCATCCTTGAGATTTGATTAGGACATGAGAACTTTTGACAATTTTGTGAGCTTCGTGTTAATTTTATTATTCTAGTTTGAGTCCCGATTCTTTTGAGAATCATGGCTGCTAACTGTGATTTATTTCTTTCTTGTGTGAGGTACCACACTGGATCGGGAAAGGAGATTGAAATTGTTGACTGGAGAGAATCGAGCTTGACACCAGGTATGCCTAATTATCTCCCAACACACTGAAGGGAATTGAAAGGAAGAGAGTGAGACGGGTCAAGACAAATGCTGGTCGACGGTGCTCTGAAAGAATTGTCTAAATTTACCACAAGAGGAATATTTCCTTACAGATATGAGGCTTGTTGGGGTTATCATTCTTGTGGCTCAACCATCTGCGTAGTGCTGACTCACTTCTTGGAGGGAGATATCTATGATATCCGCCCATATGTCAAGGAAGGAGGCAGCAATGATGGTGAGAATTTTAATTGGTTATGGGAGATCGTGATCCAATTTATCTATGACGAAAAGACGGACTTGATCAAGCAAAAGAAGAAAGTGGAATGGGGTATAATGCCAGTAACATACAAGACTGTTTCAATCCCTCCTATACCTGACAGCTATTGTGATGAGACTAACTAACTGCCAATAATCAACATGGTATTGACTAGGAAGAAAAGAAACGGTGACCATGAGAGCTGAAGAGATTTCAGCAGAAGCAATCAGACAAAGAAGGTCAAATTTTGGCAGAGGTTCGGGTCCAAGTCAAGAAAATGTCTAATGTCTCCTAAGGTCACTGAATACTTTAAGCAAGAGAGAGGCATTTCCATATGAAGTTGTCAGGTATGAGATGGTTGAGAGCGGATGGGAGCAGGAACGATTATATGTACTGACATTCTATTTCACAGACCTGGATGTGTATGACGTAAAAATTTATGTTCCAAAGGAAAGAAGTGTTGATGCAGTGTATGGGAGATGTTAGGGACTTGCTGAGGAAGTGGTACTGAAAGAGAAAGAGAGATTTGAGAGGGAAAATAAGAACTTCACAGGATCAACTCGATTTACTACCTTTGAGGGGTTCCAGCTCCTCCCTTGCGTGATATAAATTTATCAAAAGACGATTGGTTTGCGGTGATTGAGTTTGCCCAGAAAGTGAAAAGAGGCCAAAGAGTCAGATGAGTCGGCGTTATGTAGCCTTGAGAGAGAAACTTAAACTTAGACTGATAAGAGACCATGAAGGGTTGGGTAAGGCTGAATTAGACAAGCTATTGGATTCCCTTAACTTTATAGCAGGAAGGGTTGTAATCCCTTATGAAATCGTGAGGTATGAAGTAATAAAGAAACCTGGACGAGAACAGGACAGTTTGTATGTTTTCACGTGTTATTTTATTGATCTTGATGAATATGATATTGGGATCTACGTACCAAAACAAAGGTTTGAGGAGTGTAGAAAAGATGTGTGTTGGCAACGAGCATCGGATCTTGTGCATGTTGAGAAAAGAAGATTAGAACGAGAGGAAAAAAACTTCTCTTTTAGTACCTATGTCAGACCTTTTGTTGGGATACCATCTCCGCCTGTTGAGGGATTCACATTCTCAAGAGACAATTGGTATGCCATGATAAAGTTTGTATGAAAAATGAAGAAAACTCAAGAAGAATACTTTCAGTAGCCAGGATAACTACTGTAAGGGGCAAACTTTATGGGGTGATAGGATATGATAACCCCTTTGTAATTTTGAGGTACGAGATCTGTGGAGAAGGACATATAGTATTTAATATTCCGGTGGTTAAACTTCTGAACTCTGACAGTCTGGATGTGAGAGTTTATTCCTCTAACAGTCTAGAAGAGGAAGCTAACTACCTAGAATATTTAAAAGGGGCGTATGTTAGCCTTGAGCGGACAAAAGAGTGGCTAGAGAAGCTAAAAAGGAAAGTGACTTGGGGGGTGGGAGTAAGAGAGTTTGAAAGGCTCCCTTAGTTCTCAATTGCTAAGGGATTTGAAGACAGAAGGGATTGGATGCCTTTATTAGAAGCCATTGCTGAGATTGGTAGAGCAAGGGAGAATGATTCTACTGTGATGATAAAATCCCTACTCCTGAGTACCTTTGAACACAGATTCGAGGTCCCTGATTATGTCCAACCTGAGATCTACCTTTCATATGTTGCTTATAATGATTAGCAATGGTCAGTTTGACTTAACAGTTGACACTAGGGGTTGTGCTGGAAGGTAGAGTAGTCAAGATAAAAGGGACTCTTCAGATTTCTGACAGAAATCTTTCTACCCTGGATGAGCTTGAGTTTTTGCAGCCTTTCTTGGGTTGCATGAGAGATTTGGCCGCTAAAATCATGTAACGGACAATGAGGATAAACGGAATCTGGATCCTTCGCTACTCATGTAACCTCCTGATCGTCTATTTATATGGGTCTACGTACGCTCCTCTGATCGGACGCGAGCATGTACACATAAGTTTGAACATGTCCTGTGTCTAATTGCGCATTCGCCTGCTTGATCGGGCAAACCAGTTGAACACATACGCCTACTGGGTTAGAGATCGTACGATTTCAAGGAAGCTTGAATGTATAGACTCTTGCAGGGGTTTTGAGAAAAACTTTATTTAGGCTTATTGAAGAAAAGATTATTCCTGGTCGGATTTGCAGCACTCTTCCCTCCGTATAGATGGGGAAGAGGAAAACAACGCTAAGAAAGATCGCTTATCTCATCGCAAAGTTTTTACTAGACGGTGATTAAGAACTTACATGTCCGGGATTGAGTGAAAACCGCAAGTAAGGTCAAGATTTCTTGTCATAGTTGGCGAGGCTTCAAACATGCTGTGTCTTGCTCTAATTGTGCCCTGGTT
>BFEA01000472.1:928513-947195 GCA_003427395.1 Chara braunii | reverse complement strand
ATCTCTGAACAAGTACAGCTCATTTATCCTGACAACCAGCAATGAATCATTAGCAATCAGTTATTATTAGTGATCAGTTCAGCTATCAGTTTTTCGACAATCAGTTTTCAGCAATCAGGTTTTCGCAATTAGTTTGGTAACCTATTTTCCGGGACCGTCTGATCAGCTTATACCGGCAAGGGTACTCATGAGCACAGTTCAGTCTACGTCGGTCAGTGAGTCAGTGTTGGTCAACCTCAATCAGATCTCATGCAAAGAGGCATTTGATTATCAGTATGTTAGTGTCATTGGTTTCAGACAGGGAGATCTGTCAATCTTCGTTGTCGAGACGAGTTTTGCTGATGACACTATTCACGATCTGAGGCCTTATCTGAAGAAGGGCAAGGAGACTCATGAGCTTTTCGATCCAGTCTGAATCTCAACCACCGAATACCTTGAGCAGAGGGAGAGGGAGCTCGATGAGAGTGGCACTACGTTGATTCGCAGCTTCGGGCCGATGCTTTATAATGACTATCCTAGGCCTCCAGTTACTTCTCTTCTCACAGATGGCACGAGTTGGCTGGATGTGATTGGTTTGGCAAAGAGGTACATCTCTCCGGCAGTGATCGACGTTGAGGCGGTAACCGAGCCCACCGAGTACCCCTACCTCAGACGAGGAGTCTTTTCGGTGGAAGGACTGCCTACTTTGTGGGAGGAGTTTTGCTCTATGGTTAACTACCGTGTCATGTGCCTCGGATGGTCATGCTCAGAGCTTGCTGGCTACAGGTGACATTTTGTCACGAAGCCTCAATCTCAGGTTGTACGTGGGCGTGGGTCACGGCACCAGAGAAGATCAGTGAAAAGAGAGATTGAGAGAAACCGACTAGAGGGATGAGTGAGGACTCTTGAGAGGTGCTGACCATGCTCGTTTATGTGTGCTTTCTAAGATTATTATACATATTGCAAGCTTATGGATTTCGTTTTCTTACAATACATTGACGAACTCTGGTGGAGTAGTGTCTAGATATGGAGGTGATTAACGAGTCACAAAAAACTCAATGAGTCGGCTACGATTTTGTGGGATTGCGCACTAGATCTCTGCGACGAATTGCAGGATCCGGGTGAATCCACACAGTAGTTGAGTGGATGGGGTGACGATCGTTGGGGTTTGGTGATAAGTATGTGGCGGTTGGGATCCCTCCGTACTCGAGCGAGGTGAGATGCGTTGATGGGTAGTTAGATGGCTAGGGTCATGCTCGAAAGCCCTTGTCTCCTTCTTCTTCTTCTTCCTATAGTTGGAGTTAAGTTGCATGGCGAAACACCACTTTTCCTCTACAATCAAGCGAGTGTATATTCTTTTCTCTCCTCTCTTTCTCTCTCTATATATGAGTGAATGAATGGTTGTTTTATGTGATTGGTTCACGATGGTTGAATGCGTATGAGTGTGTTTTCCAGTTGCGCCTATCGTCTCACCCCTCCGTTGTCAAGATCTTGCCGAGCGAGGATCATTAAAACGAAAGAGCCAATGAAAGTCATTTAAGTGAAGTGTTTGCCTTTCTTTCTCACATTATTGTTCGAAGGATCGAGGTGATGTATGTGGATGGATGCGACCCTCTTTTATTTTTCCCTAGTAAAGCATTTTGTTAGAGAACTCCTTCACGCTCTCCATAGACGAAGCCAGTTCGTCTCCCAGTACAATCTTCCACTTGCAAGAAAAGTAAAACGAGGAGATTTATCACACCTTTACTGATTGCAAACGTGGAGCACTACAGTCTAGTGATCTCGCCTTTGCCCTCGTCTTGTCTTCGTTTTGAATGAATGCCCTTTTTTGTTTGATTGAAGGTTTTTGGAATAGTAGGCACCCCTAAATTTGCTCAACTCGTGAAGATTTATGCTCTTCTTGTCTCTTGAAAGAGAATGCAGATTTCATGCAGCAATCCAAGTATTTTTGTTATTATCACTCGGAACTACTTTTCGATACCCCTCCTATCCCCACCAAAACCCATCGTACCCCCCCACCCCACCCCAAATACCACCCTATCACCAAATGCTCAGAAAAATCTGAAAATTTTTGTGGGGGGTCTCTAGGGCATACGCAGCAATGTGATTTCCCCCCCCCCTATCCCTTTTTTGGTGCCAAAAAGCCGTCGTTCGGAAATCCGAACGACGGGGGTATCTGACGTCCGGGGGAGACGTCCGGTCTCCGGACCATTGGTAACCTAGCTTTCAAGCACATTCACAGGCGGACCGCATGATATGCACTGACGATATCAAAATTCAATGGCAACTATGCAAGAATTCGGCCCACCTGACCTCTTCATCACTATCACATGTAACTCCCACCGGCCAGAAATTCAGAACGAACTCTTTCCAAACCAACAACCATCTGATATACCTTATCTTCTTGCATGCGTTATCAAAGAGTACGTTCGATAACTGATTCACGATATCCACTCTACACATATATTTGGACCTACAAAAGCCTACATATATGTCATCGAATTCCAAAAAAGAGGCCTTCCACATGTACACATTGTTGTCATTTTCGCAAATGGTCACAAAATCTCCACATCTGACAACATCGACTCCATCAGTTTAGCAGAAATTTCGACCAACCCTGAACTTAAAGAACTCGTGTTAACACACATGATCCACAACACGTGCAGCGACTGCAATATGCACGCACCATGCATGCGAAATGAACGTTGCACACGTCATTTCCCCAAACCTTTTTCCAACCACGGTACCTGAGACGATATACTAGCTACCCCATCTACCGTCGACGATCGCCCACTAACAATGGTCAAACCGCTTCCCGACATAATGATGAGATCGATAACTTGTGGGTTGTCTCATACAATCCCTTATTGCTCCTCCGCTACCGATGCCATCTAAACGTCGAGGTCTGCGCTTCCGCTGCAGCATATCGATACATGCTTGAATACATATGAAAGGTCCCGATCGAGCAATCGTTGGACAAATGACAAATGCGAACGACGAAATTCAGATCTACCAAAACATGTGAACAACAGACGTTGTTGAAGCATACTGGCGAATATTTGAGTTCCCCCTCTTTGAACGTTTCCCGATAGTCGAGGCACTACCCGTCCACTCTAAAAACCGCCAACGTGTGTACTTTCGTCCTAACCAACTCAACCAAATCATGCATAACCTACCACCCGAAACCGAACTCACCGCATGGTTCAAATGGAACATCAAAAACATAAACATTACTGAAAACCGCAAACCTCTCTACAAAGATATGATTAAAAGATTCTGATTCAGTAAATAAACAAAGCAATGGGTTCTTCGACGTCAAAGTGCCAACATAATCGACCGAATGCATACCATTCACCCAAATGCTAGTGATACATTTTACCTTCATATGCTCTTATAATCCCCACACTCTAGAGGCTTCGCACAGTTGATCATGAAATTGACTCTACATACCAATCAGCATGTCGTGCACTGAGTCTCCTTAACAACAACACTCAATTTGATGTAGTGTTCGGAGATGCAATTTTTGTCGCTTCTTCACCAATGGTGTGAGATCTTTCCGTCCACATCGTGCTCCACTGCGCCCTTGTTGATCCCTCTGCACCCTTTGAAACACACTGGCAAGAAATGACAAAGGACTTCCATACACATTTCCAATGTCTTGCAGCCACACTCTCTTTAATCAAAACAATGGTCCTCGTTGATATTGAAAACCGTCTTCAAAACGAAGGTCAACAACTACAGGACGCTGGCCTCGTGCCACCCGATGGCAACGCTCGAAACGAAGCAAATAGGTCGAACGCCCTCAAAGACACGATATTCCATGAATAATTGAAGACGAAATCTCTTATAACAAAGCAACACTTCAACAAACTCTCGCCACAAATATGTCACTACTTTGTCCTTTATAATACGCAATCTTCCAACGTGTCATCAATGCAGCCACCAATGCACAACCATTATACCTCTTCATAGACGTCCCCGCAGAAACTGGCAAAACATTCCTCTTCAACACCATCCTCTCTTACATCCGAAATGAAAACCGCATAGCACTTGCAGACGCATCTAGCGGTATTGCCGCAACAGTCCTCGACGGAGGTCGCACATTTCACTCGCGCTTCAAAGAGCCTCTCACTCCAACTGCAACATCCTCACTTGACATTTCTAAGCAATCAGCTCTTGCCGACCTCATTCGCATGACCACTGTTATACTATCTACCTCGACGTCGATTATGAATTCCTTATAAGTCTTTCACTCCTCGAATACGATGGTATTTTACACCAGACAAATCTTTGACTCTACCTCCTCGAACCATAACAATAGAGTGCTCTTGTAAATTATGACCTTCTCCCGGAATGTATGCAATAACCTCATTTTGAGCACGGACTCCACTTTCAACTTGTTTCAGGGCGACTATACGAACCGCCTGAAGTTGTTTCACATATACCTGCTAATACTGGAAGTGACAATAAAAGCAGAAAAGTTGTAATTAGCACATACCAAACAAATAGAGGTAATCTATGCATGGTCATTCCTGGGCCACGCATGTTAAAAATAGTCGTAATGAAATTGATAGCACCTAATATTGAGGAGATCCCCGATAAGTCCTATACCATTGATGTCCAATCACTCTACTACCTCATCCATAGAATATAATAGAGCAAATGATGGTATTGCAATGGGATAAAGCACCCATGACCCACAAATTCCACCTTGAGGCACTGGACCGAACACTTCGTGACAACTGCTCTTCCAACTTGCCATTTGGTGAGAAAATTATTGTCCTTGCAGGTAACTTCCGACAAATCCTCCCCGTTATCACTGGTGGCACACGCACACAAACTATAAACGTCTGCATCAAAACATCACCATTATTGCACAACTATGAAACATTCCACCTATCTGAAAACATGTGTGTTCTCGTCTGCGTGAACACTGCTGAAGGCCATCAATATGCTCAATGGTTCCTTCAACTCGACAATATCACACTACAACCTCCACCAAACACAACACCTACAACAATCCAACTTCCACCCGATCTTTGCCTTCATTCAGGAATCCTCGGCCTCATTGCATGGACATTCCCCGATCTCGAAACCAATGCTCAAAACCCTCAATGGCTCGTTGAACGCCTAATACTATCACCGAAAAATAGATCCGTCGTTACTCTTAACTTCATCATCCTCAGCCAATTCCCTGGTGACACAATTACATCACTCAGTGTCGACTCGCTTCTACCCAATGAACAATACCCCGATATTTCCATTGACATACTTAACACAATCAATATCGTATCCCTTCCTCCACACATGCTTCGACTAAAACAAGGTGCCCCAACAATTCTCATGCGAAACATCGCAATCAGAAATGGTCTCTGTAACACAACTCATTGTCGACTCCATCACAAACAACAAACTCTTTCACGGCCGCACACTTCCCACCCTCCAACCCGTTTTATTCTCACGCATCCTCCTCACCGTCGTCGACCACACAACCCCCTTTCCCTGACAAAGACGACAATTTCCAATCTGCTGCACATTCGCAATCACTATCAACAAATCTAAAGGCCAATCAATCACCCATGCAGACATTGACCTTCAACAACCACCCTTTGCCCTTGGCCAGCTCAACTTCACCACATCCCGCGTCGGCGATCCATCCCCCATTCGCTTCTCTGTCCCCTCCTCTAACAACCAGACAAACAATATAGTTTACACAAAAAAATTGTAACAACAACCCCTCACAATCACTCTTCACTTTTTGTGTTCGTCCTTGCTTTTGCAGATCAACATCAAGACATACCGCCATTAAAAAAAAAAAAAAAACTGCGAAACATCCGGCCCCTCCACTCCAACACCAACAACACGCCCATCTATAACTACACAACCAGCCCTCGCCTCCACCGTGATAACAACCACCACAACACAATCCCTCGCCTCCACAACCACCACTGCAATACAAACATCCACCCCCTCCACTCCCACATCAACAACGCACCAATCTGCACCTACACAAACACCCCTCACCCCCACAACAACCACTACCACCACAACACCAACAACATTAAACACAACAACACGTCCATCCCTTACCTCCACAACCAACACACCCACCACAACTGCGCTCGCACTCCACACTCCAACCACCAACACACAACAAACACAACCCCTCTCACAAACTGACCTCGACGACATCCTCGCACAAATCCCCCTTTCGGCCCCTCAACCACCCCCCAGATGGGACATATGGATTCCACTCCTACATAAAGATAACATCAAACAAATCATCGACAACATCCTCTGGGAAGACTTCCTCGCAATTGTGTACACCGCATATCCGCCTCACATTTATACATTTTTCTCTATATACAAAGAACATCGCACCCGCACCCTGCCACGCCCTCCTCCCTCTCTCTACGTTAACACTAGATTTGCCCAGGCTAAAACCTTCCTCCTCCAAATCATCAATAACAGCTACACCCACCTCCCATTCCCTCGCCCAGACCGTCCTCAATACCAATGCCACCGCATCACTGATGCACACCATCGTCACACATTCATCACATCTTCATCCCCACCCCCTCAACCATACGTCCGACCTTGCACACCAGATCCCGACCCACGATGGTGGCGTCCGCTCGAACCTTGGGGCCCTATTCACGCCACCGCCACCATCCACAACCTCCTTGCCTCCCGCCACACCTTCCCCATGTACAACATCCCCCATCCTCCCCGCAACTGGGATTACCTCAATGACCTCATGCATCTCCACCACCAGCAAGCACAACTCCCCCTCCCACCATTCCCTGCATTTCGTGTCGACCTCATCCGCCACGTTGTAGCATACCAGCAGGTGCAATCACCATCGACACGCCTCTGAAAACCTTCAAGACTGCTCAAATGCCTCACAATTGCCACACCTCTGAAGACCTCCAAGACCCCTCATGACAACTTGCGACAACTCGACAATGCAAGCAATGGCGAAACAACTGCAACTTACGGCCAAGACCCCTCATGACAACTTCCGACTACTCGACAACACAAGCGATGGCGAAACAACTACAACTTACAGCAGAGTACACGGCAACTTACAACTGCTCAACAACGCATGCAATGGCGAAAGACGTGCAACTCATGCCATAATACACCTATCAAGACAATTGTCACAGCCATCCAACGACGGACTGCAAGAACACACAGAGACAAAGACACAAAGAGACTCAGACAACATACACAAAAAATCTCATTTTTCGAATACCTCCATGTCTCCGAATTTGCGTCATTTCGTGCTCCCCCCTCCCTCCCGGCCCCTCCTCCTTCCCATCTTCCTTTCACTGTTATGCCATCTTCTCCCCCTCATCTTCTCCCTTCACTGTCTCCCCTGCCTCCACCTTCAGAACAAACAAAAAAGCCGTAGATTCATTCGATTTTCCTCATCCTTTAGATGAAACTACCATGACGCCAGCCACGATGCCGAAGACTTACCCGTTCTCTCTCTCTCTCTCTCTCTCTCTCTCTCTCTCACACACACACACACACACACACACACACACACACACACACACACAAAATCAGTTTTATGTTTGTCTGTTTTCCACTCGTTGTCTGTCCTCCCTCTGATCTTTTTCTGATTATTTTTGCTTACCCAACTGAGCACCCTTAAGTAGTGCCAAATAGTTGGTGGTTCCTCGTTTGGAGTGCCTACGGCACTCTTATGGGGGCCGCTCGGTTCGGGATGTCTGTGTTGCCTGTAGGTGATGACGGGTGTTTGTTGGAGTGACTCCCTGGCTCAGTGGGTTGTGGGAACCAACAGTCTGCGGGGTTCAATCGTGATGTGAGTAGGTCATGTGCTGCTTTGCTCTGTGTTGGATGTGTGGACGTCCTCGTCTCCGCTCCGCCGCTGCCCTGCTCAATCTCCGTATTGGATGGTTTGGGTCATGAACCCGTTGACCCTTGTTGAAGGCAGATTGTCCCTAAGCGGAACATAGCAGTGGGCAGCAACCCTGTGGTCCACCAGGCAACACAGTAGAGGCAACACGGCTGCACAACGCCAAAAACTGCTGCAAGGAACGTAATGGCATGCAGGACATGCAGTGCGGCAACCAGGTAGTGAAGCACAAGGCAACATAAGTAGGGTAACCACACTGGAAGGGACGACAGGGCGAGCAGACCAGCAGCTCGGCACCCGTGGAGCAGAGCACAAGGCACCAGCAACAAGGCAACCAACCTACAGGGCACACAAACAACAAACACGGAAGGCACGACCAGCGGATGAGCAGCATGGCAGCGAAGCGCAAGGCAGCACCAACAACATGGCCACACCACGCAGCACCCTTCCTCTCTCAACTGTCATTCTGAGTGGCTGCCTTGATGTGTTGTTGAAGTCTGAAGTCCTTTTGTCTGTTGGCATGCCAGTCTCAGTCTTGGACTAATGTTTGGCTGCACATGGCCTTGCGATGTGCTGTTTTGGAGAAGGTCATCTGGTGTTAAGCTTTTATGCTGGGGTCTTGTATTCGTACCACACGCACAACCCCCAGTAGTATGTAACTGCATACGCCCCCCCCCTTAGGGCTGAAACCCCTTTTCATACCCTCGATCACCTCTTTTTGAAGAGTCTGATTCGCACTAGGTGGTTTGCAGTCTAAACGGTTGTCTGGGCTCGATTGATGTGCATCTTGATACAATTGGTCTTTTCTTCTCTCTCTCGTCCCTTGAGTTTGCCTCGGGGCCAAGGGTACTCCATCAGCTGGCTCCCAGGTCTGGCGGTCGTCCTTGACTTGTGTATGCAGATTGTGCATGTGTCTATCTGTTTGCGTGTGAGTAGTCCTTGGGGCACCAGGCCGAATGGCCTAGTGCCCTAGGACACTAGTCCATCCAGCCCTCTCCCTTGGAGGGACAGTATGCTTCTGTTTTCCACTTGTTGTCTGTCCTCCCTCTGATCTTTTTCTACGTATTTTTGCGTAACCAACTGAGTACCCTTAAGTAGTGCCAATTTGCCAAACAGTCGGTGGTTCCTCGTTTGGAGTGCCTACTGCACTCTTATGGGGGCCGCTCGGTTCGGGATGTCTGTGTTGCCTGTAGGTGATGACGGATGTTTGTTGGAGTGACTCCCTGGCTCAGTGGGTGGTGGGAACCAACAGTCTGCGGGGTTCAATCATGATGTGAGTAGGCCATGTGCTGGTTTGCTCTGTGTTGGATGTGTGGATGTCCTTGTCCACGCTCCGCCGCTGCCCTGCTGCCCGTCCCGTTTGCTTTGCGTGTGGCTCTCTGTGAATTGCTGTGTTCGCTGCGTGGTGTGGCTTTGTTGTTGGTGTTGCCTTGCGCTTCGCTGCTTCGCTGCCGTGCTGCTCATCCGCTGGTCATGCCTTCCGTGTTTGCTGCTTGTGTGCCCTGTAGGTTGGTTGCCTTGTTGCTGGTGCCTTGTGCTCCGCTCCACGGGTTCCAAGCTGCTGGTCCGCTCGCCCTGTCGTCCCTTACAGTGTAGTTACCATGCTTGTGTTGCCTTGTGCTTCACTATATGGTTGCCGCGCTGCATGTCCTGCGTGTCATGTAGTTCCTTGCAGTCGGTTTTGCCGTTGTGCAGCCGTGTTGCCTCTACTGTGTCGCCTGGTGGTCCACAGGGTTGCTGCCCGCTGCTATGTTCCGCATGGGGACAGTCTGCCTTCAAACAAGGGTCAATGGGTTCATGACCCAAACCATCAAATACGGAGATTCCGCAGATTGTCGAGGGTTCGCCCTCCTGCTGAGTCGGTGCAACTCCGACGAAACAATCTTTCACCATCATTTTTATTTTTTTCGGTCTTTGCATTTTTTGGACGTGTGTTTTTTCTTGGTGGTTTGTGTGTTGCCGTGCCCTGTTGCTTCATGGCTCGCTGGTGTTCTTCTGGTTTCTCTGCCTGTTCACCCAGTTGTTGCCTATTCCTGGTTGTCTGCCTACCATGGTAACCGCGGACCCGGACACCGGACACTTCCGGACTGTCTTCCGGACCAGTGTTTGGACCGGTCCGGACTATCCGGTGATCCGGACATCACCGGACACCGGACAGTCCGAACCGGTCCCCGGGGTGCAAAAATGTCCAGACCCAAANAAAAAAACGGGGGTGGGGGGGAGGTTGGGTGGGGGTGTTGGCAGGCACTTACCTGCTTTGCACTCTGTAGTTCAGGCAGCAGAGCACGTGTCTTGCAGCAAATCAACCAGCACATTTAACCAGCAGACATGCAGAGTTGCAAACAGTGCAAAGCAGGCACAAGACTAAAGAAACAGAGAATTAAAAAAAAAAAAAAAGTATGATTAACTTTGAACTTTGAACTTTGGATTTAGTAATTGAAGTTCATAACTTCATATATAACTTAAAAGTTTGAGCTTTGCAGTTCAATTCAGAACCTCAAGAGTCTTCAGACTGGCAGCACTGTCAGTGCTCTCTCTCTCTCTCTCTCTCTCTCTCTCTCTCTCTCTCTCTCTCTCTCTCCCCCTAACGGGCAGGAGCAGCAGGCGCCACGTCGAAACGGCCGCTTTGAAATTGCTCGGGCCTGTGCGAAACCCGCCACCTCAAAAACCTGCAGTGTCTTGTGTCTGGACCTCTTGGCCATGTCCAGTGGGGTGAAAGGACACTTAAAAATCACCCCGTTATTTTTCGAGGGGCAGCTAGGACCCGACAAACGTCCTGGGCCGACCCATTTTTTTTTTTGATTTGTGCCCCAGGGGCCTCCATCCAGACATGGGGACTGGACACCGGACACCGGACTGTCTGGAACCGGGTCTGGACGTCTGGGCGGTTGCCATGCTGCCTACCCGCCTCCCCTGTTCCCTCCAGCCTTTGCTCTTTGCTGTTGCTGTTGTTTGTCTGTCCTCTCGCCTCACCCTTCCTCTCTCAACCGTCATTCTGAGTGTATGCCTTGATGTGTTGTTGAAGTCCGAAGTCCTTTTTTTTAAAAAAAATTAATTAATATATTTATTTATTTGGATGTCATCCTTGCGCAGGGGCCATGCTAATCTTCTCTGTATCGTTCCAATTTTAACGGATGTCCCGAAGGACAACCGAAGTCCTTTTGTACGTTGGCATGCCATTCTTTCTTGGACTAATGTTTGACTGCACATGGCCTTGCGATGTGCTGTTTTGGAGACGGTCATCTGGTGTGATGCTTTTATGCTGGGGTCCTGTATTCTTACCACACACACACTCTCCGCTGTTTCTCTCTCTCGCCGCTATCTGTTTTTCTTTTTTTTTCCCCTACCTCCCGGCACGTAGCCTCTCTGTCTCCCTCTCTCTCCCTCGTGCCCTCTCACCATGCACATTATATCTGCCGAATGAATGTGAGAGACTCTCTCTCTCTCTCTATCTTTCTGTCTCTCTCTCTCTCATACACAAAGAAAGAGAGAGAGAGGGAGACAGGGAGAGAAAAAGAGAGACGTACATTCTTCGGGTTTTTTTTTTTTTTTCCCGTCTGCACCCAACATTTCTCACACCTGCCTCCGCCTTTGCCCTCCCTCCACGGCCGCAGCGTAGCTGCGGAGGGTCCACTTGTTCTACTAACGTTTTGACCACCTTCGTTAACTTTGGCTACAGTAACTCCGATGTCAGGTGAAAAAAACGGCCGCTACCAGTGCTGCAGCCTCATTTCCTTGTAGGATGTCACTGATTTCTGCTGACACAGAAATTGAGCTTGCTTCTCCCGTTCTGGCTTCACCTTGTAGACAGGAGTATGATGAGCTGACCGTGACTTTCCTCACGATAGTTTCCAGGCACTTCCTTTCTGGCCGACTGTGTAGATTTGACCTACCGTGGAGGCTGACCGTGACTTTCCTCACGATAGTTTCCAGGCACTTCATTTCCGGCCGATTGTGTAGATTCGACCTACCGTGGAGGATTGTTGGGAGAAAAGAATTTTTCCTCAATAAATGTCTAGGTACACGCATCTGCTTTCCTGGTAAACCCACTCTGGATGACAAAGGGGGGGGGTGTCGCAGGTGTGTTCTTAATGGGGGGGAGGAGGGGGGGTGTTGCAGGTGCAGCTACACATGCAAGGACGGAATTTGCAAGCGCGGTCGATTGGGGGAAGAGTTTGTGAGTATGGTTCGACTGAGGGGTGAGGGGGGCCAGCGGGGTGAAACCCTATTAGGATTTTAGCGGCATGTGGTGCCAACCCATCTCGTGTGATATGAGATTGTCGGGACTCTCCGGTGATTACAGCTCCTCACGGTGAGCTCCTCGCCCGTCTGCTCCCTACTGTGGTGTTAGGCTTGATCCTGGATCTCTTTTTTTTTTTTTTTTTTTTTTAAAAAAAAACAAGGCCGTTATACAAGGCCTCTATCCTGGTGGTGCTAAGAGAACCACCGGGATTGAGGCTTTCCCTGGCGGGCCGCTCCGTCTATTGGTGGGGAGCCTCACCTGCTGGGAACCGGGCCCAGCGTCCCATGAATACATCTGTACACAACAGTACAGTACAAAACAGTATATCCTTGAGAGAGTCGCCCTTAGCTGGAAACCGGGTCCAGCATCTCAAATCTAACTTTACTCTTCTCACCTAGCCTGCAGCACCGTCGGGTATTGGGGGGAGAACCACCAGGGGGCACCAGTGGAATCTCCCTCCTTCCCCTAGCTCCTGCCCTCCACCTACTATCCTCACAGCGTCCCGTTGTCGGGCGGCTGTCTAACAGCCGAAGTGTTTTTCTTTGAAATAAAGAACTTTTTTCTTCTTTGTTTTTACAGTTTTGCTTGGTTTTGACGTATGAGTGCATGTGAATGTAGCATTTGTGGATGTCCCCGGGTGTCCGGGTCTTCGCACTTACCCTTCTAKTGGCTGGAGTGGCGGTCCAAATTTTGGTCAYGAGCGGGCTCGCGCRGATCACGAAAATCGGAGTTTTTYWATGCCARGACCAGGAAAACGGGAACGAACGGCGGACTGTCGAGTGAGGGCCGAAAATAAGGGACCTACAGAGGGCCCGAGCATGGGCTATCAGCAGCACCTGAAGCATTGCGATCGGACGGGACTTCGGCACGAGGAGGGTCAGGGGAATAACTACAGGGGGGATAACAAGCAGGCTCCCTTGSCACAGTCCCGAGATAAACAAYCTTGCGGGCTTGGGCYGGTAAGACGGAGAGAGTCGAAGGGGTTTGGTGTCGGCGGCCTGGAGTCACTCCAAGCGAGGTAGGGGACTGTGACCGAGGGCCGCCACCAGCGGATCCAAAGCTCATGCAAGGGCCGAGGAGTGGACCGTATACGGGTGGTTGGAAAAGGGGGGATCTGATTCCTGTGAGATCTGGGGTGCGTCCCTGAGGCAGGCGAATGGTGAGAAGAGCCAGCTAGTAGCTTTTACTGCCTGAGGGACCCACCAGGCGAATCCGGGGTCCGNGATCTGGGGTGCGTCCCTGAGGCAGGCGAATGGTGAGAAGAGCCAGCTAGTAGCTTTTACTGCCTGAGGGACCCACCAGGCGAATCCGGGGTCCGGCTGGAGGAGGCTACGCGCGCGATTGGCGGTAGAAGAAGGGGGAAGGTCGCCAGCGGAAGTCAGCGGGAAAGTGAGTTACGTGGGAAGGGAGGGAACGAGAGCGTCGCGAGTTCTTGATAACGGACTCTTGAAAGCATGGGGGACGAGACCCCTGCTCCAGACGGAAGGGAATACGAACGGGCTGATTACGAATCCGCTGGCTAAAGCCAGGATGCATCTAAACCAAGAGTCGCATCAGATACGCGCGGTGAGACGGACAGTCAAAGGGAGAAGGAATCGGCAAGTGCCAGCGGCTTCGCCGGACCAGGTGAGGGCATTGGGCAGCCCTGAGGAGAGCGGGCGCGATGGGGGTCCCGCCGAGAGTGAGGGATGACCTGCGATTGGAGGGAGGTGAAGAAGTCTGGAGCGACAAGGAATGAAGAGGGGAGGAGAGAAGGAGCAGGAAGTAGTGGAAAATTTCGAGGATGGCGCGACTGTCAGCCGAAGAAGAGTGGAGGTGATCAAGATCCTGTCGAGGGTGAGGGGCGAGTTGCGATTGGAGGAGGAAAAGAAGTCTGGATCGACGAGAGTAAGCGGGAAATGGTGGAAAATGTCGGGAGAAAGAAACTATGTGGCAGAGAGAGGGGGAGGGAAGAAAAGGAATAGAGTCGACGCTCTCGAAGGTACGGAAAACCTCACCAGCGCCGAAGGGTACGAACGGTCGGGCAACGAACTGCACCAGATCTGGTACTGGGGTGCGCCGTCTATCAGAGCTCGCGCCAGATCCCGGAGGAAGAAAATGAACGGACAAGGGAGCTCAACGGACTTGTGCAGCAAGTAACAAAGATTGGAAAGCGACAAGTGCTGCCGGTGGGAGGTTATCGACCGAACAAAGCAATATCGATCCTACCTTGAGGAAAAGGTGAGCCGTAATTGGTCGAGGATGGGAAACGCTGGATCTAACGGATGGGGAGGAAGGGTGAGCGGGAAGTAAGAAAAAATTTCGAAGAATTTAAGGCGAACGGCGGGAAGAAGGGAAAATTTCGGAAACGTTAGCAGAATGAGATGCGAATGCCGTATACAGAAGGAGGAAGTAACGAGGGACTGAGGGTATAAAAGAGAGAGAGAGGAGCCTGAAAAGAAAAAAAAGCGCACGGAGGTTGGAAGCTAGCGAGTACACGCGGTGGGCGCTCGAGGATAACATTCGCTGGCGCACGAGAGAGAGAGAGGGCGATACCGAAGAGTTCTCGCCTTCGCGCTCCCGACCCGGAACCGAACGGGGTGATGCGGAAGCTCCGGATAAGTGACTGTGTGGAAGCAAGGAGAGAGGTTCAAGAGGGGAATCAGAGCTCAGGGTTGGCGCGCACAAATATAGAACGCACGAAGGAGTCTAAGCGCGCGAGCTCGTCGGTCGAGGGTGCCTATGGCGCGCACAAATATAGAACGCACGAAGGAGTCTAAGCGCGCGAGCTCATCGGTCGAGGGTGCCTACGCCAGGAGCAGAGCCCGGTGCACGTAGGAGGGAGTCGGAGCTCATGGTTGGCACGCACAAGTTCTGAGCGCACGTATCTCAGCGCACGAGCTCGTTGGCCGATGGTGCTTGCGCCGGGAGGAGAGACTAGTGCGCGTAAGAGAGAAGAGAGGGATAAAGAAGGCTTGAGGGGAAGGGTAGACGGGGGCTAGCAGTCACTCGTCTCCACGGTAGCGGGCTCCTCACGTGTGGGAAGACCTCGGACTAGCTCGCGGCGTAGAAAAAGAGAGAGAAAGAGAGAAAGAGAGAGAAAGAGAGAGAGTGAACCGGAGAGAGAAACCAGCCCACGAGAAGGAGCGGGAAGAGAGAGTGACGTGGAATAAGCGACGAGGGGGGCAGTCGTGGTCTAAGATAGCTGAAGGGAAGGGAAGAGGCAATCCAAGGGGAGCTCGCGGAAGCACTGCACTCCTGAACGAGGAAGGAAGCAAGAGAGAGAAAAAGAGAGACAGAGAGAGTGAAAGGGCGAGGGGAAACAGAGGACGTCGGCAGTCCGCGGAAGAAGGAGGGCTCGAGCGACATCCTGGCTTATGCCCCCTAAGCGCGGGCAGGCTTGGACGACAGGCACTACGCAGCCAAGTGTTGATCGCTGTCCGGCTCTTACCGACGCAGCGCCTGTCACTAACGGCATGTACTCGACTGACCGGCGAACGTTCTCAATCGACGTGGTGGGCGTCAACAAGCGACATGGAGTGCTGATCAAGTCCGGCCGATGCAGATCCGTCAGAAGTGCCAGGAGGACAACCGAGGGCTGAGGACCGAGCTCTATTGATGCTGTCTTTCGTTACCTCCGTTCACGGCCTATTGCGGCTCTCGTCACCGTCTCCGCAAATGTCGTTGAAGGCCGATCATTTGTTAAGCTCCGCAATACCGCTCCACCGAGCGCTGATCGGTGGCCTGGTTCGACCGAAGATACTTCAGCCGCTGTCTTACCCGCCACGCGGATTAGGAGGCTCGGCGAGCCCACGGTTAAGCCGTGTTTCGAGGTTGCGCACGCAGGGAGCAAGAAGGTGAGCGGGGACAAAGGAAGGAGAGGGAAGGGGGAGGAAAGAGAGGAAGAAAGAGAGAAGAGTGGAAGAAAGGACGGGAGGGACAGCGAGAGGAAGAAATAGAGAAACTCCTGTGTCGGAAGGGGCGAGCCGAGAAAGCCAGTGCAACGCGGCTGACGCGAGGGGAGGGAGCTGCTGCAGCTAGTGCGCACGAGCTTCGAACCCCCGACGTACTGAGCGACGTTTCGGAGGGGAGGGAAGCGACTTCTGTTCGCTGCAAGAAACGGTCAGGAGACACTACCGACTCCGAGTTTCTTGCTGGCGGCATAGCTATATCTCCCAAGAAAGCTATTTCCGGCCCCCGAAGATTATACACCCCGCCCAGTTTGGATGCTGTTCCAAAAAATTTTGTTTTCTGGGTTTCTTCGAGAGTTCCTTGTTCGCAAAAAGTTCGTCAAAGACGTCTGGGCTTGAGTCGGCCGCGGGCTGATCTAGTGTGATCTGTATGTTTCAAGAAAGCCTGTTCTTTTTTCTTTTCCTTTCCTCTTTTCTTTCTCAGGCGGTTACCCGCCCTGCTCCCATTTAAGTGCTGTTCCTAAATTTTTGTTTTCAACGGCCCGTCAAAAAATATCTGGCCTCGAGCCGGTCGCTGGCTGATCTAGTGTGATCTGTAAGTTTCAAGAAAGCCTGTTTTTTTCTTTTTTTTTTTGCCCCGGTGTTCGTCAGCTCTATTCGCCTATAGGCGGTGTACCGACATTTCCCGTCGCTTTTACGAGGTCTAGCTCTATTAAAGAGTCCTTTGTCGGCTGGACCAGGTCAGGTTTGCTTGGTCCATTTCGAGCCTCCGATCTGAGTCGAGTGGTGGTCGTGTAGGCCTGGCCTCGCGAGCCAGTGGTGGCAGCCATCGACTCGTCCTCGAGCGGTCTGATCCAGATTCCAAAAAGAAGGGAGGGCGTCTGGTTAGAGTGTGGGGGAAGGAAGAGTGTCTAGGGGTCGCCCATCCGTGGGGAAGAGGGGGTGTTAATCTGTATTGCGCCGGCTACCGGGCGGGACCGCGCCTGCGACTAACCGAGCCTCCCGCCGAAGGGGAGGGGGGGACCGGAAGGGGGTGGCTGGTCAGGTGACCTAACAAACAGAGGTGGGGGGAGAGAGACTACCCGGACAAAAAGTGGCGCCGTTGCTGGGGATGAGCGTTTCTCCCGTGGCCGTGGCCGGCTCAGCAATCACGGGGTTAGGGAGGACCAGCGTGACAGGCAGCGGTGAAGTGAGTTTGCGGCATTCTTCAAAATTCCGGCGTCAAAGTTCTTCGGCACGAGTCTTCAAGCAGTTTCTTCACGGGGATCGGGTCTCTTCTCAAGCGACGTCAGCAAAGGGTTTATTGGGGAGGGGCTTGCTGTTGGGGTTTGTCGGGGGCAAGGGGTTTCCGGGTGTTGGAGCTTATCTCCTTGGTTACTTTTGCAGGTCCGCTCCGGCCCGCTTGCGATCTCGGCGCCCACTTCCGGCCTTCGAAGGGTAAAAGCAGGTCAGTTCTTTTTCATATGCTTGGTTTTTGCGCGTGGAGAACAACGAAAGGGGAGGGAGAAGAACAGTCTGGGGGAATAGTATAAGGGGGTCTGCTCAAGGGGGGGAGAGGGAGAGAGAAAGAGAGGGAGCGGGGAGAGGGGTCCGAGAGGGGCCAGTAGCGCTGTCTATGTGGGATCCGAGGGGGTCACCAAGTGTTCTTGATCCGCACGGGTTGTGGAGGGCACCTACCCAAGGGCGAAGTCCCGCAAGAGAAATTGTGTCTAGAGAGGGGTTAGGGGTCTCGATCCTCGATCCACGGGGACTGACGATGGTTGCAACTCCCGCGAGGGAGCGAGACTCTCAATCGGGACCGGTTCGGGGCTTGGGGGAGAAGAGTGTGGTGCTACGGGTACCAGAGCGAGGGGGAGAGAGGGAGATTCCTGACCTTCATAGCGAGGGCATTCAAGAAGAAGGGGATACTTGGGGGACCTTGGGCGAGGGATCGGAGGCCGGCTCCTGGGTAAACCGGTGTCTAGCCGACTTCTCGGACTTGGAACTGGGGGATTATTGGGATTACGATAACGAGTATTGAAGACCCAAGGTACGTATGTTTATTGACCCCACCTGAGAGCCTCTTCCTAAAAGCTCCGCTCTTCCCACCCTTTTTTTACATTCCCCGATCTTCCGGTGATTCCAAGAGAGAAAAGAGGCAGTAGGAGGCGAAAAAGGGAGAAGGGAACGAAGTGAGAAGAGTTCACGATGAGGAGAATGGGGAGGGAATAGATAGGCTAGCGATTTCCGATACATAGGTGGATCTTGTCCTGGGACCCGGGTAATTCCACGCTTGAGGTGGGCCGAGTAGAGGTGTGGTACCGGATAGGCTAATTAGGACTAGAGGTCGGTTTAGTGGGGGACGTAGGGTGCGGGTGTGTGACTTCGGTCCGACTCTGGGGAGGGGGTTGCCACCCTTCCTCGGGGATAACCTGTGTCCGCGGCTAGTCTCTAGGCCGGGAGTGGGGAGGAGTCTCTCAGCGGGGGAGGACAGGAAGGTAGCCGAGTGAGACGGCGTTCCTTCTCTGGTCCATTTGATCCTTCTGAGCTCACAGGCTTCTCTTCCTCGCGGGATAGAGGTGGTCTCTCGAGTGACCAATAGGAAGTGAGAATTTAGGGAAGTTTCCTTTGATTATACTGTATGAGCCTAGAAGCCACTCCCGAATGGATTAGTGTGTGTACCCACGGAAGTGTTGATGTGTGGTG
>BFEA01000472.1:912136-928373 GCA_003427395.1 Chara braunii | reverse complement strand
GGGTGGGAAGAGGCGATAGGCGACTCCCGCTGTTCGCGGGAGGAGTTAAGGGGTTACGGATTCAAGTATTTCTACTCTCTAGGATATCGTACCTACCCGAGAGGTGGTCGCCCGGCACCGGTAATTCCAGACGCTTATCTTGATGGGTCGGATGGATGGAAAGTACTAGTAGGGATAGTGAAGCATATAGTGAGAACGGCGGATCCATGAGCTCGAGGCCTTTGGAGTTTCAGCCTGCAGGGATTAGTGTGGGTGATATAGGCGGAGTAGATGTTTGGTGCTATACCTTTTACTGGTGGACCGGGCACTTCGACATAGCCTTGTACGTGGAAGAGGGGGTAGATAGAGCGGCGGGATATTTGGATAGTTGGGAGGAGGCGATCGGTCACACGCAGCTTGAGAGGCAGCTGCTAGGGGCTTACGAAATTAACTATTTCTACTCGTTGGGGTGCCGGACGTATCCGCGAGGGGGTAGGCCAGTCCCCACTATTCCGGACGCCTTCCTGGACGGGTCGGACGAGTGGAGAGCGGTAGTTCAAATCATAGAGGAGATAGTCCTAGGGGATGGTTAGAATCATAAAGGGTACTGAAGAAGAAGGGGTTCGGATTGAGAAAGCTGATTTAAGCAAAGACCGAGAGTGCTTCAGCTTCCCTTTAGACCACGGCACGGAGCGGTATCTAGCCGGTCGCGAGAGAGGGGTAGAGCTAGAGAGAGGGGTTTTCCTCTGGGCTCGTTTCGCAGTGGGAACTTGGGAGGGGGACAAGTGGTCCCGGAACAGGCCCCAGAACGGGAAGAGACTCAGGCGAACAGTGATCCGTGCGGAAGGAACAGTCTACTTGAGTAGGGAAGCTTGGGTCGAGTACGTCACTCATTTGGTCCTGGGGTGGTACCGTGCGGATCATTGGGAAGCCCGATCAGGGCCGATTTTGAGGCAGATCTTTGAGGCTGACCCCCTTAGACACTGCCCACCCGTTGAGGTGAGGGTGACCTGCGCCCGGGACGGAGAGTACCCTCGTGCCACAGGGTGCGTCAGGGCCATATTCCCATCATTTGTTTTCTGAAGGGTGAGCGGGAAGGAGGAACGATACGACAGGGTAGTGCGGTCCATAGTGCGGGAAAGGGGTTGGCAGCTCTCTGTTAGGTCACTCCATTGGTACTACTCCTACTACGTAGATAACCCGGTGCCATACGGGATCAAGGCTTGTAGGATCCGTGCCGGGATCCTTAGGGAGTCCACCCGGGACCACGAGGGAGGAAGAGACTACGGTTACCAAAGGGTCTTCGGGGTGCCACAGAGGGTCTTTTAGATGAATGGTGTTCCGTGATAAAAAGTGGTGGTGCTTCTTAGAGTCCCCATTAGAAGAGAGGGAGGCCCTTAGGCTGATCCCTAGCAACGGGGAAGTCCCTGATTGGGAAAGGGTAGAAGAGGGCCGGTCCACGGTCAGTGGGGAATTTGTGTGGGTAGAGTCCAAGGAAGTAGAAGGCCAAAGTGTTGGACGGAGCCTTGAGGTGACCACGGTTATTTACGTAGCACCGGAAGCCTGGAAAAAACTTGTTGCACCCCTAGTTCTGGGACAAGGGGGTGGGCTGGAAAGACTGTTGCGGGAAGCAAGAGAGGTAAGAGGAGAATGGATAGGCAGGGTTAGAGAGCGATTTGCATTTGTACGCGTGGAAAAGGAGAGGTTCGCGAGGAAGGAAGAGCTTCCAAGGTCAAGATACCCCTTGACTCTGAGGGTGCCATCTTACCTGTTCCCTAGGGCAAACGAGGAAAGGATAGTGCGTCTTCTAGAGAGAGGTAGGGGTTTGGACCTTACCTTCTGGTCCCTGTGGATACTCTATACACACTGCATCGATCAAGGTATTCCGCCGCGCAGGAGACTCTGGGGAATTTTCCGTAGAATGGGTTCTTTTGAGAAGACCTACACTCTCTCTCCGGAAGATTATCACAGTTGGGTCTTTAGGGCGCCGAAAGCCGATGGTGAAGTTCGTCCTTAGTGAAGAAGGGGTGGTAGAATCAATAGAGGCCAGTGATCCTGAGAAGGTCTTGATCCCAGGAGATCCTCAGGTGACTCCTTATTGGATGAGTGTTGAGAAGGGGGGATTAATCAGAGAAGGGGCCTACGTGTGGGTTCGAGCGCGAAGGCTCACTTGGAAAGAGGGTGTGGAGAGAGGRGGCCCRCCCGACATCGGTCGSTTCCTAGAAATYCGAGCCACCATTTTTTTCGACGAAGAGAGGTGGACCGAGGTCTGGAGGGGCTTAGTGACCGGGCGGCTTACGCACTTTGAGTACCGAGAGTCCGCCAGGCTGTTGGCGAAYAACCTGGTRTTAACAGATTACGAGGARGGGACTTTCGAGTCGTGGTCCCTAGTTTCCTTCGCCGAGCCCGGRGAGGTCCCTCGCGCTTCCGGRRTCCTTCACGCTAACTTGCCCCAGTTCGTGGCCAGTTCGTTCCTAAGGGACCCGGAAGAGAAAGTAGTAGCGGTGCTTAGGGCTGCTCGAGAATCCGGGGTACGGGCTAGGGGGTTGTTTTGGCTTTATACGCGGTGCGTGGACGCGGGGATTCCCCCCAGGAGTGAACTACCCACCATATTTGGAAGATTGAGGGAGTTTGAGGGATTCTGATCCCTCGTCGCGGACGTCCCGTACGCTCGCTTCTTCGGAGAGGAGCAGGTGGCAAACCGGAGGGGTTTTGAGGGCCGATGATAAGAGGGATTCCGATGACTCTCTGGGCGTCCATAGAGCCCGTAAAGGATACCGGAGAGGTTATTAGAATCACTCTGCCTAGGGCCCGGCTGGCCGAACCAGCTAGGACTCTCCTACGAGAGGAGGGGGGGACCCGACGAGGGAAGGCGTTTGTACGCTTCGTGGTGAGTCGCGAGGGACCGGTCGTGGTTGGAGAAGCAGGATATTCCTCTCGAAGGAAGGCTTTGTGGAGATAGCGCGTAGCCTACGGACTGGGCAGGACCCTCTCTGGGACGCTCAAGCCGTAAGGGGCCGGCTAGGGGAGTTAGTGGAGGGGTTGGGACCTCACGAGGGGTGCGAAGAGGAATATCTAGTGACCTACGGGGGTTGGGAAGAGATASCGCGGTTCCTCTCCAGCGAGCYTGTGGAGGTTCCCCGATTCATTTTTGAGCGGGTTTACCCCTCAGAGGCTGTTAAGAAGGCGGTAGGAAGAAGGGTTTCCATCCTAAGTCAGTTCAGGTTCACGGGATCARACCTACACACCTTGCTAACTTGGTGTTTTCGGGACCYCTGTAGGGACGATTGGTCGACCCTAGAGGACCTGGGTTACGCTTTTGARGGGTGGGGTCGRCACGCRAGAGAATCTAAGATATCGTGGAGATATTTAGGCAAGATCTGTGAGGGAGAGCTAGCGGGATTCGACCCCTCTGATTTGATTCGGGTAGCTATAGCATGTCGTCGACGGAAATTAGGGGATGACCGAGCCGGACCTTGAGGGGCTCGTGGGGTTGGATAGAGTGAGGGACGAAGTTCAGCGGATCCTTGCTCTGTGCTGGGAGGAAGAAAGGAGGGCTAGGCCAGGGTCCTTGGCAAGAATCAAGCTACTAGAAACGGCCACGATCGCGATCCTCGACGAGGTCACGATAGACCTTCTCTTGGGGTAAGGGGATGAGAGCCTCTTTCGTCTCAAACAAGATTCGCTGGGAACTAGAGACCTACGAAGACGGGAGCGAGGTTAGGGTTGAGGGAGGTGCCGAGCTTAACCCGGACTTGAGGGAGGACCGGATAGTCCGCGCCGATACGGAGTTTCTAGTGGAAGTCCGGAGGCTGGCTTTGTGGAAGAGAAGGAACTGGACCACACTAGCTACCTTTTCGGTCCGCATTAGAGACGCGAGTAGCGTGAGATTCTCGAGGACTTGGAGGGAGCCTTTGTTGGAAGTAGAGAGAAAGTTCGAGGAGGACTCAAGGTGTCTAGGAACGCCACTAACGTCTAGGACACACCTTGTGGAAACTCGGTTTTGGGATAGGACGAGCGAATACGAAGAGGCTTTGCGCCAAACCCTGAAGGGGGATAGGGGGGCAGGTCGAGCTAGGTGCGAAGACTCCTTGGTCGAAGCCGCCGAGCGGTTAGCGGGTGTGAGGTGAGAACCCCTATGATTAGATACGAAAGGGGGAACCCTTACGGCATCATAGAGAGGGTTTTTACGTGGGCAGGGAAATATGGAGTGACTCTTCCTAGGGTTAGAGGAGAAGGCTATGTGATTACCGGGTTCTTTGAGATTTACGAGCAGGAGACGGTGGTCAGGTTCTCAGTGGCCTTCGACGAGAACGGCTGCACTAGAAAAGCGGAAATTTTTTTGTCCCCTGACGCCCAGCTAGCCTTCACAACTGAATTAGCAGAAGGAAAAGACCCTCTAGGCATCGCCGAAAAAACCCTAGAACAAGTACAAAGGTTGAGAAGGGTTGGCATCGGGGGACCCGTGTTTGATAAGGTAGAATACCGAGGGAGGGAAGAGGTTCCGAGAGCAGGCCACGGAAGGACTTGGAATATCCCTACCTAGGCCTATCGACTACTCTATAAGGACGACGAGACCGCAAGGAAAGTCCGATTGAGGAGTCAAGTGATAGAAAAATTCCCGCTGGGCGAGGAAGGGGGACACGATTTATTTACCCAGTGCTGGGAGTCAAGGGAGGACACCGATTTCGAGTGGTGGGCACGCGTTGGGGAGTTCATCAAGCCTCCATTCTCCAGGCAGCCGGGTGATGTGGATAGGGATTTGATTAGGAGGTGTGCGCAAGAGGGGGTTAGAGGCGTCTCGGACCTAGAGGTCGCTAATCTTGCATTGGCCGCTAGTGAGGAGAAGAAACTGAGGGATTCTTGGTGGACGGTAACCAGTGAGGAGTCGGAGGGAGAAAGTGCGGACGAGGATTCTAGTGAGGAGGAGGGGGGAACAGAGGAGGAGAAGAGCTCGGGAAGTAACAGAGACAGTGGTGAAGAGGGCGAGCCAAGATAGTGACATGGACGGTAGTGAGGGAGGCGACTAGAAGTAGCGGGTAAGGGTGCATGGAGAGTGAAGCGGGGGCTGGTCTCCCTGGTCCGCCGGAAACCACTGAACGAAGGGGGATAGTGAAGAGCCCCGAATCGGGGGCCAGTCTAAGCAAGGTAGTGGAAGAAATGACTGAGGGGAAGGAAACGCTTGATAGGGCCGAAGGGGTCCCGGAAATGGCTCCGGGGGAGAAACCAGCTTCGGAGGGGCAAAGGGCCGGCACGGAAGTGCGAGTGCACAGAGATGTGGTGCCACAGGTGCCGGTAAACGAAGGGGTAGCAGAAGCTGTGAGAGGCGTCCCGGTGGAGTCCCGGTGGGCTGACCTGATGGATGCGGAACCCCGATTAGAGGAAGAACGAGAATTCTCTAGAGATAGACAAGGATATCGACCGCTTAGGGGAGAGGAAGAAGTGTGTCGGGGCGGGAGAGACCTGCGAGAGAGCGGGTCAGCAGAGGCCGACGGCCGTCCGCAGAGATGGGCCGATAGGATTCCGGAGGGCGTCGCCAGTGAAAGGCAGGCCTTAGTGGGACCAAGAATTGGCACGGAAAGGCGAATGCCTGCGTGGGAGGGGATGATCGAGGGCTCGAGAGGCCTCCCTGTAGAATCTCGGTGGGGGGATTTGTCGTGCGCAAGAATGGGAGAAGCCCTGGAATTTCCAAGAGATAGGGGAAGGTACCGACCACTCCAAAGAGAGGAGGAAGGGGGGCCAAGTAGAAGGGGGTTTAGAGAAGAGAGGCCGATGGAGGCTGGAAGTAGGTCGCGTAGATGGATCGTGAGGGAGGCAGATGCAGCTTGGGCACCTGGCGAGATAACGGGCAGGAGTCAAGGGATGGAGCCCCGGAGGAGTTTTAGAGGGCAGGACCACGCCCGGTGGGAAGCAGACTGGCCGGATGAGCGGGGTCGCTACGGGGAAGACCCTTGGGAGCCATCAAGACCCCGAGGCCGGGTAGAGGAGCCCGATCCCTCGTGGTACAGGCCGTACGATCCGGCAACCGATGGACCTATGGAAGGTCCCTATTTTCGCCGATATGACGACCGGCGGGTGCCCTATTATGACGTCAACCTGGATCTAGAGGCGCTTTTTTTCGATGGGCGAGATGTAACTGGGTTCGTGGAGAAATGGGAAAGTTACGCGTACCGCAAGAGATTCTCCGAAAGGGAGTGGATCGACTATTTTATCCAGCACTCGGACCCCGAATTGGACACCTCGATCCGGGCTATCTACCCCTCGGATGGTCGATGGAGGACCTTCAGGGCAAGCCTATTGCAGACTTTTGCCTGTGATGACTTAATCCCGACCGTAGAGGGCTTGCGACGGATTTCAAGGGGGGAAGGGAAAAGTTTGGTAGCCTTCACCCGAAGGTTCAAACGCTTATCCCAAACCCTAGTGGATAGGGGCATGCTGTCCGAGGTAGACAGGTGCGTAATGTTCATGCTAGACCTGCCTGAAGGAAAAAGGAAGGAGGTCCTTGAAAAGACCCCGAGGGATTCTGCAAATTTCGAGAAAGTAGCCGAAGTGGTTTTCACAGGGGGAGGGGTAGACGTAAGAGAGTACATGAAAGAAACCTTGGACATGGCTCTCCGCAACATGCGAGGGACACGGAACGATGGTCCAAGACGGAGCGATAGACCACCACCGGTCCCGCCTGGTCCCCGGTGGGGAGACCGGCCTACCGGATGGAGGAACGAATCAATTGGCCAAGGAGGTTGGAGGAACGACAAGGAAATAGGGGGGAATCGTAATTCCGATTGGGGGAACTCCCATTGGAAGGATGCTAGGGATGGAAGGTGGGGAGATGCCCCTCAAACTAGGGCCCCTGGGCTGCAACCGGAGTTTAGAGCGCCACCACCTCCGGCACCGCAGCCATTGGCTCCGCCTGCGCCCATAGCGGCGATAGCACAAGGGGGTCCGCGTCCCAACAATCCCCAAGCTCGGGCCAGGTGTGTCTACTGCAACGAAGAAAACCACATCAAAAGGGACTGCCCTTATCTCACGGAGGCGTTAAGATTGGGAGTGGTCAAGTTGAATGAAAACAAGTGGGTTGTGTGGGGAGATAGCAGAGAGGCGGTCTCCTTCTATCCATCGATGAAGGTGAACGTGGATAAGAGGGTGGCCCTTCAAGAGGCTAGGCTAGGGAAGAAGCCGGAGGACGGAGGTACCTCCAGCGCGGCTCACATTCAAATGGTGGAGTCACCGGGAGGATTGTCCGTTAGAGAACCCCAAGTATCCAGCATCAAGTTCATAGATACTCGGGCCGAGGAAGAGAGGCCTTGCCCAAGGGCAAGGGCCCAAGGGCAAGGACGCAGGTCGGGGCTGAGACATCTGAAAACCAAGCGAGCGTGTCGGAAAGTACGGAGGTGAAAAGCGGCGACAATGACCAGCCCATGACCAACGCGAAAGCAGTGGAGGAGAAGAAAGAAGAGCCCACTTCGCCAAAATCACCCAAGAAGAGGGACCCCAAAAAGTTCGAAATGAAGTGCACCCTGGATGAGATAGACACGGTAGCACCCCTTAGGCGAACGTTGATGCAGCCCATGCAGTGCACCCTCTTAGAGTATCTGGCCGCAAGCAAAAGTGCCAGAGAGGAACTCCTAAGCATCACGAGGAAGGTAAGGGTCCCGCTAGCGGTAGCGCCAACGGTGCCAGTAGAAGGTCCCGCCAAGGAAGAAGTGCAGGCCACCCGCATTACCATGGAGGAGCTGCCGGCCAATTTCTTCTCGGGGGAAGAGGCCAAGAAGTTCTACGTGCTAGGGAGTGGTCAGCTCCAGGCGGTGGTAAGTGGGAAAAAAATGAGGGCTTTAGTGGACAATGGGTCCGAGTCTACGGTATGTAGGGACTCCATCGAGCAAGAGCTAGGCCTGGAGATAGACCGAGGGGTGTCAATGTCGATGGTGGTGGCAAATAACAAGCTGCAACCGGCAGAAGGGGTGTGTCATAGCCCCGTAATTGAGGTAGCTGGTGTGGAGGCCAAGGTACCGATCTTTTCGGTGCAAGAGTGTTCCTCCGAATTAATCATCGGGAGGACTTGGCTAAGCGCGGTACATGCAAGCACAGTTGATTTGCCGGATGGAAGTCAAACTTTCTCGATCCAAAGTCCTGATGGAATCAGAGTGGTCCTGAAGACGGTGGACGCGCAAGATGAACGTAACCGGACCAGCCTTACTAGGCGCAAGGGGGCCCAGTCGAGGGTGTGTCGAGTCCGTCTAGAGGAAGTGCCCTTAACGGATAGAGGACCCAAGGAGGACCAAATGGAGATCGAAGACGTGGGGGATAGGATAGTGATTAACGACGGCATGGGGTACGAGAAGGAGGACGAAGAAGAGGAGTTCGGTGGGTACGTCAATTTGTCTTTTTTGGAGGGATGCCCCTAGCCAGCGGAGTTAAGAAGCACAAAACCATGGCGGAGAAAGTGAAACCCGCCGCGGTCAGTCGGGATAGAACGGGGGAAGCTACGATATCGGAAGAGGAAATAGTCGATATCATCAGGAAGAGGAAAGAGACGGAGGGGCAAAGGATAACGACCGATAGACTGGCGAAAATGGATATAGGAGATCGGAATCTCACGGAGAAAGAAAAATAATTCATAGCAATGACCTTAAGGAGCTGCGATAAGGCCATTGCCTTTGATGACTCGGAGAGAGGGAGAATCGACCCAAGGTATGCTGAGCCAGCCCGGATCCACACGGTCCCCCACGTCCCTTGGAAGGATAGGCCTCAATGGAAGTATGCTCAAAAGGAGAGAGAAGAGATAGTGGCCTTCATCAAGGAAAAGATCAGGACATTCGTCGCGGAACCTTGCGAGAGTGCCTACTCCAATAAGTGGTTTTTTCTAAGGAAGGGATGTAGCAACAAACTGAGATGGATCCAGAACCTCCAGAGGACCAATGCAGTCACCATAAGAGACGTGGGGTCTATACCTGAGGCCAACTTGCTAGCAGAAGGGTCAGCGGGTCGCTCAATATACTCTAGTTGCGATCTCTTCTCAAGGTACGACGGGATTCCCTTAGATTACCGGGACAGGCACATGACCGCCATGCATACACCCTTAGGGCTGGTTCAAATGATGGTGGTACCGATGGGTTGGACGAATGGGGTAGCCGTGTTCTAAAGGGCCATGATCGCGGTCCTCAAGGAATTCATACCAGAGAAGGTAGAGGTCTTCCTGGATGATTTCCTGATAAAAGGGTCGGTCGAGCAGGATAAGACCGGGGTTTTCCCGGGGGTTAGAAAGTTTGTGGCCAACCATATGAAAGATGCAGAGACGTCCTTGAGAAACTAGACGATGCGAACCTCACGGTAAGCGGGACTAAGAGTCGCTGGGGCGTATCCTCCATCAAGATATTAGGGTTCATTTGTGATAAAGAGGGGCGGAGGCCCGATCCCGAGAAGCTAGTAAAATTGATGATTTGGCCATCGCCGCTCAAATCCATAACGGAGGTCCGGCAGTTTCTAGGGGTTGTGGGCTACTGGCGAATCTTCATAAAGGCCTATGGAGAGAAGGAGGAACCCCTTAGAAGACTCCTCAGGAAATCGGAASGATGGGTTTGGGGAGAAGAACAAACAACGACCATGGAAGCCTTGAAGGGGGAGTTCCGCTAACCTCACTCGGTGGGGGGTCTCCTGTCACAAAAGGATGCGGAAGGGAGAGAGAGACCTTTGCGATTCGAGAGCCGTACCTTGAACCCCGCAGAGAGAAATTATAGCCAATTCAAGAAGGAAGTGTTGGGGGTACTGCATTGCCTGAAAGCCTTGCGTCACTATTTGTATGGACGACGATTTCTCCTAAGGGTGGACCCGACGGCGGTGGCCGCGGTCCTCCAAAAGGATTTTTCACTGACAGACCCGACCATCGTCCCCTGGATGATCCATATCAGGCTTTATGACTATAGGGTCGAGAGGATATCGGGGACCAAAAACCAAGTCGTCGATGGCTTGTCCCGGCTTCCCATTCGAGAAGAGGATATGCCTAGGCTTAAGAAGGAAGAAGAGGCAATGACCAAAAAGGCGATAATGAAAGTCGCCGCAAATAGAGCGCAAATAGCTGGGGGCAGCCGAGGGGAAGAAGGGGGCCCAAGGACCTTTCTCGCAAATCTCTACGACGGGAAGTACCGAGACATAGGGCTGTACTTGGCCGGTAGGGAAACAGGGACTGAAAAAATCTAGCAAGAGGCGCTGGGATATTGCCTGCGGGGAGGCCACCTGTTCAAAAGACCCACCAAATTCGCAATACCCATGAGGGTGCTGTGCGACCCGGAGGAGAGAAGGGCGGTCATAGAGGAGTTACACGATGGGGTCGTTGGGGGTCATAGAGGGGTGAAGGGTACTTTCGATAAGGTCCGCAGGCTTTATTGGTGGGACGGGCAATACGCCGAAGTGGAAAAGTATTGTTCTACCTGTGAGGCTTGCCAGAAAAGGGCAACGGTTCGATACAAAGAACCCTTAGTTCCGTCGCTTCCCACGGTCCCAGGCGAGAAGGTCCATATCGACTTAGCGACCATGCCAAAAGGGGTCGGCGGTGTTAGGTACATAATCAACGCCCGGGATGACCTCACCGGATTCATAGAAGCAAAGGCCATTAAGAAAAAGACGGCGGAGGAGGTAAGTGATTTTCTCCTAGAGTATATCGCGCGGTATGGGTGTGTTGGGAGGATAGTCATGGATAGGGGGGCGGAATTCTTGAGCCAAAGGTCAAGATGTTATTAGAAAAGGCAGGGATCGGGGCGGCCTATACTACCGCTTATCACCCCCAAAGCAATGCGCCGGTAGAGAGAGGACACCAGACACTTGTGGACACCCTAGCGAAATGGTGTAGGGGTCGCACGGAACAATGGCCCAAGTATTTACGGTATGCAGTTTGGGCGGACAACATCATGGTCAAATAAAGTACTGGGTACCCTCCTTACACCCTTTGGTTCGGCAGACATTGTCCCCTACCCATAGAGTTTCACATTGACACTTGGACGAGTATCTCATGGAAAACCAACATGTCTAGGGGTGAGTTATTGGAAGCACGGACACAGCAAATAGTCGAGAACTTGGATGCCAGGGTAGCCACGACCAGTGAGAACGTCGAGAGAGAGAGGGTGAAAGGGAAAGATAGATGTGACAAAAATCTGCGGGTCCGAAAAACGCCAATAGGGGTGAACGATCTAGTGCTGATGTACGATTCGTCACTAGAAAAGACCTGGAGCCGAAAATTGGCAAATCGATGGATGGGACCATATAAGGTCCTAAAAAGATTGGACGGGGGGGCCTATATGCTCGCGGAGTTAGATGGGAGTAGGCTGCGGGACCCTATCGCAGGGGCTCGTCTCAAGATCTTCCGATCGAGAGGGACTCTTGGGGAGGGGCCAAAACGAAAAGGGAAAGAAGCGCTCGGCGCAGAGTTGACCATCACGCATGAAAAAGGGCAGACCTCCAAACAAGGGGCCTCGTCTCGCCCACCTAGGAAGGGGTATAAGGTTCAGAAGCCTTCCCTACCAAAGACCCCTCGGTAGAAGAAAAGACCTAGAGAGGATGAAGAGGCCGCCGATCAGTTAGGGAAGCGCAGGCTGAGAGAGAAAAGGAGTGCCTCAAGGAGAGCCTTGAAAATCAAACGAGAGAGAAGAGAGAGAAAACGGAAGAGAGAGAGGCTCGAGAAGAGGAGAAGGAGACAAAGACGGTCATAGGATGAGGCGCCAAGAGTCTTAGTCATGGGAAGGGTGATTGTACCATAGTTAAAAAGGGACATGTGTCACTGGGCCGAAGGGGAGAATGTACCATAGTTAGGAAAACGTGAGTCGGAAAAGGGCGATATGTTGTGATGCCGAAAGGAATTTTGTACCGTGGTTAGGGAAGACGGGCATAGTTAGGGAGAACAGGCATCGAAAAGGTAAAGGGCATCCGGGGGAACCAAGGGAGACGGGATGAACTGAAATGAGGAGAGGTGAAAAACAGAGGGAAATGCTCGCCGGGGACGGCGAGAATTGGGTTGTGGGCTGGTTGTCGGGCGGCTGTCTAACAGCCGAAGTGTTTTTCTTTGAAATAAAGAACTTTTTTCTTCTTTGTTTTTACAGTTTTGCTTGGTTTTGACGTATGAGTGCATGTGAATGTARCATTTGTGGATGTCCCCGGGTGTCCGGGTCTTCGCACTTACCCTTCTAKTGGCTGGAGTGGCGGTCCAAATTTTGGTCAYGAGCGGGCTCGCGCRGATCACGAAAATCGGAGTTTTTYWATGCCARGACCAGGAAAACGGGAACGAACGGCGGACTGTCGAGTGAGGGCCGAAAATAAGGGACCTACAGAGGGCCCGAGCATGGGCTATCAGCAGCACCTGAAGCATTGCGATCGGACGGGACTTCGGCACGAGGAGGGTCAGGGGAATAACTACAGGGGGGATAACAAGCAGGCTCCCTTGSCACAGTCCCGAGATAAACAAYCTTGCGGGCTTGGGCYGGTAAGACGGAGAGAGTCGAAGGGGTTTGGTGTCGGCGGCCTGGAGTCACTCCAAGCGAGGTAGGGGACTGTGACCGAGGGCCGCCACCAGCGGATCCAAAGCTCATGCAAGGGCCGAGGAGTGGACCGTATACGGGTGGTTGGAAAAGGGGGGATCTGATTCCTGTGAGATCTGGGGTGCGTCCCTGAGGCAGGCGAATGGTGAGAAGAGCCAGCTAGTAGCTTTTACTGCCTGAGGGACCCACCAGGCGAATCCGGGGTCCGACTGGAGGAGGCTACGCGCGCGATTGGCGGTAGAAGAAGGGGGAAGGTCGCCAGCGGAAGTCAGCGGGAAAGTGAGTTACGTGGAGAGGGAGGGAACGAGAGCGTCGCAAGTTCTTGATAACGGACTCTTGAAAGCATGGGGAACGAGACCGCTGCTCCAGACGGAAGGGAATACGAACGGGCTGATTACGAATCCGCTGGCTAAAGCCAGGACCCATCTAAACCAAGAGTCGCATCAGATATGCGCGGTGAGACGGACAGTCAAAGGGAGAAGGAATCGGCACGTGCCAGCGGCTTCGCCGAACCAGGTGAGGGCATTGGGCAACCCTGAGGAGAGCGGGCACGATGGGGGTCCCGCCGAGAGTGAGGGATGACCTGCGATTGGAGGGAGGTGAAGAAGTCTGGAGCGACAAGGAACGAAGAGAGGAGGAGAGAAGGAGCGGGAAGTAGTGGAAAATTTCGAGGATGGCGCGACTGTCAGTCGAAGAAGAGTGGGGTTGATCAAGATCCTGTCGAGGGTGAGGGGCGAGTTGCGATTGGAGGAGGAAAAGAAGTCTGGATCGACTAGAGTAAGTGGGAAAAGGTGGAAAATGTCGGGAGAAAGAAACTATGTGGCAAAGAGAGGGGGAGGGAAGAAGAGGAATAGAGTCGACGCTCTCGAAGGTACGGAAAACATCACCAGCGCCGAAGGGTACGAACGGTCGGGCAACGAACTGCACTAGAGCTGGTACTGGGGTGCGCCGTCTATCAGAGCTCCCGCCAGATCCCGGAGGAAGAAAACGAACGGACAAGGGAGCTCAACGGACTTGTGCAGCAAGTAACAAAGATTGGAAAGGGACAAGTGCTGCCGGCGGGAGGTTATCGACCGAACAAAGCAATATCGATCCTACCTTGAGGAAAAGGTGAGCCGTAATTGGTCGAGGATGGGGAAACGCTGGATCTAACGGATGGGGAGCAAGGGTGAGCGGGAAGTAAGAAAAATTTTCGAAAAATTTAAGGTGAACGGCGGGAAGAAGGGAAAATTTCGGAAACGTTAGCAGAATGAGATGCGAATGCCGTATACAGAAGGAGGAAGTAACGAGGGACTGAGGGTATAAAAGAGAGAGAGAGGAGCCTGAAAAAAAAAAAGCACACGGAGGTTAAAAGCTAGCGAGTACACGCAGTGCGCGCTCGAGGATAACATTCGCTGGCGTATGGGAGAGAGAGAGGGCGATACCGAAGAGTTCTCGCCTTCGCGCTCCCGACCCGGAACCGAACGGGGTGCTGCGGAAGCTCCGGAGCGAGCGGCTGTGTGGAAGCAAGGAGAGAGGTTCAAGAGGGGAATCGGAGCTCAGGGTTGGCGCGCACAAATATAGAACGCACGAAGGAGTCTAAGCGCGCGAGCTCGTCGGTCGAGGGTGCCTACGCCAGGAGCAGAGCCCGGTGCACGTAGGAGGGAGTCGGAGCTCATGGTTGGCACGCACAAGTTCTGAGCGCACGTATCTCAGCGCACGAGCTCGTCGGCCGATGGTGCTTGCGCCAGGAGGAGAGACTAGTGCGCGTGAGAGAGAAGAGAGGGATAAAGAAGGCTTGAGGGGAAGGGTAGACGGGGGCTAGCATTCACTCGTCTCCACGGTAGCGGGCTCCTCACATGTAGGAAGACCTCGGACTAGCTCACCGCGTAGAAAAAGAGAGAGAAAGAGAGAGAGAGAGAAAGAGAGAGAGTGAACCGGAGAGAGAAACCAGCCTATGGGAAGGAGCGGGAAGAGAGAGTGACGTGGAATAAGCGACGAGGGGGGCAGTCGTGGTCTAAGATAGCTGAAGGGAGGGGAAGGGGAAATCCAAGGGGAGCTCACGGAAGCACTGCACTCTGGAACGGGGAAGGAAGCAAGAGAGAGAGGAAGAGAGAGAGAGAGAGAGTGAAAGGGCGAGGGGAAACGGAGGACGTCAGCAGTCCGTGGAAGAAGGAGGGCTCGAGTGACATCCTGGCTTATGCCTCCTAAGCGCGGGCGGGCTTGGACGACAGGCACTGCTCAGCCAAGTGTTGATCGTTGTCCGGCTCTTACCGACGCAGCGCCCGTCACTAACGACATGTACTCGACTGACCGCCGAACGTTCTCAATCGACGTGGTGGGCGTCAACAAGCGACATGGAGTGCTGATCAAGTCCGACCGATGCAGATCCGTCAGAAGTACCGGGAGGACAACCGAGGGCTGAGGACCGATCTCTATTGATGTTGTCTTTCGTTACCTCCGTTCACGGCCTATTGCGGCTCTCGTCACCGTCTCCGCAAATGCCGTTGAAGGCCGATCATTTGTTAAGCTCCGCAATACCGCTCCACCGAGCGCTGATCGGTGGCCTGGTTCGACCGAAGCTACTTCAGCCGCTGTCTTACCCGCCACACGGATTAGGAGGCTCGACGAGCCCACTGTTAAGCCGTGTTTCGAGGTTGCGCACACAGGGAGCAAGAAGGTGAGCGGGGACGAAGGAAGGAGAGGGAAGGGGGAGGAAAGAGAGGAAGAAAGAGAGAAGAGTGGAAGAAAGGACGGGAGGGACAGCGAGAGGAAGAAGTAGAGAATCTCCTTTGTCGGAAGGGGCGAGCCGCGAAAGCCAGTGCGACGCGGCTGACGCGAGGGGAGGGAGCTGCTGCAGCTAGTGCGCACGAGCTTCGAACCCCTGACGTACTGAGCGACGTTTCGGAGGGGAGGGAAGCAACTTCTGTTCGCTGCAAAAAACGGTCAGGAGACACTACCGACTCCGAGTTTCTTGCTGACGGCATAGCTGTATCTCCCAAGAAAGTTATTTCCGGCCCCCGAAGATTATACACCCCGCCCAGTTTGGATGCAGTTCCAAAAAATTTTGTTTTCTGGGTTTCTTCGAGAGTTCCTTGTTCGCAAAAAGTTCGTCAAAGACGTCTGGGCTCGAGTCGGCCGCGGGCTGATCTAGTGTGATCTGTATGTTTCAAGAAAGCCTGTTTTTTTTTCTTTTCCTTTCCTCTTTTCTTTCTCAGGTGGTTACCCGCCCTGCTCCCATTCAAGTGTTGTTCCTAAATTTTTGTTTTCAACGGCCCGACAAAAAATATCTGGCCTCGAGCCGGCCGCTGGCTGATCTAGTGTGATCTGTAAGTTTCAAGAAAGCCTGTTTTTATCTTTTTTTTTTTGCCCCGGTGTTCGTCAGCTCTGTTCGCCTGTATGCGGTGTACCGACATTTCCCGTCGCTTTTACGAGGTCTAGCTCTATTAAAGAGTCCTTTGTCGTCTGGACCAGGTCACGTTTGCTTGGTCCATTTCGAGCCTCCGATCTGAGCCGAGTGGTGGTCGTGTGGGCCTGGCCTCGCGAGCCAGTGGTGGCAGCCATCGACTCGTCCTCGAGCGGTCTGATCCAGATTCCAAAAAGAAGGGAGGGCGTCCGGTCAGAGTGTGGGGGAAGGAGGAGTGTCTAGGGGTCGCCCACCCGTGGGGAAGAGGGGGTGTTAATCTGTATTGCGCCGGCTACCGGGCGGGACCGCGCCTGCGACTAACCAAGCCTCCCGCTGAAGGGGGGGGGGG
>BFEA01000472.1:888046-905826 GCA_003427395.1 Chara braunii | reverse complement strand
CCGCACCCCGCTGAGCCCCGCCCCCGGCCCCGCGCCTGCACTACCCCGGGCTCATAAGGGTGGGGTGTAGCCCTGGGGGGGGCCCGAGGCCGGGCCAAAACTGCAATATTGCAGTTTGGCCCAGGGGATGCAGGCTGCGGCTACGCACCCCCCTGTAATTTATTTATTTATTTATTTATTTATTTATTTATTTATTTATTTATTTATTTATTTATTTATTTATTTATTTATTTTTTACTTTTTTGTCGGGGCCGGGGGTCGGCACCCCTGGCCCCCGGGACCCCCGCCAGGGCCCCGGGGCTGGGGCTCGACAACCCTGGTCCATGGTCCCTTCGGTTGACCACTTTGCTAATTTACCTCGAATTCTAATTCCTTGCCAACGGTGTTGTGCTAATAAGAGTAATTAGTCCTGCAAGCTTTGAATCCCCGGGATGTGTTCATTTGAGTTGTCTTGGTTAACCAGGTTGTGAAGTCTTTTATGAACCTCCATTTCTTGTGCGTGTCTTCTGTTTGCCAATAGTTTCGAGTAATCCTTGCATTTTCTGGCTAGGAAGAAGAGCCCATTGGTAAACCAATGCACTTCCGAGTCAAAAGATTGCTTCTGGTCTCTCCAGAAAGACCAGATGTCACGAACGTATGTGAGAAATGATTCTTCTCTGAGAAGGAAAGTATTGAGCTTGTAGTATCCGGGGCCTTGATCTGGGGGCTTTCGGAAGGAAAAAATAGCCCCGCATGTACAGTGGTCAAGGCCAAGGTGGGGCTTTGTGGGAGGATAGTGGAGAGTTGCAAGGCATTCTGGATTTTTTGCGAAAGCAGGATCCGATCGATGCGCGATTTTGAATGTCGTAATTGGTCGTTGGTTCGGTGGCAGGTGTAGGTTTTTACGATCGGGTGTAGGAGTCTAAAAGCGTCCACCAGGCTTAGGGATTCACAAAGGTCTGCCCTTATTCGCTCGTCTTCTTCTACATAATGTGGGCAGGAGTCACGAGATCCCCATCTATCCTTTTCTCGGTCCGGAGCCGCGTTAAAATCTCCGGCGATGATCAGTGGGACGCCTTGAGGAGTCCTGGACTGGAGGTGGGCAAAAAAGGACATCCTCTTTGTAGTCGTATTGGGGGCGTAGATGCAAAAAATGCTAATTGGTTCTAATTCTAACATGTCGAGGATCGATACCCACCTCCCCTGCTCCTCATCTACCACCCAGTTAACCACCTCTAATCGTGACCCAGGCGGGATCCAGATAGCTACCCCTGCCAAGCCTGGTGATTTTGCATGCGCTCTGAAGGCCTGATGCCAAATTGAATTATGTGTTCGGTGGTGTTCGGTTTGTCCACTAGGTGAGTTTCCTGAATGCATATGACATCTGGCCATGTCCTGCCCCCCACTCCTTTCAGCTGATCCCAAATTGTTTGCCTTTTCGAGGGATTGAAGGAGGCCAGTCCATTCACGTTCAGGGTCCTAAGGTCAAGGTCCGCGTTTCGGAGGCAGTGCTTCCACTGTGGATTTCTACAGTATAGAATCTCTATTTCGTTCATACTGGCTGCCTTCGTTTCCCTACCTAGACACGCGTCCATGGCTTGGCGGTCTAGTCAGTTATACACAGCAGTCCGTATCGAAGGACCTTTGATAAACAGGTTAAGAGGTCTTCTTGTGCCCAAAAGGTATTGGCAATCACTTGCTGGAGGGGTAGCTCCATCAGTGTTCCGTGACAAAACCATTTTAAGTTGGAGTCCTTGTCCTCCTGGAATAGGACATACAGGTCCATGGTGGCAACCCTTATCAGCCCCTCGAATTGAGGGAGGGTTGTTAGGACTCCTGCTGGGTAATGCTGGCTTAGAAAAGGGTCGGCCTTTTTCTTAAAGTCACTGGCCCGCGGGCCCGGGAGAGACCAGATGTTGTAAAAGCCCCATCCTGGCAGCGTGTAACCTCCTTGCACTGGAGAGAGGCCAATCTGCATCCTATCGCCTGCATGTCTCAGCGGAATGACTGCCACCCCATCTTTTTGTAGTAGGTTATTCTCGTATTGCCCTGTTTCCACCATATATCTGAGTTTTTTGTGGCGGGGTAGGCTAGTATGGGGTTGACCTCCTCCTCCCTCTCCCTGGGAGTGTTGTTGTTGCACAGGGGGGTGGAATTGTTGGGCAGCCAAGTGGCGGATCCGCTGGAAGACTTCAGCCCAGGCAGTATGTGGGGGAGGCCCTTCTTCCAGGGCTTTACGCAGGGTCGGGCTCTTATCTAGTAAAGGAAAGAGTTGGGTGTAGGTGTTGTCCCAAAAGTCCCGCGTGGCGCCTGGATATTGGGCTCTAAGGCCGTCTATCAGCCAATCGACAATAGTCCTAAGTTTAAGTTCCATGTCCATGTCAACCGAGGGGGCATTGGTGTCCTCTTGGTGGTCTATGTCCATTGCCGTCACATCCGGGGGAGGGGGGAGGGGGACTGCAGGCTCCTCGATATCCATTGGCTGAGGCCCAAAAGCCCCTTCTAGGTAGTCCTCTGCATTGGTTTCTCCCTGAATAGATGAATCTTTTTGCACCCTAGCCCCCTTCTCTACCCTATCCCGTGCCCCTTGGCATTCCGTTTGCTGCTGCTGCAAACCCTTCCTGTCACTCGGTTGTTTGCCAGGGGAATCGGCTGGTTGGAGGAATGGTGTTGCCTGTGTTCCCATTGGCGGTGCCTGGAAGTATGTGGCAGAGATCTTGAACAGTCTTTGTAAAATCTCAGGCCACTGATTTGGGCCGGTGGGATCCTGTTCCGGAATGTTCTTCACCGTCAAACTACCCTTAAGGGCACTTTTTAGTTGTGCATGAGCCTGAGCCCAGAACTCCGACGGGGCCTCCTTGTGCTGAGATTGCAGACCTGCCATAATCCATTCTGCTATCTTGAGTGTGGAGGGGGCGGGGGTCTGTGTGATTTCAATGGGCGTTAAGTTGTCTCCCCCCTCCCCACTCCATTCCAATAGGTTCGCATACGGATCCTTCGTGAGTATGCTAGGCTGGGTATAATTGGTGGCAAGCGAATTATTTTCCTTCCCGCTGTTCTGAGTTTGATGAAACCGGCACACCATTTGGGACGTGGCTTCTGAAGACGCCACCTCTCGTCCCTCTGGCCCTCCGGATTCTACTGCCGAAGTTGTTTCCTTTTCATTTGACTTCGTTGTTTCCGAGGCCAACAAAGATAACCTGTTTGCTGTTTTTTTGTTCTGATTAATTATCGGTAGCTTTTTCCCCTGCTTCCCTTTTTTTGGAGCAGTTTGTTGCGACAGGCTCCCCTGATCCTTCAGGTACCCTTCCGGGGCTGGGCCTAGCTGCCTCCCCCCCTGCTTATCCTGCTCTGTCAAGCCTCGTGACCCTTGGGGAGAAGTGGAGGCCTCCCTCGGGTGCAGGTGAGATTCCACTGTCTTAGGAGGGGTCCAGGTAGGAGGGGGTTTAGTGTTCTGGTTGGGTTCCCCCCCTTTGTCCCATACCCACCCAATCGTTTTCCCATCTTCGTCAGTCTTGTCTGCATAGACCCACCCTTCGTGGCCCGGATCAACAGTGCGCCAATGCGTGCTTCTGAAAGGGTCTTGGATAAGACGACCAGTGACCCTGACCTGATTAACCGGATGATGGAAGCATGTCGGGTCAGTATAAAGGTGGCCATAAGCTTGGCACTTGAAGCACCAAGGGTGAAGCTTGTGGGCCGTATGAATTTGGTAATCTTTGTCTCCCACCCGAAAAGGGATGATGTCATCCACCGAGAAGGGGTGCTCCTTCGGAAGGTCTATTGCAAGCATGAGGTAGTCATCCCTTCTGGCGACATGGGGGGGAAGAGGATCGATGAAGTTAATAATATCGTATTTTTCCCCGAAATCCTGAATAAAGGCTGCTTGGATTTTGATTGGGATGTGTCGAAATTCGACCCAGAAGTTATCCGACATCATTTTCTCTCTTCTTTCCTCTGGACGTTGTTGCTTCGGGGGAGACCATGGATAGATGCGCACCTCTGACCTCTCGCAGCGTATTGATCTCCACCGATCCATCGTTAGTTTGTCCGCCTCATGTCTACAAATAACAGTGATTGTGGTGGATGAGATGGGTTGGAGAAGAAACAGATTTTGCGCCTCCTCCATATTTCCTTTAAGAGAGACCAGTCGTTTCTGTATCCATGCTACTTTGTCATTGGTGGATTTGAAAGCGTCGTCGTCGTGGAAGACCCAATTGCTGGCATGGCGTGTGTATAGATCATTCCTGTCCCTGACCTTGTCCGTGGGGAGGGATTTGATCAGCGAGGATTTCCATTTTATATTGATCACTTTGGGCTCAGATGGGGTCAGGAGTTTTGTCAGGAAGAAGGCACCCGCAGAGGACAAGTTGTCTAATGGGATCTTCCACTCCCGCCCCCCTCTCCTGTCCGTTGTATTGCGATCGAGTGGCCCGCAGTTGGTCTGCGCAGGCGTTCATCCCATGTGGGGGAGGAGAGGGGGGGGGGGGAGGGCGAGGTAGCAGCGTCCCCTAATCTCCCTTTATAACCAGTTTTGTGCTGGAAACCGGATCCAACGTCCCTTATCTCATCTACTCTTCCAAACCAAACTGACAATGCATTGAGGAGGACAGAGATAAGCAAGGATATGGGGGGAGAAATACTGGGGGGCACCAGTGAAGTCTGCCTCCCTCCCCAAGTCGCTGCCCTCCACTGAGCAGCAGAAGAAAGTTTAAATTGAGCTGCACAGGGGTCAGCTGAAATCATCTACCTTTTCACTAATATTGGCTAATGTTGGCTGAGCATACTGATCATGTTGGAAACCTCACGGTGTCTCATCAGGATTTTCCACAATCTCTACAAGTCCCGTGAGCAGTAGGAAATCTAAGTCTTCGAGTAAGGGATGTTTGTGAGGCAAAAACATTACTTTCCTGCTATCGGGGATAAACTGGAACTTTTCTCCGTCTACCACGGTGAGTTTCTTCCCGGCCAGCCCTTCGTTCCAGTGATTACTATTCCAAGCAAAGAGAAAAAGTGGAGGGGTCGTAGGTGAATACTGTTTGGAAGAATCTGTTTCCTCAACTTGTTTGAGAACTTTAGGTTAACTACCAAGATCGCCCTTCTGCCGTTGTCCGAATAACCAGGTTTCGTTCCCGTCATTCCCTCGTAATCGTCATGGCTTGAGTTTTACGACCTATCCTATCTGAGGCTAGGGGACTGCTCGGAGAGGACGACGCGCTGAGGCATAACCTCCACTCTCAATGAGGAGTGTGCATGACCCTTTCCCTGCTCTTCGTCGCGGCGACGAAGTTGGCAGGCGAGCAGCGCTGCGCACAGACGCGCGTAGTGGCACAGTTACCAGAGCGTGGCGCAGTTACCAGAGCGCTACCGTTATTCACCCGGTACCTGCGCTCTACACATATGACTTGAGTTCAATGATGATATGAACTGCACACTTCAGCATGGCAATCGTCAGAGAAGGGAATCCCATCAGGCACACGAAGGGACTCCCTCGCGGTGGTACGCGAGACTGCAACAGTCACGTACCACTTTGTCCTGATTAGGCATTGGCTGGGTGGGGAGCAGGGGAGGAGACGAGAGGGTCAGTGGGACGGCAGCACTTTCAAAATTACTTTTCTTCCTTATCTTACAGTGCCGCACAGGTCCAAATAGGCCATGACTCGTGTGCTAGTGGAACCGTGCCCCAGGAGGTTGTGGATTCAATCCCCAGGTCCGCCTGTGGCACTCTTGGTGCCAAACAGTGAGATAGTGAGCTGGATCCTCCCAGTCCGTATCAGTAAGGTCTTCAACCAACACGGGTCTGAGTGCGCGTGTGAGTGGGTTGCGTGTGGTGTGCGGGAGAGTGTTGGCTTTGGACAGTTACTGTACCATAAGACCTTCGCCAAGCTTACTGTTTGGAACATAAAGCATGCTACCCGAATGGCTGCGTCCCCGCGTTTGACGCGGTATAACAGTGTGTGTGTGAATGTATGTGTGTGTGGCAGACCAAGGGTTGTTGTATTTGCAGATGCTATACAGGTTGCGTAGGCTGCTGTAGCACCAGATGCATCCATAGAAGCATCAGAGTGACGAACTGTAACAAATGTTGCTTTTGGGGCAGTAACTGCAACAACTTCCACATCTTGAAAAAAAACAAAACAAAAAAAAACAAAAACGTTAGGGGCGGTTAGGAAAAGTTAGGGACAATTAGGGGCGGTTAGGGATAGTTAGGGGCAGTTAAGGACAGTTAGGGCCAGTTATGGGCGGTTAGGGGAGGGTGGACGACGAACACAGGTGGGTGCATACAATTATGGGTAGGTACGGGTGCGTACACGTAAAGAAAACTTGGGTAGGGTAGGGTATGGGTGGCTAACAAACAGTTTGGGTTCAAGTGGTCATGAGTGGTTTTGAAAAAAGTTGTTCATGGGTAGGTATGGTCAGTTACATGCTGAAGTTTGGCAGGCCAGGTATACAGTGGGTATGGGTGATTGGTTTTCAAATAGGGTGTGGTTAGGTCAGGTACAAGTATTCTTAAAAATCCTAGTTGCGAACTCTGATGTGGACCAACACGCGGTCGAAATCCGCTGAGACACAGACGTCTTCCAAGCCACATGCGTTGATGTCACTGGTCACATCCCTAAGAAAGGGAAGGTCATTCGCCACGACAGCGGGGCGATCGCATCTACAACTAAGGAGCGGTCACAATGAGGTGAATTTCATCCACACTCCCTCCCCCACCAGCCGGTTACCCATTGTTTTTCCCCTTCTAAGCAAAAAGTACTCTCCCCCAGCCAGTAATATATATATATATATATATATATATATATATATATATATATATATATATATATAAATGAAGCAAGAAGAGAGGAATCAAATATAAGGTTCAACTATAATAACACCAATCACAGGGTAGGTATGGTCATGGGTGGCTAACAAACGGTTTGGGTTCAAGTGGCCATGCGTGGTTTTGAAAACAATTGTTCATGAGTAGGTCTGGTCAGTTACATGCTGAAGAGGTTCAAGTAGGGTAGGCCTCAGTATAGTTTTTTTCTTTTTTAGCAGGTGGAGATGGGTAAAGGTCTGGCAGGCGAGGTATACAATAGGTATGGGTGGTTGGTTTTCAAAGAGGGTGTGGTTAGGTCAGGTACAGGTATTCCTAAAAATCCCAGTAACGGTTGTGAACTCTGATATGGACCAACACGCGGTCGAAATCCGTCGAAACACACAAGTCTTTCAGGTCGCATGCGTTGATGTCAATGACAACGTCCCTAAGAAAGGACCTTCTTCCTTTGCCTTAGGTATTGTGAACAACACACACTGTACGCAAAATGAGGCAATGTATGTTCTGGCTCAAGCGGGGTCTCTGATCATGAGCCCCCTCTTCATCCAGATCTTTGGCACAGATATACAGGTACGCGAAGAAGGTTCATTCCAGAAGGAAAAGTCCACATCAGCAGGGATTCAAGGCGAATCATTAACAGTAGCCAAAAGGATGATGTGCGCTGCAGGGGGTCAAGGACAAATGTTGACTCAAAACGTCCTAAAGAAACAATGTGGAGAAAGTGAGACCCGGGGAGGGAAGCAAGTGGAAGTCAAGGACGAAGGTTGGTAGTTGGTTGCTGGAAGGGATAGAGGTAGAGGAAGGCACTGGCAAGCAGCAGAAGGAAATGGAGGAAGGTGGGGAGAGAGAGGAGATGAAAGAAACAAGGTCATATGGGAAGGAGGCAGGGGAGGGAGAGGAGATGAAAAAAACAGGGTCATATTGGAAGGAGGCGGGGGCAAAAGGGGAGAAGATCAGAGGATAGAAAGGGGGATGAATTTGGGAAGATTAGGATAGAACAAGGAAGCAGTGAAAAAAGTTGTCACCCACTCCTCACCCCTGCACCACCTTCCACAACCCTTCCAACAGAAGGGCAACCGAGAGGATCTAGGTCTTCATGGATTCAGTGTGTGAAGAGGCCTTTTCAGTCAAAAGCTTTGAAAAATCAAGAGGTCGGGGCCTCAAACTCAGCCAATGCGCATTCCCTTAAGCAATCTCCCAACAACAAAAACATTTTTCTTATCTAAATTCATAACAGCATCAGAAAAAAGGTAATAGAATTGGGAGGAAAAAAATCTATGGTTAAAACATATCTTCTGCAGAAGCTGTCAGAAAGGGATTCTATCTATTAGACATGCAAATAATTGGATTTTTTATGATGATGCTGAACATAAATCCACAAATGAGAAAATTAAGTGGATCTGCAAAAAATTGACAGCTCTCAAGGGTAGTTATGAAGCAATGAATGACGTCTTTCTTATCCAACCAGTATCGGCAACAATGTTCACTGTGTTGTCATTGCATCAGGAAGACAAGAAGACTATTGATGAGTGGAGAAAACTGCGATGTGATAGATCAGAGGTTCGGATCTACCCCTCGATGTCATAAAAGCAGGGACCAAATGAAATGAGGACATAGATGATGAAGGATTACTATAGGGTTGAATTTCAACATATTCCAATAGAAATTGAAGCCACCTTCATTCATGATTTTGGGGAAATGTATGATGTGGTAAATTTTATAGACCCTCTCCCAGCTTTCGCAACACGCAGAGATTATTATTTGATACTTGCCCAATGCCCTCTGACATCCGACAAATGTTTCGTTCAGTTTGGTTGATGTTATTCCTTACCAAATAGGTGGGAGGGAATATCACATTCACACAACTGATAAACTGAGACTGTGGTGGCCACCTGAAATCTGACACAAATTGTGAACAAAATCCGCAAAAAATAAAATAAAAAAATGGGTAGGCTAATTAGAGATCCATTTAAACAGTTTTTATGGAGAACAGTGGATGTTGGTAGAGAGTATCAGGAAAGGAGAACCCCCAAAAGGATGGACACGGGAACGGAAAGGGGAACCCAGTTTAGATACAAAACCCCCAAACAGTTGGGCTCCTCCATTGATAACCAGCAAACTACCGCTTCATCCAACTATAAATCCAACTATAAATCCCAGGGAACAAGGTAATTCAGTCTCAGGCCCAGCCTTGGAACCATCATCAGAGGAGCCAGCGTTGAGAGACCAAGAACAGATCTATAAATTGGGGGACATGAGGGTTGGTTTATCTCGATTCATTCTAAATCCAAAAGATTCAATGGGAGTTCAAAGCACAACAGGGGCCCAAGGGGCTCACGAGCCTGAGGTACACAAGTCAACTCGCCAAGGTTCAGGCTTGAGTCTCTGGAACAAGAAGACTAGATGAAGACCTATCACTAATAGGTCACGCCTGTCAAGACCACAACCAGAAAGATTTATAAATAATGCAAAAATAAACTCAGTGAAAGATTATTGCAATGAAACAGTAAACTCGGAATAGGAAAGAGAGGAGGAGGAATAAAAAATTGAGGATTGTGAAAATTTGAAAAGGAAAAAGAGGAAAAGAAAACAAACGACAAATAAATTTGTAGAAGAAAACTCTCCCAGAAATGTCACAGACAAACGTCAAGAGGATGATCCATTTCACACAGCTTTTGGGTCAGCTCCAGTGGAGGTTGACACTACTCCTCTACAGGGGGACTTTGAAATGGAGGATGTAGAGACATCACAACAGTCTCCTTTCAATAGCCAAGAGGATCAAAAGATTACTCAACTTGCAGAGTGGCTTTTGAAAATTTTAAAGAATAAACATGGGGAAGCCCCAAATGATTTTTGGGATACCTCATATGTTCAGGTGGTCACTGTGCTTACCAGCAACCCTAGTCTCAATCAGGCACTACACCATGGTCTGCCCGAAGGGATCCAATGGGTTGTAGTGAGTCAGAGGATGTTGGGTGCTGTAATCCAAATATTCCAACCTCCACCGGTTGAGGAAAAGGTTTCCAATCAAGAAACTAGCATAGCCTTGGTAATGTTGGAGCGTACGAGGATACCAATTTCATGTGGAATAAGTGAGGAAAAGAAAAACAACTCTTATGAACAATCGAAGGTAAACAAAAATGCCATTGTCATCACATAGGAACACATGGAAGAAGGAACTACTAGTTAACAAGATTCCACTTCCTAGAAAAAACAGGCCGAAGATCAGGGATCAAAGGAAAAAGACTGCGAACCACTTGTCTCCTCTCCTCAAAGGTCAATGACCAAAATGACAGATCACAGAAGGACAAACGTGAAGAGAATGATGGTGATAATTCCTTCACCCCAAACGAATGGTGGGGTCAAGCAAGGTAAAAGACCGAAAATTAGACAATTGCTTGAGAAAGGTCATGCATCCAAGACCCAAGAGCTTAGTACAAAAAGGTAATTTGATCATTTCGGTTAAAAAGAAAGGGGGAAAATGAAAGATTGGTCTGTCTCCAATTGGACAAGACTAATACGAGGGTGTAAAACTAAGGGGATGGACTACATATGTAAATTACCAAACAGTAGGGGACAAAACCTTCAAAACCGATTTGCATGATTTTCTCTCAAAACACTACAATCCAGGACCTCAAGCTACTCTTACGGAGTTGGGGGAACAAGCTAAAATGCCTAAGAGAGACACTTACGTCAGATTTGAGGAGAATAAGGAGGTAGGCCTTCTTTGGTTTTCCCAGGCTGGCTTGCTGGAGCTTCAACAACTCAAAATCAAGGCAAATGCAGTATGGTTCATCACAGAAGTATCATATTCATTGTGCTGTATTCTACGTAGGGGTCTACTTAGGAGAACGGATCCTGGTATAGACTGTAAGACTAACACAAGTTTTTTATGAAAAAAATCAAAATGACAAAAAACCACAAAAGAAGCAGATTTGGATTTAAGATCTATAAATGTTAGTGGGTTTACTACAACTGGTGCAGTTAAAAGGAGAGCCTTAGTAGAACAACTAAAAGGGTGGAAGGGCGTACTTAGTCTGATCTTATTTGCATTCAAGAGACTCACATCCTAGACACCGCAACTCACCAAAGAGCACACAGAGTGGCTTGACCCTCTAAAAAATTCTCTGCTCATGCTCACCATAGTGGATCTGCAGGAGTGACCTTCTAAGTCCCGAATGGAAATAATTCACTGGGAGGCAGACAAGATACAGGGGCGCTGGATCATAGTTATAGTAATGTTAGAAATAAAACTTATAGGTGTTATAAACATTTATGTCCGTTATGATTTAACTGAAAGAAGGCAATTCTATACCGATATATGTAATCATATTCCTAAGGACATTTCCCATGGTGATAGCAGGGGATTTTAATGCAGCCCTTAATAGGTGGCTGGATCGTTGGAAGATCCCTCACCCGTATCCATCATATGCGGAAGAAGATAAAAAATATTTTCAGCAGTTTTGTGAATCACAAAAACTCTTTGACACTTATAGAAGGATATTCCCACAAGAAAGAATTTTTACATACATTAAGAATTGTACATCATCTCATCAATCCAGATCAATAATAAATTTAATCATGTTATCTGAGCACCTTAATCGAGCTATAATCGGAACAATCAAAGTCCATGGGATGGGGCCGATCATAAGATGTGTATTGTTATTTTGTCCTTTCGCAAAAAAACAGATCAGGGTAGAGTATTTAGCAAATTGAATACCTCACTACCGACTCAAAGAAGCTTTAGGGATTTTATTCAAAAAATATAAAAATTTTGGCAATCGACAAAAGTTAGACATAACACCTATATCTCATGGTTTAACAATGGGTTAGTATTTCTAGCCAAAAAATGTAATGAATATTCCAAATTAATGGCCAAAGCAAGATTTTCTCAAGAAATAAAAATTCAAGAATGCATCTTGAACTATGACAAACACCATTCATTATATTTGGATACAATAACTGATTTATAATCCTTAAAAGACCAGTTATTATCCTTTGCTAAACAACACTAATAGGGATATTTAATAAAGAAAGAATTAACTAAACATGAAACGAAAGAGAAAATGAAAGTTTCTTTCTTTGCCCGTGCCAGGTAAGAGTTAGAATGTCTAATATTGAGGCTTTGCAAAATCCTAGCATTCCCTACCAAGGAGATCCATGCCACATCCGTTGGAAGTCTAAAAGTTGCTTATGACTTTTTCAAGGATCTTTTTACTTCCAAAATAAATGGTGCCCAGGACGACGTGGTTTTACAAAAAAAATTAGCCCCGATGAAACATTACTAACACAATAGCAAATGATAAAACTAGAAGAATCAGTCACAAAGAATGAGATTTTGATGACATTACTACAAATGGAGGATAAAACATCTGGAATTGATGGTCTTCCAAAGTTGCGTAGCACGACGAACGTGTTCGTGCCCCTTCATGTTCGTGCGAACAGCTCGCGAACATGTTCGAACAAACATATTTTTTTCGATTGTTGATTTTTAAATCGTGATTGGCTACGAATTTGAACATAACTACAAGGCAAAAGTTCCTTGTAGTCTTATTTTACATAAAATATAATTTTGTTTTAGATTTTTCTGAGAGCTCGTTTTTTTTTTTTTTATGTTACGTTCGAAGGGTTTTGAACGTTTGTTCGCGTTCGGGCGAACATGTTCACGTTGACCTCCAAACGCGAAGACGGTGCTACGTAGTTCCAAAGAGACTTTGAAAAACTACGTGGAACTCTCTATCGAAAGATCTAATGAAATATTATAATCAAATCCTGACTGTAGGGCAAACGAGAGACATTGTTGGTTAAGGTATTCTCGCCCTTCTGTATAAGAAAGGAGACATATCCAACATTAGGAATTATAGGTCAATTACACACCTAACTGTTGTCTATAAAATGCTAGCCAAAACCTTAACCAACTGACTTATACCTATAATGACATATATTATTAACCCATCACAGACTAGTTTCATTAATGGAAGAAACATCTAAGACAATGTATTACTAATAAATGCGCTGATAAAATTATCAAGACAAAATACGCAAAATGCAGCAATTATAATTATTGACTTTGAAAAATCATGTGATCATTTTGATTGAAAAATTTTAAATGCCTGCCTAGAAAAGTTAAACTTTGGACCTATCATTAAACAGTAGGTACACATTCTGCACTCCAATGCTACCACTAAAATGCAAGTCGATGGGCTACTCTCACCTGAGATTCGTCTACAAAGATGAGTGAGGCAGGGTGACCCACTGACTTCTTTTTTATTCGTAATCGTCATGGAAGCTTTGGGAGAAAATCTAAGTACCAATCGTCATCACAAGAGACTACAAATAACAGGGATCCCAGAAGAATCAATTCCAATTTGTTACATGTTCGCGGATTACTTAACGATGATGATGGAGACAACCCCTCATAATATGGAAGGAATAAAGGCGAGTGTGAAGACATTTTACTACTTTCTTATATGTTTGTTAACTGGGTAATAAAACGTTGGGATGGTGGATACATTCCCAAAGGGACAAACCACCTGAAACTCCAAAGGTCGAATGGCTCCCTCAAAAAGCACCAATTAAAGTCTTGGGTATCATAATCACAGCACAAGGTAAACCTGATACTAATAATGTATGGATTTCAACACCAACATTCAAAAAAATGAAGAAATGGCGTAAACAACACGCATCTCTTTTTGGAAGAACCCTTATCCTAAATAATGTGGTTCTTGCTTTCACGTGGTACAAATCCGCTTTATGATTTCTTGAAAAAAAATCAGCAAAAAACCTTAAAAAACAACTCTGAGTCTTCCTGTGGAGAGAAAACCATGCCACTCAGAACAACATCCATAAAGATGCTTGGATACTGTTCTCCAACCAAAAGCTAAAAGAGGTACTGAATTATTGGATCTGCTTCTCCAATGCCAAGCATTGAGACTTCAATATTTTTAAAAACTTATATTTGAAATAGACATCCCATGGCAGCCTTTGAAACTGGAACAAACTCGGAGACTAACCCCAACCACTCCTAATAATATTCATCCCCTCACTTGGGTGGAAGATTGCTACTGGACCATACCAAAACAAAATTCTGGTTCGAAAAGGGCTGGGGAAAAAGTAGCAGTCATAAAAGACTTAGCACTCAATAACTTCTGGTCACATTTACTGAAAACATGGCGAAAACTACAGCTCCCGAATAAATGCCCACCTTCTAGGTACGAAGGGGTCCTTAGGCAGCCCATTTTTGGCAATAGGTGGATCACAGATTCAAATGGTAGAGTTTATACTAGTTCCCAACCCCCCTGGTTAACATGGGTTAAAGCAGGAATAATTAGAATCAAGGACTTGTGGGACTCCAGAAACAAATGTTGAAAATCAGTTACTGAATAAAGAGATTATATACGCTCATAACTTTACTAATAATTTAGACCAAAAAATATCATCTATCCCTCTAGCATGAATGTTGCTTTTCCAAAAAGGTATGAAATTTAAAGAAGCGGATAAGGTGGGAGGTATTCAACCAGCTGGAGATATAATTATTGGTCAAATTTTGGATACCCATAAAGGAGGGGCGATGGTTAACCTGTACAAAATAAGTAAAGATTGCTTAATCTCTCAAATGAACCAAAATGAAGTTGCTTTCTTCCCTGATGCTACAATGTATAGGATTAGAGTTTTATATTTTTTATCAACAAAAAGTTGGAAAGCCTTCCTCCCCGAATTGCCAATCACTGCTGAGCTACCTTTGAATCCTTTGAATGGGTATGGAGGGCTAATAGGAGAAGAAACCCTCAGAGATCGCACCCCCCTTACAGTTAAAGCCGCATATCGCATCCTCCGACCGAAAATAAACATCATATCCATTTTGATGGATAGACGGGCCAGACACCTTAACATCCACATCGATAGACTTACGACTGTTAAATGGTGTAAGACCTCAAAGAGAAACCGGCAAAATTTGCTTCAACCGACAAAATTTGCTTCACTACAATGGCAAATAATCCATAGGTGTTTACAAACTTTTGATTGGCTAATTCATCATTCCTGTCTTGAACAAAAAGGTTTAGCTTTACTATGGTGTCCCAACTGTAGCTCAGCATATCCACGCAGAACATATCCACGCAGAAAAACAAGAGAAACTACAGAACACATATTTTACAATACCCAATGGCCAAATTGCTGTGGAAAAGGTGGGATCATATTTGAAATAGAATCACCAGATTGGACTGGCCATGGGATCGGACTGGCCATGGGACTGGCATGCACTGCTTTTGGGGCACTGGTCTCCAATAATGGAAAATCTGCCAGAATTCCAAACAAATTTATTCCATATAAGAAGGAAATCATTACTTTGGGCATTGTGGTTTAGAAGGTGTGTTGTCTCGGGAAGGGGTAATAATTGAGGGCCAGGAGGTCATTGAAATAGTCCAAAATTTTGTTCGAACGGAAATCAAAGCACAAAGGTGCAAAGCCAAAATTATAAAAAACAAGACATTATAAAAATTCTGCACAAATTCCAAATTAACTGGCTGGGGTATACATCAGGGGAGAATTTAGGGGTAATCAAATGGCCTGGTGGGAAAGGAGATGCAGACTTCAAGAGAGACTATTACATCGTTTTCAACAACTGGATGGATATTCAGCCAGGAGCTTCCTGAGATCCCCAGATTTATTTCCCGATATTTCCCACCTTCCGATCTGGCTATAGTTTATCTTCAATGGAATGGGGTGGAAACTACATGACAGGCCTGCATACATTTGTGCTGATGAATATTCTATTATCCAAGCAGTAAGAATGAGAGTAAGGTACCTAGCTTGTGTCATGTTTACATCTGGCGGCTCATATAAGGTTGAAGAGGCAGTAATCTTACTCATGATAAGTCTGGTCAGTTTTCCTTGAATCAGGGTCCCTTTGGGGTTCGGTAAAAAGCGGAACTGGGTAAGGCTTCCAGACAAGAACATACCCGGGTACACTGTGACCCTGGCCTCGTTTTTATCATTTGAAATATCAGCCTTGGGCACTGGGGCTGTTTAAAAAAAAACAAAAAACAAAAAAAAAAACGGTCGCCACAGCCGCAGAAAAGGCACAAAAAAAGTTGCTTACCTGACCTGTATCTAGAAGAACCGAAAGGGCTACATTCACTACAAAATAAGCAAAAATACAAAACTCACAAAACGATATAGAAAAAAAATACGAAACTGCAAAAATGAAAAAGAAAAGAAAACAAACACTGCCTCTCGTCCCCTCCTGACCTGCTCTTCGTTCACCCTTCCTCCCAAAGAGGAAACACCGGATGTGGACCGGGACAGCACAGCAACGACGTACGTATGGTACAATAGGTCGCCCACTCCTAAAGCTCGCTCACTACTGGTCTTAGACTTGCTGCCGACCGCACCCTTCCCATTTCATTTCTGCACCCCAGAATGCCCCCGGACGACCTCCTAAGGACTCTACGACGTTGCCGCAAATGGAAACTCGCACAAAACGACAAAAGACAACCTGACTAAGCGAATCCGCCGAGACACAGACGTCTTCCAGGCCGCATGGGTTGATGTCACTGGCCATGTCCCTAAGAAAGGGAAGGTCATTTGCCACAGTCGCCACAGCCGCAGAAAAGGCAAAAAAAAAAAAAAAAGGCTGCCTGCCCGACCTGTATCTACAAGAACATAAAGGGCTACATTCACTACAAAATAAGCAAAAATACAAAACTCGCAAAAGAAAAAAAAAAAAAAAAAAAAAAAGACTGAAAAAACAAAAAAGAAAAGAAAACAAACACCCCCTCTCGTCCTCTCCTGACCTGTTATTCATTCACCCTTCCTCCCAAAGAGGAAACACCGGATGTGGACCGGGACAGCCCAGCAACGACCTACGTACGGTACAATAGGTCGTCCGCTCCTAAAGCTCGCCTGCTACTGGTCTTAGACTTGCCGCCGACCACACCCTTCCCATTTCATTTCCACACCCCAGAATGCCCCCGCCCGACCTCCTATGGAGTCTACGACGTTGCCGCAAATGGAAACTCCCACAAGACGACAAAAGACAACTGGACTAAGCGCAGCCTCTTGACTGTGAACTAGTGCTTCCCTAAACGGCTCTGACAACAATAACGTCCACAGCTTAGTATAAAAAGTCCCCGTGCGAGTGTGTGCCCTAAGGGGACGTTTTGTCCCCACCAGTTGTGCCTTGAAGGGGATGTTTTGTCCCCACCAGTTTCTTGCTGGTTCGTAGATTTATTATTGTAGACCAGTAATCTATCCGCAGCCAAACGGAATCGGACCGGTGACTTCGGCTATAGCAGCCGGATGCCTTTACCACTGCAATGGTGACCCAGTGTTCAAAACTGAAGCCATACCGGTCGTGACATTCAGCCCACCCCAAAACCGTTGCAGCAAGGACTTACATCGTCAATGCAGGACATCCATGAGATCTTCCGCAGGCAGCAGCATCCACGCAGAATCCAAGACCCTCCACAGTTGCCGACCAGCATCCCATACACCAGAATCCAGATGAACATCCCCTAAGCTGGTCAATGGGCTCATACCTGTTAGCAGGTTTATCGTTGTAGCCCAGTAATCGATCCACAGCCAGACGGAGTTCCGCATCCAAAACAGACTTGAACCGGTGACCTCGGCTGTAGCAGCCAGATGCCTTTACCACTGCAACGGTGACCCGGTGTTCAAAACTGAAGCCATACCGGTCGTGACATCCAGCCCACCCCAGCGCCGTTGCAGCAAGGACTTACATCGTCAACGCAGGACATCCATGACATCTTCCACAGGCAGCAGCATCCACGCAGAATCCAAGACCCTCCGAAGTCCACAACGAGACGGACACGACTTATTCAATGCTGTTGAAGATACTCGTAGTGAAGAACTTGCTGCGAAGACTCAAGCTCGACGTGAAAGATCACTGGGAATAGCCAGCCCTTGGTTGAACCCCGACCGTGTCTCTGATACGCAGCTGAACGGAATACTCGTGAAC